>VZRU01021109.1:85569-103854 GCA_013398155.1 Pedionomus torquatus | reverse complement strand
GAAGGAGGAGGAGGAGGGGGGGTTTGGAGTATAACTGCGGCCGCTCCTTTGACATCGTCTCACCAAAGCAAAGAGCTCCTCCTGTTGGAAAAATGTTTTCTTGCCGGATGGGAAAACCCCCAGCGCGCAAGCGATTTCATTTTATTATTTTATTTTGTGTTACGTAGCTTTATGTTATACGATGTTATTCATAGAATCATAGAATGGTTAGAGTTGGAAGGGATCTTAATGATCATGGAGGTCCAAACCCCTGCCATAGGCAGGGACACTTCCCACTAGACCAGGTTGCTCAAAGACCCATCCAGCCTGGCCTTGAATACTTCCAGGGATGGGGCAGCCACAACTTCTCCGGCAACCTGTTCCAGTGTCTCACCACCCTCACAGGAAAGAATTTCTTCCTAATATCTAATCTTAATCTCCCTTTTTCCTATTTAAAACTGGAACCCTTTTTCCTATCACTGCACTTCCTGACAAAGAGTCCCTCTCCAGCTCTCCTGTAGGCTCCCTTCAGATACTGGAAGGCTTCTATAAGGTCTCCCTGGAGCCTTCTCTTCTCCAGGCTGAAAAGCCCCAGGTCTCTCAGCCTGTCTTATTTTACTTCCTCTGTTGATGGTCCCCACACCAGGCACCTGGTTCAAATGCTCGTGTGGTCTGCTTCTCTGTCATCATTATGTCCAGCCACCAATGCATTTGGGAGGCCTGGTCAAACACTGACCCCAAAACAGTGGAGACTTCCTGTGCCTTGTGCAAGTGGCTCAGCCTCAGTAACACCACCAGTGTCCTGACAATAGCAGACATCTTGTAGACAACATTTGGCAGATGCAAGATTTCTTGGCTTGATCCAAAGTTTCCTGCAATCTGCAGAAATCGGTGTCCTGAATCCTCCAAGGTTCAAGTTGGCTCTTGGAGGCTATCAAATCAGCTCTTATGCAGGGTAATTTCTAACCTGTGCACTACAAAGTTCATGTCCAGGACTACCTTACAGTTTTCTCCGGTTGCTGTGGAATAAACTAAGATGAATTGGGTAGCCAGTAGAATCACAACTGGTATCTTTTTGGGAGACCTTGGAAAAAAAACAGCCAAGTATTTGATGAGCAGAGATTCCCTTTGAGTCTTGTGATTTGCTGGGAACTGTTCCTCTGAATGCGGTATCTGGCTGGAAGCATTACTCTGGTTGCCAGGGGAAGGTGCCTGGCCAGCCTGCCCTGCAAAGAGCAGGGCTACTGAATTTCAAGCAAGGGCTTTTGCTCCTTCTGTTTAAATGAGCTCTACTCCTTACCTCTCTAGTTGCTGCCAATGATTTAAGGCTCTATGCTGCTAAGTAGTGATATATCATATAATTTGATTATTTTATAGTATTGTGAAGAGGACCACAATCTCCCCAGTCACAGAAGGCTATGAGTCAAAGAGGATGCATTAATCCATTTTATTCTCTCCTAGCTGATTTGATCTCAGTGGGGATCCAAGCTTTAATTCCAAGGTATATTTTAAGATAAACCTAGACTTTTTGTCCTATCCCACCTTTCCTCAAGTTATAGGACTGCTTACCCCAACAATCTTTCATTTATTCTCTTCCTGGGAGCCACAGATGCTGAGTCTCTTGGGGATGCCTTCTGCTTTGCACGCCACTGGGGAAGGAGGAGTTGTATGGAGGGTACAGAATTCCTGCACCTCCCTGCTACTCAGCAGGGAAAGGTATCCTGCAGCTCTTGAGAAAGAGTAGGATTGCAATGGGGGGAGCTTGGGGAAGGTAGAGGTGCAGCAAGGTCGGGCATTGCAGAGCAAGGTGAGGCAATGGGTCAGCTCCCAGTAGGTGTAAGATGGGCTTTGCTCATGCCTGTGTCGCACCAACTGACTCTAGCCATCAAGGGTAATGCACATCCTGAACTGTGATACCACTGGGAAAGCAATGCTTGTTACAGATAACTGATGCCAGGAGAAAAATGGTGCTTTTGATCCTTCCTTGTGTTGCAAGTGCTCTGAAGGAAGAGTTTGGTGCACTGGATAGGTATCTTATGGGAGGTGCTTTCAGGAACAGACACTGATTAAGAAAGCCTTCATTTTTGGGGCACTCAGCTACAGCCTGTATGCAAAAGTGGGTGCACTCGCAATCAGCAGCTATGTAAAAAAATAATCCTAGCTTAATTTTGGTTCACCATAGACAGATTAAAATGCTCAGACATGCAGGGTAGGTGCAGCAGTATTGGAGGGTGGTGAAAATTGTGAGCAGTGGGGACCCTTTAAGACATTTCCTACTGCTTCTGCCTGACAACTTTACCCATTTTAGAACAATTTATTTTGCTACCTTTGCTAAGTACAGTTAATTTCTGTTGTTTAACCAATGACTGCACTCTCTCAGGCCATTTGCTCCTCTGACCTAATCTCGCAGTGGCTTGGAGCTTCATGAGGTTCTGTGGCCATGTCCTACCCCATGCACAGTGAAATGGCAAAAAAAACCCCACTTTTGTCTATTCACACTAACATGGGAAGAAAAGTGGGAGGGGGAAAAACTTAGTGAAGCTGATAGTTGTGATCTTAAGGTGTTGACAAAACAATAATTTGGAAAGGATGACAACAAAATGTCATTTAGTTGTGTTTTTTATAGTCACTGCTCACTGCTACTCTTGTCTTCTCTCAAAATTTAGTGAAAAGAGGAAAAAAATAATTCTCACCTGTACCAGGTGCTGCCAGAGCCAGATACATAATCGATGACATTGCCAGTGTGGTCCTCAGCCAGCTCTTGCAATCTGTGAGCATGATTTCACCTTCTCCACATTACGTCAGCCACATCCACCACCCACACGCCTCCTCTCTCCGTCCCCACACAAGCTGCGTAACCGTAGGCTCGAGCTGTGCAGCGCGCTTTGCAAGGGCAGCAGTCGTTTGGATCGGCGGTGTCTCACGAAGCAGCTGGGGTTCGGGCTGTAGGATTTTAGCAGCTGGTTGGGAGGGTGCTATTGTAAGAGTACCACGGATGATGCAAAACATTTGTTTGCTTGTAAGCGGGAATGGATCCTAAGAGAGGTCACAGTTTTAAGTGCTCACCTGCTCTCTGTGCTGGTGTGTGTGTTAGGCAGTATGCTGAGGAGGTACGGTGCTGCATTTTGTTTTCTTGGCAGGGGAGGTTTTGCTCACAGGGTTCAGGTTAAAGGTTTCGAGTGGGAAGGGAGGGAGGAAGCCTGCGGGTTCTAGAAGCCAGTGGGGTGATATGCCGAAGGTGAAACTGCGGTTAAGGGCTTCAAAACCCGAGGGAAGGCTTGGCTAGGGACTTCATGGCTTTCTAATGTTTTTCTTGGTGGGAAGTGCCATAAGCAACTTTAACGGATTTTTTAACAATATTTTTGGTTTGGTGGGATTTCTGTGCAAACATTGACAGATGGCATGGGTAGCTCGTGTATTTTCATCTCTGTTCCTCCAGTAGTGTCTTGCAAAACCCTAAATCTTCACACATCACCTTGCTTCTGTATGACCTCTTTACTTGACTCCCCTTCTCTGTCTCCTTTTGCAGACCATGTCCTGGCTTAATTCTCTATTCTGTTGTTCTTAGAGCCCCGACTAACACTTTCCTTCTCTTTTCTGACTCTTTGGTCAGCTCTGTCACTGCTCTTTTATACAGAATCATTGGAGATAGCCATATAAGTTGATATGTATGGGCAGTGAGAAAAAAAATAAACATGGCAAGGGAGCAGGGAAGGAAAAAGAGCATATGTATGGGATAGTAAGGAGAGGCAGCATGAGAAGAAATGGTGAAGATATTGAAAAGTATGTGGGGGCATGTCTATAATGTGCTGTGAGGCTCTTCAGGACTGACAAGCTCCAAGGGAGATGGGAAAAAAATTGTCTCTGTAGACAGTCTGAACCTGAGCAGGGAGAAACAGAGGAACTGTATTACTGACAAAGCCTGGGCCCCTCTTTCCTCAGCATCCCTCATTTAAGCTCTCCCTTCTCTTCTGTGCTGCCCCACACAGTCCCACCACTGCAGCTGTGCTACGTCCCCCCTGCCCCCAGCAGCTGAGCTGACTGTGATGCAGGTCACCAGCATGCTGGGAGGAGAGACCAAGGGAGCAGAAACAGGGCTGGGTTTCCAAGGGGTAAAAGACCAGGAGCCTATACCATCACAGGGGCAGCCCTCAGAGGGAGGCCCTCACTCTTGCTTCAGCTTTGTGGTGCAGTCAGGGCTGGTGTGCACCAGTGCAGAGAAGCAGCTCCCTTGGCACAAGCTGAGCAGAGAAGGGTGGAGGTGACATGGACGAGACATCCAAAGGAGAGCTGCTGAGGCATTGCTGATCTGGTGCAGTACCTCAGGGCTCAGGGCTAGGCTTAGTCCATTCCTCCTTTACTGCAGATGGGCTGAAGCACTGGGGGTTTAGCAGGGCTTAACCGCTCACACACATCCAGTGCTCAGCCACTTGCTCGTCACATCATGTGTGCCCGCACACATGCATATCTCGCTCATGTCACTCCCCTGCTACCTTGAAAATCCACCTCCATAATTCCTGTTATCAGGTAAGCAATGCAAGAGGTGGAAAGCTGTTAAACCCACATCACTAGCAAACCCAACCAGTCCCGTTGGATAAACTCAGCATAACTAGGATCTGTCATCCAGAGCAGGAGGAATGATTTGTGGTACCCAAAAGTGCTGAGGGATGAAGCAACAGAAACCTCAAGGTCCCATCAGATCTTCCATCTTTAAAGACTGGTATTTACAATTATTTAGAAATCAATGTGAAAGGAAATGAGCATCATTTAGAAATGAGTAGATACACTGGAAAACAATGTGTTAACCCCCCTCTGATTTATGCAAGAGCTAGTCTCTAAAATCTGGAGATTAAATTAAATCATGAAAGTTTGATATGGAGGCATTTGATTCCTGGTTTGGCTGCAAATTCCAAACCAGCTTTAACTATGGCCTCAGTACTGACATCCTCCCTTTTATTTGATTTAGCACAGCTTATTTTAGTGAGTATGCACACCAGCTTCCCCTAATATGAATCCCTGCCATAAGAAATCACTGACATCCCTTCAAAATACAACAGAAACTGTTTGGTCATTGCCTGAGAGCAGAGAAGGTATTTCAAAGGCAGAACACAACTGAAAATTGGATGTGGAAAAGGAAGGATTTAATATTTAAACCAGGCTCCAAATTCCCCTGATTACAGAGGTACCAGGCCCTTGCTTTGCCCTGTCATAGGCACTGCAATTTCTGTGCCCTTTTTTTTTGTGGTGCAAGCCAGAAGAGGAACTGATCCAAGCTTTCAAGCAACAAGCTATACCCTATCAGCATCACCGGGTGGCTGGTTTGTTTATACAGCTCCTAATGGAGGTGATGGATGAGTCACTCTTTTTGCACCATACCACTGCTAAAAATGTGCCTGGCCTCACCTTAAAGGAAGAAACTATATATTTGCCTCCATCTTCAGTGTTTTGAACCACATGGCCAAAGCCAGACAAAACACAGGTGTAAGCCAAAGTACAGTAATGTAAATATTTATGACAAATCATTTGGGTTACCTTTTTGCTTCTCTTTTGACAACTTAATGTTGCTATAGATCTTAGCCTGTATGGGACAGGTAAGAAGGCTGGCAGAGTATCATTTTAAATGACAGATTAAAAAAAAATATGAAATTTCACCAGGCTGTGGAATATTGGTCTCTCCTTTGTCAGCGATTCATACTGAAGACAAACTTTAATGGTATGCATGTCTAAAAATACTTTAAAACCTGCTTCTTGGGAAAGAATATGGACTCTAGGCGCCTGACCACAACAGCAAATTGCTGTCAGTGACACAGCCTATGCATATTTAGGGGGCCCAGCTTTGCCCTCTCTTTGACAGGATAGTGGGTTGCCTTGGGGTTCATCTGCTCATATCACTGTCATCTGTCATGACATATTTGTATGGGACCCAGCTGCTGAAGCTTACACTAAGAACGAAAAAAAGTAAAAATAATCAGTAGATGTTTATGTGGTTCCTTAGGCTACACCTGCACAGTCCTTTTCAGGGCTTGCTATTTGAAGAATCATTAACCTTACATATATATGCTGTCCGATATCTTAAGTAATATGCCCTTCCACTGTTAACCTTTAAATAAGGCAAGTGCAGAAAAAGCCTCGTCACTACTGAGCAGCTCCCAGTAAAATCTGGCTGCAGTTTAATGTCAATACTAAAAGCATCATAACATTTTAGTAAACTTGTTTCTGAGGTGAGATTGATTCTCTTAGATTTGCTGTGAGATTAGGCATCTTTTCAACTGGGGAGTTTTGGAAACACTCATCAGTGGGGCCAGGAATCTGAAGACAATGAAGTCTTTCGTACAGGGGCTGAGATTGTTCTGGGCCTGCCACGAAGTAGCCAAGGCAAAAGGAAGTCGAATTGTGTGTCACCACAGGCATCTGCCTCAGACCCACTCCCTGGAACAGGGGCATCTAGGATCTCCTGGAAAAGCAACTATTGTCATGGTGGGCCCTGCCTCCTCCAGTACCGGGACTGGAGATGATAGCCTGGTTTTGCCATGACTCCCTGTGAAGGAGCAGTCTAAGGGCTCAGACCACAGCAGGCAGCAGTGAAGCTGTTGGTGCTGCACCGTGTATAGGAGTCATCATGAGGAAGAGAGGGGAGCACAGACTGGGTAGAGCATACAGTAGTGGCTGCTTTCCTCCAAAGTGGTCTCCCAAAAGGATTTGGGCTGAACAATGCCATATCATTGTGGTAACAGCAACGACAAAGCAATGATCATTGATCTGAGTATCCCTAACACAGTGCTGGGTCTTAAATATTATCATTACCCTGGCTGATACAGTCATAGGGAAAATTAAGTGTGTACCCACCAACTTTCATTTAAGAGATCAATTAAACTGAAACGAGTAGCTGCGGAAACAGGTGGAAGAGGATAAGAGAAACCTTAAGGTAAGAGAAACCACACAGACAGCTTCAGGGAAGTTGGCAAGCAAGCAGTAAGCACAGCACCACTCAGCACGCCTGAGAAAATGCTCAGAGAAAGTGCTCTGGGGTTAAAACGCTTGCAGGAAAAAGAAAGTTGAAGCCATAGGCAAAGAAATTGCCTCCTCTTGGCTGATTCCTGCTGCATTCTAGGAACCAAGCAGTGGCAAATCAGCAGGCCTGTACCAAAGAAATAACTCACTGTTTCAAATTTCTAGTAGAAACGAATGCTACATTTTAGCCATACCGCTCACCAAAAAGGGCAACTATGCATCAAAAAAGTGGCAAAAATATAGACACATTTTCAAGGAATGAAAATTATCCATGTTCCTTTTTGGTAACTCATGAATTGTGTTTTCTATGATACTTTGGCTCCAGTTCTGCAAGGAGAGAGAAACAGAAAAATCTTGTGGGTTAGAGATGGAGCAAAGCACCCTTCTTTATAGTCTTGGAGGCTTGCAAATGCCAAGCTGCTGCCTATTTTGGAGAAGTGGCCTCAGAGTACTGGTACCACCAGGTGACTGGTGCTGGCTGTGCCCAGCTCTGCCTTGGCTCCCATTGCTCCCAGCAGAGTTAGCACTGTCAGCAGCATTGGCAGAGCCTCAGCTTGGGTTATGTGCTTAGGCGATATGTTCCGTATATAGCAGTATGCTATATGTGTATGGTATTTGCTTGGGCGGTATGTTACTAGTACTGGGAAAAGTTTAAGGTGGGAGGAGGGAAAAAGCATGGCCCCTTAACACAGAGACTCACACAGCAAAGGCTCTATAAAGGAAAGCCCCATATTCCCAAAACACAATTTCAGATCTATTGTTAGAGAGTAAAAAGGCAGTAATTATGATTGGAGACCAATTGCGCTCTATTGCTGGGGAAAATAATTCTCACCACAGATACACAGCTAGCTCTATTTTTATTCTATGGTTTCTTTTTTCAGCACGCTGAGAAACCCAGAGAAGAACAAGTGACAAACAGAAATCAGAGGTGTCCCAGTAAAGCCAGTAAAGTTACTTTTGAGCAGAATGTAATCCATCAGAATACCATTTACAGTCTCTATTTTAGTAGAAGTCCCCAAACTACAGTCCTTTAGAATTAAAATAAATATTGATATAATGCATAATATAGGCAGTTGGTTTCTGGATTGTACTGTGCTATCATCTATCACCATAAGTAGTTTTTAATGTAAAAATGAAATATACATTCTGCTGCAGCTACTTATGTTTCGTACCGGGTTGTTTGTTTGTTTGTTTGTTTGTTTTTAACCATCTTGTGTTAGATGGGGAACATGAATTGACTGTCAAAGGGCGATGTCACATATCCATCTCCTACAACCACTAGCCTGAGTGACTCCTTGTGTGAAGTTGTGTTACATTTACCAAGTGTATTTTGCTTGGTGTGTATTGTCACCACCTACAGAGCCAAAGGCAGACCATGGCCAGGTGCTGGGACTTGCTGGAGTGTGGTGCCAGAGTCCACAGGGGTGACAGGCCCACTCAGGAGTCTCTGCCCCCTTCGTTGCTGCATGTTGACCAGGCAGCGCCAGCTCCAGCGTCTGCCTTATCTCCACCCCTGTTCAATGGCCTGCTCAAGTTCTGTTCCGCTCGTTACCCCAACTCATTAATAAGCTCTTGGATTTACCTCAGCATGCCTAGAATGAAATAAAATGCAGAATAGGGTCACTGTAAACATATCTAAACATTGGTTTTGGCCCAATGTACAAAAAAGAAGCATCACAACGCAGAAAATCTTAAGATGAGCTAGAAATATACTTGTTGTGTGAGCTGGAACTTATGTTTGTGTCATTTGAGCTATCATTTGTTTTACAATAAAATAACTCACGATCCCAGCCCAGAAATAAAGAATATCAAAGTTTGTGCTCTCCACAAGTATATTTCTGTATGACCTGGCTGCTACCTGTAGCTTCCCATGGTAGAAAAGACAGAAGACCTATTAGGGAGCCCTGGCTTCCTCCAGTGTCTGAAGGGCACAAAGAGAGCAAGCCACATCAGGGTGAGCATTAGTGAGGCTCAGTGACATCTGCAGAGAGACGCGGCTTCAGAGAGCCACACAATCGGGACACCTACAGAGAACTTTCCAAAACTTCAGATGAGAGACACTGGAGGCGGGTTTATGTAGCTGGGTATACTCAGGAGCTGACAAGCATCTTAAAGGAGTAATTTCTGCCACCCTGCACATTGGAAAACAAGCTTTCTTCAGCGTTCAGGACAATAACAGCAAGGACACCTTCACAAATCTTTCCAGAGTCCTGAAGACTTCTTGGCTTCTCTGGATTAGAGAAATAACAACAATCTTACTTCACTGGAATGTTGGAAATTTTTTTAATTTTTATTTTTATTTTTTTTGAGATGTGGAACATGTTTCTCCCTTTCCTGATTGGTACAGAAAATTCTGTTTTCTCTTCTAATCACTGGCAAAAAAATGTAGGAGCAAGTGACCTACGTTTTTCCACTGTGATATTGCTTGCTTTCTTTTATACCTTTCTCTCTGAAAAGCATGCATACCCGTCTGCTTGCTATTTCCCAAGGTTTTGCTGGCGATCATGTGTTATTGTGGGGATTAACGCAAGGAAAACTTGAAAGCAGTTAGAGAAGCCTGCAGGCTCTGTTGGGTATGAGGGATGGGCTGTTATCCCTCACACCTCCTTGTTGCAAATCCCATTTGGTGGTGTGCTAGTGAAATGAAAACCTGCCCTTTGCAAGTATTTGGATTGTTCAGAGGAGAAAAGAGCTTGTGTTAGGGTTGGTTTTCGCAATAGAAGGGACTGACTTTGCTCCCACAGTAGGCAGTCAGTGAGAGGCTTCCTGAGAGCCCTTGCTGCTGCTTCATCCTGCTCTGGGCTTGCCTTTCCTGTCCATAGCATCTTCCCTGCCAGGGTAAGGGCTTGGGCTGGGCACCTTGCTCCCAGTCCTGGGTCCTGCTGCTTGGTGAGGTGGGAGCTGTGGGAGAGGAAGGTCTCAGGAGAGGAAGGTCTCAGGAGAGGAAGGTCTCAGGAGAAGAAGTTCTCAGGAGAGGCAGCCAGACTTGGGCTGAAAACCTGAAAGCTGCAGAGAAGGAAACAGGCAGCTGTTCTCTACTGTGAAAAATCTGCCCATTGGGTCCTGTCCCGCCTCTGTTGATATCAGCAGGAGCTTGACCTTTTGTTTGGATAAGCCTACTATTTTCTGAGCTCTTTCCATTAAGTTCAGGCTAGTTAGGAATAGTTCAATCCATTGTAATAGTCCATCCCTGCTCACAGACTATGCAGGAGCAGGTTTCCCTTTGTACGGAGCTGTGATTTACAGCTCTTCAAGTACCAATGCTCTTTAGCAAATTAATTTTTCTCCACAAACCAGTCTCTAAGGGCATTTACTACTTGCTATTCATGCAGTATGTTTGGTCACTGTATCCCAAGATATTGTCCTTGTTCCAGGACTGGCCCCACTTCAGCTCTGTAAACCGGAACCCCCTCTCCGCTCACAGATTGTCCACAAACATATTGAATTGTTCCTTGGATCCATTGTGCTCACTGGGAAAAAAAGGGGGGGAGATTTCCAAAACAGCTGCAAGGCTGCTTCCGATACAGAGGCTCTCACGGGCACGGGGTCATGCCAGTGCATTTTATTTCCTACAAGCACTCTAGGGAATAAAAAAACGATGTACCTGAGCACTGGTGAATAATATATATAAAATAAATATATATGAAAAAGAGATGGCAAATAGCAGCAAAACTAATGAGGAGGATGATTCCTGGGACTGAAGCGAAAGCTTTTCTTTAGCAGTCACCTTGCTGACATAGATAGAACTGGAGAATAACGCTAGAAACCGAACCTCCTTCCCAGCCAGCACAAACGGTTTAATAGTACGTTACGTAGACTTCCTGAAATAGCTGCCCCCTGATTCCTCAGCCATGCTCAGGGAGGGGGTGGGAGGGAGTATATATGGATGGTAAATGCCACTGCAGGCTCCCCTACGCAGGCACCCCCATCGATGCCAATTTTTGATCCAGCAGCACAGGGCGGATTAGCAGTGGAAGATTAATTCCTTCCTGTCATCTCCCCGGGGAGGTTAAATGATCTCAGGAGCAATTTCTCTTGCTAGGAACACTGTAATCCTGATGCAGACTGCTAACTGTTACAGTTTATGTGGGGCTGTAATGATGGCAAGGAAGTTCCAAGTTTGGAGAAGGGTCATCAGCAAAAGAGATGTTTATTTAATTAAACGGTGATTTCTTGCAACCCTTCTCTCATGTGAAACTTGCAGCTTGGAGGAATCGTTTGAGTCATTTATAAAATGTCTGAAGGAGAAAAACTTTAATTAATTAAAAAGGGAGCCCTACGGGGTACAAACAGTAGAACATGGTCCATGGACTTGCCCTTAGCAATGCATGCTAGCCATCTGCATCCTTGCCCCACTTACCCAGCACAGATACTTGAAAACGAAACTCTGGTTTAAGCTTTTTGACTCGGTCGTACAGTCTCTCTGTGCCCACAGCTTCCCGTCAGTATGTTCCCCTGCAGCCTGCCACACCAAACTGCTCTGACTGGTCTCCAAAGCCTACTAGAAGATGGCCCAGAGGAGAGCAGATCAGCTGAGACCTGCAGGCAGCAGTGTGGCACCTCTGCTCCTCTTCTTCCTTGCTCTCGATGCAGGCGGCTGCCTCGCCGGTGGGAAGAAGACACGGGAGTATTCCTGACTGCAGAATGAAGGATAATAGTTAAAAATCTGTTACAGCACTGTCCCGTCTGCCTTCATATGATGAGGTGGCCTTTTCTCTAGGCCACTTCTGCACGGTGAGGAGTGTGCCGTCAGATCATTTCTGCGGCGCAGTGAGTACACGTGGGGCTTCCCTGCCCCAGAGCACACACTCGCAGACAAAAATAAAACGCGGGCCAAGAAGCAAATAGTAAGGAAGAGCTGAAGAGAGACAAGATGAGAGGAAGGCTTCTGGTAATCATGGGTTTGAAAGGGAGTCTCAAATAGAGACGGTTCTTGGCAGCAGGAAACAGAAGACAGCTCTAAGTGGGGAGAGCCGCGTGAGTGACATACAAATGGGAACGTGGGAGCAGCCAGCCCCTGCAGCTGGAGCAGCAGTGGGAAGGGGAGGGAGAGCCACAGGAAGGACGAGCGGAGCCATCGGTGGGCTTTGGGTGCGCCTGGCACTGGAAGAAAGAAGGTGCCCACAGCATTTTTGTCATGAGGTATACCAGCGTGTGGATCTACAACACATCAGGCAGACCAGTACACTGCTTGCAGGCCCGCTCTCGCCCTGGAGGTGTATGAAGCAGGGTTGACAGAGGCACGGGGAGCATCACATTCACTGCAGGCACCACCAGCTAAGGGCATTTGCAACCAGGCAAATTACCCCTGTGCGGCTGATGTGTGGTAGCTCGTCACCCCCCCAGGAGCCTGTTCCTCTGTAGGATTTCTTATTTGAGGATCCAGCTTCAATTTCAGTCTGTCTCACAGGGGTTTAATGTGCACCTGCAAATTATTGGTTATTTAAGACTTGTCCCTGCACGGAATTTTTATTACTATTTCAAATCAGATAAAAAAAAAAAACAAACCCAAAACAACCAAAACAAACTGTGGAGACTTCTCTGTAGGTACAGCATTCAAGTGCATCCCAGTGATTTATTTTGCCCTGGCTGTTTTCAGACATAGCGTAAACTTGTATACATACTTCAACCTGTATGTCCCTGTTCGTGGAAATGGACTGTTCTAACTAAACTGCCTCGCTACCCTGCCTTTGGAGAAATGGTGGCAGTGAACATCAGAACAATAAGGATGGAGGAGTGGGAGGCAGGCAAGGATATTTTGAAGTGAAAAGCTGAATGAGAGGGGGTATGGGGATTACAGAAATGAAAAGCAGACCACTAAACCCAAGGGTTTGATCCCGTCCCCTGCTAGGAATTAACAGCAATAGTTATATGTATCTTGAGTGTGGGTATGGAATTGAGTCTATGTTGCAAAGGGTGAATTTGGGGCAGCAGCAAAGACGATAGCTCGGAGGGTTTATTTGCTGTCCACATCTTCAGTTCCAGTCATTTTATGCACTAATCCAGCAAAGCAGTCAAATATATGATTAGTTGTAAGCATGTGAGTAGTTTCACTGATTGCAAAGGCACTACTTGGTTGTTTTAAAGGTAAGTGTGAGTGCTTTGCATGCTTCATCAGGCTTTATAAGAGCTGGATACACAGCCTCTTAATCAGCACCTTAAATGATGCCCACATACTGAAATACAGTCACTAAGAATTAGAACAGAGGAAAATCAGAGACGTGCAGGATGGATGTTTTTTAAATAAACTATGTATTAACGGTTTTATGGTTTACGTGCGGATTGCTCCCGTGAAGTTGCAAGATTGCTGCTATTCTGTTAACCTAAGAAATCACTAGTGGCACCCAGTGGCTAGAAGGGTTAATCAAAAATTTACCTTTCCTCCCTCATGATTCCCCTTGCACAAAAGTTATCATTTAAATGCAAACAGCACTGTCTTGGTATTACACACATTAAATCCAGACATAGCTATTCTTGAGTGAGGCTTCAGCTGGAAGGTATCTGCTGAGTAATGATTGCAATTTCTGTTCATGGAGGCATTTAGACTGCAAGGTAAAATGCTTAGCCTTCTAGCACAGCACACGGCAGGCTACAAACCCATTGCATTTTGGCACGGTTGTGGGATAGTTAATGCTTATTTATTCTGCGAGAGCGCTAAACCTGCACAAATGAAAATTATGCCTGTTGTATGAGTTCCAGGACTTTCCTCTGGAGAACACTTTCCAAAATTTGCTGACTTTCAGTACTTATGGAATTTCAAGAGCCAAGTGATCCATAGGAAAGTTAAAACCCAGCTAGTAAATGAAACGAGCAATTAACCAAACTGATGAGAGGGAACGCCAAAACTCCATAGCCGTGGTTTCTGGATGTTTAGCCTCTACTTGGTGCATATATAATGAAAAAATGTGTCTTCTAAAAGACAAGTAAAAATGACCTGGTTTATTACTGAATGATACATTAAATGGGCTCAAAGTACATGCCTGATCCTCCAGGCTGCAGTAGTGGTTTCAGTGGGACAAATCGCGTGGCTTGACTTTGTAGGGGTTTATGAGTTACAAGGTTAGGGTGCAGGCAGAGGCAATGGTTGTTATCCCCATTTGTTCTGTGGGCTGTGCCAAGGTAGAGCCCCTTCACACTGTGATGTGCTCTTCTCCTCTAGCCAATGGCCCACAGCAGGTAGGAGCTACCTTGTTCACACCTGATGTAGCTTCTCCTATCAGGCTGATGACAATATCTATCTAAACTCACAGCTCTATCTATACCCCGTTTTCTACTCCCCCATCTCCCTGGCTGTCAAAAGCTGGCATAGTAAGAGAGGGAAAAGATGCTAATCTCATCCCTGCTCTGTTTTAGAGGCAGGGATTCTCATCTGGTATGAGAATAATGCCAGGGGCCTCAACTATTTGGTCTGCTGTGGCTCCCTGCCATGCTGCATGAGCCGAGAGGGGCAGCAAAGCCGTTTCTTCTGGGTCCTGAGGAATGGAGCAGCTGAGCAGGAAACATATGCTCACACTCTGCCAAGTCCTCCCTGTGGCATCCAAAGAAGGGCCATGGTGGGGTATAATGGGCTCTGGAAAGTTGTTGCAGCCTTGTTATTCCCAACCTTTCAGGCCCAAAGGATAGTTGCACCCAAGCCCAACCAGTCCTGTGGCAGCCACTTTTCAGAAGTCTACTACCAAACACAAGCTGAAGAGCAATGCTCCTTTCCTCCTGACAGCAGACAGCTGGTTTCTGCTGTCTGCTGGGGTCTGCTGGGTCAGTAACATCTGTTTTCGCCTTCAGCGTGCTGTTGTGTGGACTCCTATGTCTTCAGAGAGGCATGGGCTTAATTCGCCATGGTCTCCTTTCAGGATACCTCCAGAAAGCTTTACTGGTGACATTCAGGCCTTGCTGGATGAGGACTAATAAGGAAGTAGCATTCTTCATTTCTGTTTCAGCCATTTGGTACATTCCCTGCTATCACAAGAACCTAGACCGCCTTTCCAGCTCCTTTTTTATGGAATATAACACTTGTGGCTGCATGTCACTTACTACAGTTTGTGATGGGTTTCAGTAGAAATATAAGTCTTTGGGCAAGAACATCCTGACCATCAGGGTCAGATCTCTGCAATCACAGGTGTCATCTATCTTTTCCTAAAGGAAGTTGATTTCTCCTTGCAGAAACTGGATAACTTCTCTGTGCCTCAGTCTCCATGCCCATAAAGTGAGTACGTGGTTGGGAGTTTGACAGCAGGCAGGCTGTGCTGTGGGATTACATTGCTGCCAAGCACTTCATGATCCTCCACTGGCATGTACCAGGGAAGTAAGCATTAGCTTACTTTGAAATGGTCTCCTTGAGAAGCGTTTACATTACTGTCATCACTCTTGTCTCTCAGCACATTCCTTAACTGAACTCTGTGGCTTTCCCTTCATTCACCTCCTTGTCCCCGTCCTTGTCTTCTGCCCAGGTGGGTGTGAAGTATGTGTGCAGCAGAGTGTTCTGCTATGGTCCATTGCTTTCTCTTGTTGGTTGCTGTCTTTTCTTTAGTTGCTTTCTTTTCTTTCTCCCCAAACAAAGAAGTGAGTGGAAATGCAACAGGTGATGTAAAATTTGCAAGCCAAAGAGCATACGTTCATTCCCATGTGTGCTGCTCAACAGGAGGCTAAAAACTCTTGGCTTCTCTTGTCCATGCAAGAAGAGTTCCTCACCCAGCTAGTGAGTATGGAATTTAACCCATGTGGGCATACTGGTATAACAGGGTTCAAATGTCCTTTCTGGCATGTCAGCACATCCTACCTTAGCTTCAATTATATACTTTCCAGCTTTTCATTAAGAAGTCACAGTTCTGTGTGATGTCATGTGTTTGGAGGTGGTTACAAAATGCTGTCGGGTGCTGGATGTTTTCTTAATACAGTAATCAAACGCAGAAGTGCTAATGCATTAATTCTAGAGGGAATTGGTTGTGGTTGTTTTTTTGGGTTTTTTTGTTTTTTTTTTTTGTTTTTTTTTTTTTTTTTTTTTAAATCCCAGGAGTATAAAATCCAAAGAAGACTTAATACAATTATTCCTAGGGGATGACATTCATAAGTGTTGTGACCATCTGGGCATACAGCTGGCTAAACATAGCCTCTGCTGCCATCTCCTCCAGGAGGGATCCTTGGAAGGGGCAGAAAAGGGCTAAAACATTACAAAAGCTGACCTCCTTTCAGTAAGAGCATCCTCCCTGTTTTGGAAGTGTTGATTGTTTGGCCTCCCCCAGCCACTGAGGCTGCTTTATTGTGTATTTATTACTCAGATGAAGGCTGGAGCCAGGGTTCCTTGGCCCATTTATAAAGCAATTTAAATGAGATGGCTGCTCTGGGCATCAGTGCTTGGGACCAGGCTGAGCTGCCGCAGCAGGCATGCCAGCGGGAACTGCCCTCAGCCTTAGGAGTGGGGATTTACGGTTCATGTGCAGTTCAAGCACAGCTCCCGCCCCGGGATTATCTATGTGGCCAGTGCCGGGGCATGCGAGACAGGCTGCTGGGTAGTCCTGAATCCTGCAGCCAGGGAGGGGGGGCTGCTGGCACCAGGTTCCTGCATGCCCAGGGACCTTGCTGCCCGTGCTCCCTGGCTCTGGGGCAGCAGGGAGCCCCGGCATCTGGGAGGTACCACTCCATCTCCTTGATCCTCAGCTCTCCCTGCCTCATCCTTGCGGGCTGCCTGCAGGGCTGACTGTACCCCTACAACCCCAGCAGGGAGGATGTGCTCTTTTGGAAGAGGTTTGTTAGTTGAGTGGTGTGAAGGGACTTGCATCTTCCTTGATGCTGCTGCTCTTATGTCAGAGCAGCTGATACCTGCTTTTTGGGCAGCTGCCTCCAAATCTGGGGTTTCACTGCTGCAGCGTGCAGCATTGCAGATGGGGCAGAAGCCCTGATGGGACCAGCGCTGACCCTCCTCCCTGCCATCCCAGCCCAGCAGCTCCATCCTACTCCATCCTACCCACCCATGCCAAACTGCACGATTGTCGCACCTTGGCTGCAGTGCTTCAGCATGGGGCTTTCAGCCTCCAGCTGTGCCTATGCGAGGAATGGCTGTATTCCAGCAAATCCCACAGGCTGCCAGGCCTCACCATGAGCTCAGCATGGCCCTGGGGAGAAGTATAACTTAAGCCATAAACACATTAGCAAGGAAGAAAAGGATATGTGAACGAACCATTCAGTGGGTCTAAATCATCGGCTGAGACTAATTTACACCACAGAAAGATTGACATATATGTTCAAGCCAGAAAAGCCCAATCATTTAAAAAAAAAAAATCCAATCTGTTCCTGCTTACAGGAACACCTTTCTTATCAGGGCAATCCTTCAAAATCTAGCAATCACCAGCAAAGCCCGAATTCAGTATCGATCCAACTTTAGCTCTCACATACCTTCTGCACTGACATCATGCTGCCTTCAAAGCCTTCAGACCTTCTTCCCCAGCCTTGCTTCCAGCATCTGCAGCCTGGTGTGAAGCTCAGCCTCCTGGGCAGCCTGGTGTCCACTGGCACGGCCGTGCAGGCAGCCTCCTGGCACACAGGGGTGCTGCAGTACTGTCACCATGTTTATCCTGGGTAGGAGCTTAGGAAATGTCACAACTTTCCAAAGCAATTAAAAAGCACTGGGTAGGAACCTTGTGTGCTGTAACATGCTTAAAGAGAGAGGGTTCAAGGTTTTACAGACAATGTATCAGAAAGGAGGCCTGCTGTGTCAGGTCAGATCAAAGATCCATTTAACCCATCATCTCATCTCCAACAGCAGCTGGCCACAGCTGCACCAGGAGGAGTACAAGCAGAGGACATGCACAGAGTGATCACACTTTTAGAAATGTCCTCTCAGCCTCAGCAAACTTTGACTCAATAGCTCCTGCACCACAGTATTGTCTTGGCATATTTCAGTTTCGGCTCCAGAAGAGAGAGGGGTGCTCTGAAAAATGGAGGATGAGGATGGGCGACTGTTACAGAACAAAAAAGTCAGATTTGCCTTAAACAAAGGAGCCTGAGGTAGCCAACTTCAGCTCTACCACAGAGGCCACTGCTAGGGATACCAGCCCTGTGGTGCTGCCAGAACACAGTGGACCATGGTTACACATTGGAGAAGTCCTAATTTCCTGGACATGCTGCCACACCCCTGGTTATGGAGCATTTAGGCCAAGATTGGTTTCAGATGCACTCCAAGCTTTGGTTTTATGTGCAGAATGTGGCTTTCATATATTTTTGTAATAAAGCCTGGTTACTCTCACCATACATTAGAGCCCTGTTTCCTCCTTTCTTTTTTCCTTTTTCCTTCTCCCTTCC
>VZRU01021109.1:68403-83350 GCA_013398155.1 Pedionomus torquatus | reverse complement strand
TTTTTTTTTTTTTTTTTTTTCCCTTCCCCTGAGGCAGTGAGGACCAGGGAGAGTTACAGAAGTTTCTTGCTTTGTTTTGCTGAGAGAATTGCAATGCCTCCCAGGTAAATTGTCTCATCATCAGTCAGGCTGAGCAGAAGAGTTTGTTATTAACACAAAAATGTGCGGAAAGTAATTTTTCATTTTTACTGAACCTAGAAGTGGTTGAACAAGATCCCTTCATATTTTTCCTTTCAAACTTTGCTGAAATACAATGTTTAAATGCCAGTGTAAAAGTGCCATGCTGAAGGAAGTTAGGCACGCTGGAAAAGAATAGCTATAATGGAAATGGCAGCCTGAACAGTCGAGACAAGTAGGATAAATCTTCCAGGCCATGGATGATTTGTTAAGCATTTTGCACATATATATACATATTGCAGATATATGTTGTGTGTGTGTGTGTGTATAATCAATAAAAGTGTATGTGCGACAGATGGATGGATTAGATAATTATATGATTGTGGACCTCCCGTTATATTTATGTTCCCCCATTAAAGCCACTTGTGAGTTATCCCTCCCCTCCTCACTCCTGGAGATAAAGGTCATTAATGCCATCAGCCAGCAGGTATGCTTCACACACAGCACAGCGACAGAGGCAGCCAGCCAGAGATCCTGATGCCTGCTTTGGCAGCACGGTGCAACTCGGTTCCCTTCCTTTTTGAGGAGTATGTGCACTGGAAAAAAAAGTTCAATTTTTTCACTGCCCACTGCAGTGGTAAGGTCTCATCTAACGTTACGGAAAACTGCATTTTTAGAAGACTTTAGTGTCTGAATTTGTGAAATTATTTACTTTAGAGCCAGCTATGCTGTGTGGGTTTCAAGGTTTCACTGTTTTCAAGCCAGCCAGGTGCAGGGATGAGGCGGAGTGAGGCCCGGGCACTTGACCCAAGCTGACCAACAGGAATATTTCATACCACCAACATCACACTCAATAAAAATCAGAAAGTTTGCTGAGGGGTTTTCTCTCCTATAATTGCTGTGATCCTGAGAACTCCTTGCTGGACCCTGAGCCCTTTCCTTTCTCCTGAAGCCATAGCACTGGCAGTGCCCAACATTTGCTGTGGCCTGCTGGGAGTATGCAGCTTCCTACTGGTATAGTTGCCTGAGTATAATCCTTGTATATTTTCTATTGGTATTGGGATTGGTGTTGGTTCTTTAGTATTATTAATGTTAATAACCTGTCTACATTTCAACCCTGGGATTTCCTTGTTTTTCCTGATTCCCCTTTCTCGGTGGGGAGGAGTCATTGGGTGATAGAATAGTTGACTAAATGGCAATAAATTGTTGTGGTTTCTTCAAACTGTAACAATCAACCAGCAGGTGATGGTGTGCGGAGAGGCAGGATGCAGGACTGTGCCCATGGCTTCAGAGCTGGTTCCAGGGCTGCACCGCCTGGTGAGCCTAACAGTCTGGAGCCAACCCAGGAGGAGCAGCTCTGCCTCCACTGGTATAGCTTCAGCCCAGCAAATGCTGGGTGAGGGTTGTCTTTGCTGGCCTTGGATGGAAAGCCTGGAGAAGGCACAAGAAACTCCCCCTGCGATATGTCAGCCAGCTGCCCACCACCTGGCAGGGGACTGCCTGCCTTACCCTATCCCGGCTGCATGCCAGCCTCCTCGGAGCCCAGCCGACTCACCCTCACCGGGAAGAGGATTTCGGTCCACACCCATTTAGTCACCGGCGTCTGATCTAGAAGTCTCTTAATGTAATTAGGGGGTGGCTGTAACGTAACCCAGATAGGCTGCATTCCTGCCACCCCCAGCCTTCCCTGCACAAATACCTCGAGTCCACACAACAGGCTGAGGATCCAGCAGTGATGGAGACAATCCTCTGCTGGGACTGGGCCAGGAGTGCAGAAAATATCCTGGCCCTACCTACACTCGCCAGCCACGCTGCTCCAGCTGGCTTTCCCTACATGGCTCACTTGGGACTGAGGGGATGGAGGGGAAGCCCTCCTTGTCTCCAGGGCTACTGTCACCAGTGCCCTACCCCTGGCAGTGCAGAACTGTCTGGACAGGCACAGGACACTAAGAGACAGCAGAGCGGGACCAGCAAGCCTCATCGGTGCTCTGATCCCTTGGGGTCACACTAAACAGCCCCCTCTAACACTTCTAGTTGACTCTTTTAAAGCTATTTCTTAATCTGGCTGAGCCCCTGCCTGACCTCACATTAAGGGAAGCACAAATGGGTCATAGAGTAATTAATGTTTTCTGAAATCTAGAGAGGGCCTTCTGAAAAAAAAAAATATATATAAAACTATGGACCATCTTGTTTTCTATTTTGCGAACAGAGACAATGAGGAGGGCAACTCCTGTACTCAGCACCGTAGTAAATAAACTGGTGAGGTGAGTCCTGGCCCCCCACATCCAGTCCAAAATTCTCCAGTGGACTTGCCTTGATAGAATTGAAATTGACATTTTAGATGTAGACCAGACTTTAGATTTCTAATTAATGGGTTTTGAGTTCAAATAGTGAAAATAAAATACATAACCTTGGGCTTACACGCTGCGACACCACCAGCAGGAGGAGACGGATTTGGGAACCAGCAGTTTCTTTGCTGGCCGCAGTTTTATGAATCCATGTGCAACAGATGAGACACCGTCATCCAAAGTCATTTAACCTCCTGCCTCTCTGCAAGCTGCGGCTCAGCTGGGCCCACAGGCATATTTCTTCCCTGCATCCCGTCCCCCAAAGAAAATACAAAGATTGTTGATCTCTCTGCCCCTGGTCTATTGATGGACACAAATGACCAGTTTAGCACTTTCATTTCCACTCTGGGAACAGGAGGATTAAAATGCCACTATCTCCTGATTGTAATGCTTTTTATGTGGACCCTAGGTAAACACTACACTAGTCAACAAAACCACTGTTAATAAAAATCGCTAATTAAATGAGGGCCAGTGGTTTGCTTTATTGACATAAGTATTTATAGGCTGTTTCTGCTTTCTTGTATTTTCCAAGGCTCTGTATGGTTTGCATTTGCTTTTGCTCTCTGCTCCTGCTTGTCCTTCTAATTATTGCTTTATAGGGTATTTTTGCTGTTGTTTTAATCACCCTGAGTCAGACTTAAGGATCTGCCTCATATTAAGCCTGTTCTTCTCTTGAAATAATTTCTCTAACACAACACAACGCAACACAATATTTTGGAGTTTGTAAGGAATACCATACATTTCCTAAATCTAGGTTTTGCAGTGTGTTACTAACCAAGACAGCTTATACTTTGGGACAACTTTGGCTTTTTAGTGCACATTTGTCTATTTCCTCAAGAAATGGGGCCTTAAATGCTTCATGAAAGGACTTTTTATTCAGCCGAGCTTACGTGTGTTAATTCAGGATATGCAGTTGACTACCAGATAAAGAAAGGCACCCAAGCTGCAGCTCAGCAAGGGACTCCAATGTGTTTAGTCATCCTTCTGCACAACAAGCAGACCACCACCCTTTAATTAGGTGTTTCCACAGAATTAATAGCACATGCTAAGTACCACTAATGCTGTGGAAACCCACACTGGACACAGCACCCAGGAGTGAAACAGCACACAAAAGCAGAAGGATGATGATGTCAGCTGGAGTGCCGCACTGCTTTATCCCTCAGAAGACTCCCGTGTGATAGTGAAGTCTGAGCATCACGTCAGCACAAGAAGTTTCTTTGGCAGAGCATACCCCAAGGACGTGACACTGCTGCTGGTTGCCGTGGAAGCTAGACTTGCACTAAATCAACTTTTCCAGGTCTCCCATATGCTATGTGCTATCCAGACTGCCTTTCTGCTCAGATACGCTGAGAGGTTGACACATACCGTGGCTTCTGCCAGTGCAAGTTTTTATTCTAGAAGGCACCAAAGCCGGTTACCACCTTCACATCATGGCCTTTTATGGTCTACAAATGCAAAACCCAAGTTGTCATCAGAAGATGTGGTTTGCAGACTGATCTTCAATAAGGACTGGACGGGAATACAGGGGTATCGTTGAGCCAACACTGTTGAGTACGTAAACAAAATTGAATGGAAGCGAATATGATGTAGAGCTTGTGTCCTTGAGAGCTAATTTAAGCTCTCTTGTCTCCAGTTAATTTTTAAGCATTTCTGGTGGCATAAGGGAGACAAGCAGCTGTAATACAAAAGATAAAGGCTGGAGCCTGATTAATATTGGTGTTTTGAAGAAAGAATTTTCATAGCCCATCTGGGAGTGATTTATCCCCTCTCAGAGAGACCACCGAACACAGAACCATTCAAGAAATGAGCATCCCCAAAAACGATAGTCCTCAAACTGCAGTGAAGAGGGCGCAAGCACTAAGAATATTCTGAAATGATGGCTCCAGTCAGCAGATGAATAACAAGAAATGACAGTTAATAAAAAATAGCAGGAATGGCAATTCTGACTGCATTCTTAAAAATAAATAACATTAAATGTGCATTGAAAAGAGGTGAACTGGATTTGCGTGCTAGGCAGAAAGCCTGGCACACTCCAAAACATTGCAGAGCACCCTTTCAGTCCCAGAGGAGATTGTGGGTTTGAACACAAGAAGAACTTCTGCTGGGTAACAAATTATCAGGTGTCTGGTGTTTCATGGCAACTGAATTGCTCAGTGGCATATGTGGGATAATTTGAGGTCTCTGCATCCTCTGTAGAAGACAAGAAAGGTCTATGCTAATATGAATGACCTCATGTTTGCTGTATCCTAAGAGCAGTAATGTAGACAGTTGTCTTCTACTAGCTGACTGGTGGCAACTGGTTCTGTGGTTTCTTGTTTCTGTGGCTGGATGAGTGTGTCACTGCCTATATTTTGATTATATAGGCTTCTCATACTGCAATGGAATTCCTTCCTCCCTCCTCAGGTGATCAAGACAGTGAGCCCAGTGTTGCTCTCCCACCTATGGTTTTGACATTATTGTGGCATCCTTTCAAAAAGTAGAACCCATGTGACCACTATTTTACCTTCTGTCTAAGGCCCTACTTGGTCTGTAAGGGCCTGAGCACATCTCTTTATTGAAAACAAGATGGTGAAGAACATTTGTTATAAAACCAGAAACTGCACAAAACTAACAGGAATTTAGATTTCCTTACAAACATGGAACCTAGCAAAGATTTATTGAAACATTTGCCAAGGGCCGATCTAAAGTTCAATGAAACCAAATGGGGACTTTAAACCGACTTTAACAGTCTTGGGGTCAGGCTGTAAGGCAAATTGGACAAGTTTCAAGGTCCCTAGGTCAGTGGATTTTTTTTTTTTTTTTAATCAAAACCATGCCATGCTATTAGTTTAAAAGACATTTCAGCTATCAGCCATAGAAATCACTTGGTACCAGTTCAACAGGAACTGGATGAGCTCCTGTAGACCATGTTCTGAAATGCCTGGTTCCTTGGGCATTATACCGCCTTGGTCGAAAATGCCAAGGCAAGGGAGTAAAGGAGAAGTCAGACACCAGGTACTGCTGGGTCTGAAAGCCCCAGGCCTCACCTGGGATGACCCATGGCAGGGCTCTCTCAAGTGACAGCCCTCATTGATAGAGTTTTCCACCGCAGAAAGGAGCAGCCTGAAGACTACAGGGCACAACACGAAGTGGGTCATCTCTTCCTCTATGTATTTTCTTGAGGGAATGGGTGGGTGGGTTGTTTATCTTGCGGGGAGGATCCTTTTCCTTTTGACTCTTGGGAAAAAAGGAACTGCTTTGTGTATGTTTACTGAAAGTTTGATGTGTTCCCCGAGACACGAAGATAGGGCACATCCGTATAAACCAGGGTGGAGAAAAAAATAAAACCAGAAAGAAATAGGCTGGGAGAGCTGCAGAGACAGAGTGTGTGTGCGTGTGTGCGCTCAGCCAGCAAGGGGGGATGACACTGACACTGTTTCAAAGGAAGGTCATTGCATAGACCATAAATCTCAAACACTTAGAATTTGCTTCATTCATCTTCGTTAACTCTTTTTTACAAGAAGTTCAGCAACTATCGGAAAATTTTGAAATGATTATTTATTTATGTGGCCCTGCAGCTGTTCATGGCTAATGATTTAAAGTCTGGTGTGGCCAAACACAGCATGACTGGCCTGATCCTGCCCGTGAGGGACCCATGCTTAGCAGGGTTGCTGCTGCCTGCAGTGGTCAGCTGAGTAAGGGCCAGGATGCCCAGGTGAATGGTACAGGTATGGGCAATATGAATGGCCAGGGGCAGCACTGTAAGCATTCCCTTTGCCCGGGCATAGCCAGGTGCCATAGCCCCCAGGACTCCACTTTTGGGTACTCTGGAGGGAACAATTCTCTGCTTTGAGGTGGTGGAGCCATTCTGACGTCTGCTGCTGGTCCAGGTTTGCTGCTTTGCCTCTTCCAGTTAGCTTTGAGCCTATGAGGTTTTGCTGAGCACTAGATATGGTGCATGATTCAAGTTCTCCAAAAACTCTTGCTCAGAGAAAAGGAGGGAGGGGAGAGTTTTCTCTAATTGATCACAATTAATGTAATTAGTACTTTGCAGTTTTTCCTATCTATGTCTCTTTACCTTCGAGACCTTCATTCATCTTAACACCTACTGCCATTCTTAATTACTTTCAGTGAGCCCACAGCAAAAAAGAGATATGTCATTCTCTTCTGTGATCGACTGCATGAATATATTAGAAAGAGACAAACTGGCCAGACTCAGCATTTAGTCAAATTCTAGCTCTGCCATTAATTTGAACCGTGGCCATGGGAAGTCATTTCACTTTGCTTTGGGCTGTTTTATTTATACAGAAAATGGAAATAGCAAACTGATCCATACTAAAGGTCTACTCCAGCCCCAACTCAGATAATAGAAACTCGTCTTTTGAAAAATTCCTGTTAATCACACAGGGAAAAGCTATCGTGTTGTTTAAATAAGTAAACTAATCAGAGGAAAAGAACTGTAGCTTCTTCAACAATTGAGAAGTAAATTCTTTAGGGCCATGTTTATAACACGCAGAGTATCCCGATCTCGACATGCTTTCTACCACTGCCTCTGTTTCCACTGGAGCACTAGACTTCAGGTCCACCAGAGGTCAGAGAGTACCTTGATTTATAAGAAGTTTTAGTTTGCAGTCCAAGAGCTCCTTCCCAAGCAGCTGGACACTTTATATCAGCTCTTGCTTACTAACTAGGAGGATTAATGATAATTTTCCTATTCCATCTTCTGCTACAAACCACCGTCATGCTTGACTGCCTTCGTTTCCAAGACCAGGGGGCTAGAGACATCTAACGGCAACTCCATGCATAGCAGAGCATCTTCTCCCACTGTAGCAGCCTGTCCCAAGACACGCGTTCCGGTATTTAACTCTTTCGGTACCTCAGAAGGCTGTGTACTCAAGACCGATGAAGCGACAGCGGCTGTGTGGATGTGTGATGTCACGACACCCCTCTAGAAGGAAAAATAAGTGATACAGATGACTCCAGGGCAGAAAAGGGACAGTGGTCCGTGAACGCATTCAAAATTGGCTCAGGTGCCTGCATATTGCTTGGCTCCATCTTGGCTCTGTTCTCCTCTTTCTCAAAGGGTGGAGGAGGGATTTAAGACAGAGAGGTGCATGAGCGAGGTACTATAGCATTCTTGATGGTATCCTCACACTGAAGAAACATCACACTGAACAAAAATATGGTCTTCAGCGGAAAAGAAAGGGAATAAAAGAACAAAGCTCTGGAAATCAAGGAATGGAAAAAAGACTAGGTTGAATGGACAAATGCCCTTTGTTCCACTTTCAGGATGCTTGGTGCCCTGAGTCAAATGGGCACACGGCATGAAAGCTGCAAATTCCTGAGCATATGCTCAGTAACAGGTAATGTTTCCCGTCTTTGGCGAACTGAGAGAAATAGGCGCTGTTGAGCAATTCAGGTAAAACACACAGTAACAAGTGTGTCTTCAAGAAGATGCTCAGTAGCTGGGTGGTTTATGGCCCTGCCTGGGAGGATCCCTCAGGAATGACACAGTTGATGACTCAGGCAGCATGAGAGATTCAGCAAAGGGTTCAGAGGGGAGCCTTTGCTTAGCAAACCCAGTGATTTATATATGGGTATAGTATGTATGTCCACAAGCCTTTTTTTTTTGTTGTTGTTGTTTTTGGTTTTGTGCAAAAAACCCCAAACAACTTCAAAACAGGCTAGATAAATAAATGGAGATTGAACAGGGGCATGATTCTGAAGTACTGAAGGCCTCTACCTTTTACAAAGAAATCCCCTTTTTTGTAGAGCCCTAAATCCTGATGTGCAGTGAGCTTGTGAAACACCTGGGGATTTCCAGGCATGTGGCAAGTGCTCAGCTCCTCTGTGGACATGGCCCCTTGCTAGCAGAGGTGGAACAGGACCTGGAATGGGGCACTGCAGAGTCTGGGTCTGATCATGACACTGGCCCCTTTTGCTGCAACTTCCCTGTTGCAGCGAAACAGGACAGCGATACTCCTATGTAGTCCCCAAGGGTGTTGTGGGTCTTGGCCAACCATGGCCATTGACAAGTGAGTTGTGGAGAATCTCGCTTCACATCTGCCCCTTCACCTCCCTGGGTTGCTCTCAGAGGCTTGAATGTGGGCAGAGACAATCCAGCTCCTTCCCATGAAAGAGCCAAAGACTTAAATCAACTGCTGCAGTGGAAAGCTGTGGGCAGTTAATTCATAAACCACTGCAGCAGGAGACATCCAGGATTGCCTGTCAGCCTCCCAAGTAATTGGTGTCCTAGGGCACTATATGGTATGTAACTGAAAGGCAGAGGAGCAAAGTCCAGGGTCAGCTGTAGAGTACACTACAATTAAAAAAACAAAACAAAACAAAACAAAACAAAACCCAACAATGCCCAAACTAGTCTAATCCTTGAAGTTTTTTAAACTACAACTAGGGCCACCATAATCCCAGCCTGGTAGAAGCATCCAGCCATCCCTTCCACCAAGGGACACTAAGTGGGGGCCCCAGGGAACAGAGTGAGAGGACAATCTCCCTGTGTGGTGGAAGGCCACCCTCAGCCTTTGCTCACCATCTGTGCTCTTCTGACTGCTGTGAGGCACCATCCTTTCCCTTCCTGTGTATCTAGTGGTGGTGTCCTTGCTTGCTGAGAGCACAAGGACTGAATGCACGGTTTCCTCCAGAGAAGGTGTTTTAGGAAGTTGTAACCATCACAACCAGCCATGCCAGTTAAATAACTACTGCCCAACACATCTGGATTAGCAGTGGAGTTACAGTCCAGCTCTTCCTGACACCTAACCCAAGAGTCTTTTCCTCTAAGGCTGGTCAGAAACTAAGTCACAAAACAGTAGTGTGACAAAACACAAGAATCTATATGGCTTTGATTATATCCTTTGCAATGACTTACCATTGGTTAAATTTTGTTTCTGATATCCGGTTATGTGCTGTCTGCAGGGAGTTTCATTGCTTGTCCAAGGCCCATTTAATTCAGTGGCTTTGTGTCAACTTCATTGAGTGCTGGATCCTGCTTGGGCTGTGAATGGGTCCTTTAATAGATACAGCTGTAAAAACATATTAGCTACTTCTCTGTAGGTCTGGGCTTTTTTTTTTTTCTGTAAAAAAATACAGTGTATTTGCAGAAGAATGGAGTTTCAGATCAAAGGAAGCCATTTTCCATTTCAAGTTGAACTTGAGAAATAGTTATAGCCTAATTAAAAAAAAAAAAAAGTGAGAATGTTGAAATTTTGGCATATCTTAGCCATCTTGCTATTTTTGGGGGAGTGGCATTTGGCTCACCGTGGCTCACAGGATAAAGCACAGTCCCAGAGTGTGGGACACTTAGGTATACAAGACTTATCTCCTTATTTTGGAATAAAAATGATAACAAAGCTCTTTTCCCTGCCAGGCACATCTCCTAGCCACCAAGTGGTCCAGAGGGATGTGCTCTCCATGTCCTGGCAGAGCTGTTGCAATCAGCAGAAAGAAACACTTGAACATTCATTTTAACTGGAGAAAGAAAAGGACTGTATAAGTCAGTAATTAAGACACTCGTTTGGTGGCCTAAGCACTGGAGAGCTCAAACATCAACTCAGTATGCTCTAGGCTACTGTGGATAGTGCTCATGGGGTTTGAATCAGGAGACAGACAGACAAATGGCTTTCTGTAGTCTGGATGATCAGACTAAGGTGAAGAGAGAAGGACAGCTTTTCTTCTATAGTTTTATGAGTGGTGTCTAAGCTAATGTCTAAGACTTGGGGTCTAGTCTTTTGTTTTTAACCTCCTCCAGTCTTATTTAAAACATCCCAAAAGAATCTTTCTGTTTGCTAAAAAAGTGACTAGGTCAATCTCAAGTATTCTTTCTCCAATTTTTGAGCTCTACCACCACACTAAAAAAGTGACTTTTATTGCAAGCCAAGTCCCACATTTTCTTGCTAAGAGGTGTGCATGGTGCTTCAATACTAAAGCTGTCAAATTCCATGGGACAGTAGCATCCTCTGCTTACCTCCTATTGATTCTGAAACTGGGAACTGCACTATGAAACTGATAGGCTGACTGGGTGTTAGCTTCGGTCTTGAGACAATTCAAGGGTGAAATGATCTAATGCAACAATATACGAGAACTCAGTATTCGGGGTATTACCGTGCTTGACTAATTGTCAGTGCCATGGAACTGGCCTTCTGTCGATCACAGCCAAAGAGAAGGCTGACGTGGTATCTCAATACACACACAACTACCTAATCTGTTGCTTGCAGTAGACTTAATGACCATAAAGAAGATCTCGGAAAGAAAAAACAAGGCAGTGCCTATGAAAAAAGGATAGATAATAGCTGATTCAACCAGGCTTCATTAGTGGAGAAAGATGGCTAGCGATGGGATGAAAAGAGGCTCCGATATTTTCTTGAGCTGGAGTTCTTTTGGTCTTAAGCACGTCTTGAGATTTTGGGTTGCTTTCTTAATCTTAAAATGATCTAATAAAAAAAATTCCTTTTTAGAAACAGGCTGCCCCAGTCTGTGCCCTACTTCCTGCACCTGGACACTGGACAAAGATGTTACGGCTTTCAGGAAACAGCACATTTGTCAGCGTGCAGCCCCCAGCCGAACAAAGGGCTGGATTCATGAATGCAATATCAACCATAGAAATGTTCCACCCCTGCCCCTCCCCAGCTTCTGACTCGGTCTGTTGAAACAAAAAATGGATTGTCATTGGATTTTGCAGCCCTTGAGGTTCCTCTGCAGATCAATACATCTCAGGCATGGTGATGGCCCCTAATTTGAATGAAACTACAGAAGATTCACAACAATTTCAACTTAGATTGTGACCCACTTTTTGGAGGTTTGTTTCTAATAATGAGAAGTCGTACAAAACTACTACCAAAGAAGAGAAGAGAAGCAGGCTCTGCAGCAAGGAAAGGTAAGTGTGCAGTCAGTTAGTCAGATCTGACTTCGCTCCCACACAGCAGCACCGCTGCAAAATTTCCCTCGCCCTGGTGAAGCAGGGTACCCTTTTGACAGGAACTCGGCGTTCGTTAACAGTGTTTGCTCTGCTTGACATGACATTTAAAAGCTCTAGACCTGTACCGCATTTATTCAGCATTGTCATATTCAGCAAAACATTTAAGCAGTTATTCAGCTTGAAGCACCTAAGTAGTCCCACTGTCAACAACAGGACTTCTCAAATGCTTAAATTTATGCACGTGTTGAAGTATCTTGCTGAATCAGGACTTCAAATCCAGTACCTTGCTGAACCAGAGTAATGATTCCAGTCTTTAGCCCCAGAGCCTTACAAAGACCCCCAGCACGCAACATGCAAAACTAATTTTAGTTAATTGGATAAAATTGTATACGTAGACTCAGTGACCTCAGAGAGTTTTGAAAACTAATTATGCTGGTGTCACCCTGAATACCTATTTCTATGATTAGTCACATCCACCTATAGGAAACGTGGCACTGTCATCTGGTATGCTGTGTGATCTGTCCTAAAGGCTGGCACATCTCCAGCTCCGGGTGGGTTCCCTCCACAGCTGTCACGCAGTGCCTTGTAGCTACCTGTGATAACTGATGAGCAGACAGACGTCTTTTGCACTGCCATTTTTAATGTGTTTCACTACATACCCCTTTCAAAGACGAATAATTTCCGCTGGGCAAGAATACTGTCAGCCTGGCATCAGATAAGTTCTCAGGCAGAGAGCTGTACCCTGCATTGCCCATTTTATCTAATAAAGACTTTTCCATCTCTGGTCTACTGCTTATAATTTAGCCTTCATAAATTGACTTGCTAACACAGTCGGTTGGACAGAGAAAAAAAGTAAGATGCAGATGTATCTTCAGACTCCTTTCAACTGACATAAAATACCCATTGTCAAAATAGGGTAAGTAGAGGGGAAAACAGTTTGGCAATTAGAAACTGGATTTCAATTTACCATCTTCCTGCCCTTCTGGTACTGTGACAAGAAGTAACGCTTTGGTCATTCACATGCTGAAACAAGATAACATTTTGGGGCTGGAGCTGAAATGAAGTTTGAGATTAACCTTTTTTTTTTTTTTAAAAAAAATCCTCAGAATGGGGGTAATTGCCTAGCCTACCTAACCAAAAACTCCCAGGCAGGCTGCAGCCGCCACAGCCATGATGGAGGCTGCCTTGTTCACAGCTGGCAAGGTGAAATGGTCCCCAGATGTTTGAAGAGTACACAGTGAACATCCCTCCTGCAGACAATAACGGCAGAAAATATTGGGAGGTAACCGGGCTCGCCTGACTGGGCACGGGCAGGGAGGGCAGGAGGACACCTCTCATCTGCACATCTGGCAGTTCGCATTTTCCTCATTGCCTCAGTTCAAAGAAGTATTAATACCTGTGTTGCTAATGAGATGAAATGTCGAACTGCCTCCTGCGCTGGCTCAGGGAACGAGCACTTTACCACTCCAGCTCTCCCAGTGCTGAGCTAAGGGTGACATCTGCCTCAGCACACGCTGCCCTGCAAAGACAGTGGCTCCTCTTCTGCCTCTTGTCCTCACCTGCCAGTACGCCTGAGGCAAGCGGTGCTTTCCCTCTATCAAACCATTATGTGTCACAGCCCAAATCCTGCAGACACTTGAGCACACACGAGAAACCCCACAGAGGAAAGCCAGAAGGATCCTGGGAATGAAGGGTGTTGTTGGACTTGTCTGCATGACTAGGACCCAGAGCTCTTGTAATTTGGGGGAAAATAAGCACCAGCTCCTGGCGGTGCAATAAAAGAGCACTCTACCCTCACCCTGCTACATGTGTTCATCATGCTTTGATAATTGTCTCTAAAATTAAGTTTAATAACAGCTAAAATGTTTCAAGAGTTTCCTTGGCAGTAGTTTACAGAAGTTCTTACCTAGGCGTGCTAGAAAAGAACATAAAATTATATCATCAAACCTCTGGGAGAAATAACATATTGGATTTGTTAATTTTGGATAAAGCCTAAATTCTGCTGGCACAGTTTTAAACTGTAGTCCTATAATGAATCTCCTCCTACTTTTACAGCAGCGATAAGAAAATTGGCTAAAAACCAGTAATGCCCCTTTTGGATCCCAATGAATCTTCTGAGTCTCATTTGTTTAGTTTAATGAAAAAATAAAGTTAGCATGGCCATATTCCAGCCCCAGTAACAATATTCTGTGTTGGGATAATGAACTATCATGGCAGGGGCAGGCCAGGTGCCTCCATGGCAGGGCAGAATCAGCAGCTGCTTAACAGCCCTCAGCAAAGTGTGACTCTTCCCAGCTTCCACACATTTAGGATAAAACAGGCATGCAAACAGGATGGAACTGGGTCCTGAGGGCCTTCCCAGGTGGCCTGAAGGTGCGGTAGGACACTGACCATGCATGGATCACCAGGACAGGTGCAGGCTGGCTGTTCCCACCTCCTTAACTCTTGCTACACTGGAAAGCCAAAAGCTGAAAAAAGACTGTTTTACAGAGTTTAGCAGCCAATGAAAAACAGCTTTTAACCCTAATATTTGAGAGGTTAAACTGATAGATGAGTTGGAATTTCTTCAGCACGTGACACAGGCAGCAGAAAAAGCAGAGATGTTTAAATAAAAGTAAAGAAATACTTTTTGTTTCTTAATCATAGCATGTTTTGCCAGGTATTTGACAACTGGGTTGAGCCTTTAAAGTCATAACAGGCTACCTGAAAATGTGGCTTGATTACAGCCTAGACAGGAATGTATAATACCGGTTTTCAAGGAGCCAATTGGATTCAGTATTTCATGTAACTCCTTCATGAAGAGTGAAATTATGCCAGTGATTATTGTATATTGATAATTTTGTTTTTTAGAAGGGATTTCTTAGTCTGATTATAGTAGCTTTCAGACTTAAGAATGTTATCTGAAGATAACAGAAGTCTGCCCTCCAACGTGGGGCATGGCTAAAATACCGAAAGGTGTACTGATTTAATTACCACTATTCAAAGAGAGTGAAAGATTTTATTCAGACTTCCCTGAGATGGAAAATAAGGGGATAATAGAAATTTTTCTGTCATCCCAACTGCAGGGGTTGTGACCAAGAGCACGCTCTCACTTACTGTCTATACAGCTGTAATTAAATCACTCCAGCTTTCACAATTTTAGCCATACCCCGAGTTGGGATAAGAATTCCCAGTGAAAGAGATGAGATAACACCACATGAAAGCAGTCAATACAAATAACTAGATGCAGCAGCAAAAGAGTTCACTTTCTTCCCAGGAATTCAAGAGCAAAGCAGGACACAAGGCATGCCGGGCTGCTCCGGCTCTGTCGGCACAGATCCAGCTGTGTCTTACAGCCACCTACAGCAATGCTTTCTAGAGGATCACGGCACTATTGCCGTGTCCCACCAGCCACATCTGCTGGTTAAGAAAACAGAAGCCCGATCCCATCTGTGGCCAAAACTTGAGAAAAGAGTTTGGAAAAGCTGCATTTTCCCAGGGAATCTAGAAATCTTTCTTGCTGAGTGCCCTGAAGAACATAAGCTCATTTTAATTGAAAAAAAAAAAAACCACCCAATGACAGGAAGTAAGCAAA
>VZRU01021109.1:36685-68303 GCA_013398155.1 Pedionomus torquatus | reverse complement strand
AAAAGAAAACTATTTATGGAAATTTAAAAAAAAAAAAAAAAAAAAAAGTGAAGCTAAACCTCAGAGCTGGGCTTTGCTATAAATGGATGCATTGATTAAATTCCATATGTATTTGGAGGCAGATTCATTGCAGCCTTTACCTGCTGTATTCCTGACCTTCTTGCTGGGGAATTAGGTGTGGTTTTGGGCAGGATGGAAAAGACAGTGGCAGTATGAGAGGTGGCAGTCTCCTAATTCAGCAGCACTTGGTCAAGCAGGCTCTGTGCATCCTGAAGAGCGGTGACCTACTCAAAGTAGGATGTCAGAACAGGCAAAACCAGGCCACACTGCAATGAACCAGAGGCCAGCTCCTGCCCCACCAGGTAGACTCAGCTTTGGGTGTGAGTACAGCTTCTTCCCCAGGCTGTGAATCTCGGACACCCACAGCTTCCCAGCCTCACACAGTGGCAGGGTACAGCTCTGGTCCCTGGTGGATGTTCAAGGCTTGGGGGCAGAGAATGCTATTTTTGCTGTCACCAACCCCATAAAGGCCCCCATACCTGATGCTTCAGCACATGGGAGAAAAGAGTGAAGAGGTGATGCAAGTGTTCAGAGAGGGGAGAGCATTCATAGGGATACAGAGTTTTTTAGAGCCATGGGCCAAGGATAAGTGTAAGACAAGAGGAGTTAGCCTGGGAAAGGACCTAACTCAGGGTATTGACACATTTTGCCTTGCTTGAAGCTAACCAGTGCTTGGTAAATGTGTTGAACACTGCCCTCCCACCCCATCCTCCATGATGTCAGGTACCAGGCAATTCTGCATGTCCTATTATGGCTTGCGACAAACCCATCAATATACTCAGGTAAGGAGAAAAGCCCCTAAACAATCTGTGATAATAACTGAGAGAGAAAATGGTCCCAGCATCGTACCCTTAAATCCTACTTGGGGAGTTCCTCCCTGGACATTCACGTTGACTGTAAATTGCTAGGGGCTGACTCTTTCAACATAAAGGCAAACACCATATAGACAAGCTACTGCATAATGTATAAGCTATAGGATATGGGTTATAAAGCATAGGTATATGAGAATAAAGGAAATATTTGGAGCATGTGGCCTCCAGGGTAAAGGTAGCCTTTTCTATCTCTCTTTACTTCTCTTTAGCTTCTTGACTGTAATATCTATCCCCTGTTAGAGCTGGACATACCTCTGAGTCCCAGGTAGCGCTGGCCTGTGTCTTTTCAGTTGCTCAGTCCTGCCATTCCTCAGCAAAACTCCTATTGAACTTCATGGCTATTCTGCCGGATTCACAGCAGGATTCACAGTGGGGCCTTTTGGAGGCTGGGTTGAGAAACAGTGGGGAGGAAAGCAAGGGTAGCACTCTGTACCTGCTAATGCACCAGACCCTCTCAGTTCTACAGCCTAATATCTGTCAAAGTGGCAGTGAAATCCCCATGATAGATCATATAATTATTAATTCTGTTCCCGGGTGACATGCCCAAATTGCAAGTTTTCTGAATGCAAAGTAGTAAGATAACACTTCAGGGGAAAAAAAAAACCCAAACAGATGCCCCTATTTCCAGTCTACTAAAATTTCAGAGGTAAACAATACAAGTTACATCAAGAAAATACTGCACAGGCCAAAATATTCCTCAGTGGAGGTGAGATGACGGCCTGTTGTAGAGCGACCAAATGCAAACGGACCCAGCCAAAGAGACTAATGAAAAAGTGTTGCATCTGTTTGTACCCTTTGTAAGCAGTTTTGCTCATAATTGTTGGAGTTTAAACTGCAAATAGTTTAATTTCTCTTCGCATGAAAAGTTCCCCACTTTTCAGAGGTTCAGCTTTCTGGCTGACATTATGGCATGTTCAGAAGATAAGTGATTTTAGTCCAGAGCAATGTCACTCACATGACTTTCTACCGGTTATCTTTTCTCCAGCTAAATGGAAAACACAACACTTTTCTTACCATTACAAAAGTGGTCTAATGACCTGTTTCCAACCTGGTTTCTGAAAGCTGCGTGAACTTTAGCAGAAACTTGGCAAGAAAGCGTAGGGCTAGTCATACGTTGCAGTTTGGGAGGTGGTGAGAATTCAGAGATACATGACAGGAAGAAATCCCCTGCCGAGCACGTTCGCTGGACACCACTCTCTACACTTTCTATGGTAAAACCAGCCAAAGAGACTAAGGGCAGGAAAAACCCTTCTCTGCAAACGTGCAGATACTTTCACATGAGCTCTTGCAAGGCTTGTGTTTCCCACCAACTTTCTGGCAAATGCAGTGGTATCACTTGTGCAAATACTGGTGAAAAACAGCAATAGGCAAATCTTAGGGTTTTCTCCAAATGAATGTTCGCAGATAATGTTTTGGAGAACTTTTGGCTGGTTTTACCAAAAATCTATTTAGTCAGAATTTCCAGCACAGCTAGGGACACAAGACTAAAACAGCAGATGAGTTGGAAAAAACACACCCTACGTACAGAAATGTCACAGGGACCTGCAGTGACCATCCTAGTGATAACGTAGCGGAAATAACTAAGCACATAAACCTGTGAACTTCCATACAGGGAATTCTCTCTCCTTGAGCTCTTCCTTGAAAGCATGTGCATAGGATATTGCTGTAAACCAGGCAGCGCTAACGCATTCATTGGTCAGACAGGATGTATCCACTTAATACTGCAGTGTGGGCCTTTCCGTTTGTTTACCCTTTCCTACGTTTCAGTTGTATTTTCATTGTAAGCAAATTTCAGCATAATCACCATATTAGCTCAAACCTGTGCATGTGCAACAAAGCCTTTCCTAGCCCATCTGGCAGCCAGAGGCTCTGGCAGCCTCTCTCATGTAAAATGGACACCTGTCCATCCGTCCGAGGTGTTGGAAGCAGAAGGAGGGATCCCCCATCACATGTACAAGAGAGGACAGAGGCACCGGGGAATTGTTATCACCAGACGCTAAGAGGCACGTGCTTCGGAGCCAAGGTTTTACACCCCTCACACATGCATATGTATTTTACCTCATTATTGGCTTCAGCTGTACTTATGGGTACCAATTTGTGTCCCAATGCTATTTTTCTAGGCAGCCTCGGTGGGAGAGACTTGTGTGCAGAGCAATATTTTGCATTTCTGCAAGCCTTTACGGGTATACATATTGTTAATACGCACATAAACAGGATGCCATTCATATTTAAACAGTGCTTTTGGAGTCGGATGGCATCACAGCTGAGGGAATGGAAACGTTCTGATTTGTATCACTTATCTCAGTGGAGGTTGCTTCTTTCACGTATTCTGACTTCGTCAGAGCCGCTGTAATAAGGCAGTTATATTCACATAGGATGAGACACTAGGCATTTAATAACCCCCACTCCCTCCCCCAAAAGCCTAATAAGCTTGCTTTGCCAGTTGATCTTTACAGTCGCTCACCCCTCCGTTTTTTCCAGACTACTGTGCTTCCTTTATACTTCAGCTCTTTTTGTCATTTGCATTTGCATATATTCAAGGCCCTAAAGAAAAACAGCTCTGCATTAAAAGGCTATTACAGAAATATATGCTATTTAAGTAACAATAGAACATGTTTTTCATTGGGAAGGAAAAAAAAAAGCGGATATTTTAGTTCCAAAAAAGATTTAAAAGGATGTCACGTGATGTTCAGGGTACTTTGGCTCACAGAATTTTGTCCTGCAGTTTGTTGCGGCTCCTGCTTTAGTCAATTCATCTCTTTCACAGAAATAAGATTGTAACAGGACAGTCTGTGTTCAGATGTGCCACCTCTCTCTTTATCCAAGGCTTTCCCCAAGCACAGAGGACCCGATGCTTTATTGCGCTGCACCCTCTGCTACTATTTGCTTGTGCGCTCACGGGGTGTAAAGCAGCATTTCACACTGCCTTCATCAGGCTGCAGGGAGTCTGGCTCATCAGGGCTCATGAGGGCATTGGTTCCAAAAGCTTTTCATTCCTAAAAGTCATAGCTGTGTCAGACAGGATGCTTCTCTGCTGCCTTTACAAGATAAAGTGCCCATAGGATGTGTTCCCAAAAACATGCAGTGGAAAAATTTTGGTTACACAAACACCCCTCCAAAAACCTTGTTTGTTCCTATGTCCATGCCTGGGGAGTCTGTCTCATCACCCCCAATGGGTTTAATGGCCAAGACTGACTGAGGCAGTTCTTGTCTCAGCTCACCGCTGTGGCCTTCTGTTGGCAGTCACTTGTCACTGTGTGTGACGGCTGTCCTCTCCACAACTTTTTCAAGGCACAGTCCTGCCATTGGTCCAAAGATGACTTGACTTTCCCACCCAAAAGTATGATGCTGCCTTCCTCCAGCTCAGCTGCGTGTGCCCAGTGCTCCTCTCCTCCCCGCACCCCACCCTGCAGCCACACAGGCAGTGAGAGCTGGGCACTGATGGAGCTGAAAGCTCACCAGGTAAAAGCAGAAAAAGATGCTTTTTCACCAGTCAGCAAAGTGATCTGTCCCACCCTGCGATGAGACTGCAGGAGCACATGTGAGCACTCTCCCTTTCGTTAGTCCATTTGGTTGTTAGTTCAGGTAAGCTGATGGCAAAGTCACGTTTTAGGTTTACAGCTCGAGCACTAATTTCAGCTGCTGTCAATTTTTGGTTTGACTTAGGCAGCCAGGGCTGACAATGCTGCAGCCACAGAGACTTGTCAGGGACTCTACTAGGGGACAAGGTATCTCCACCTGCTGCAAATCCATCTTCTCACTTCTTGCTTTGGGAGGACTATTTTTAACTGGATCACCTTGGTGACCCAAGATGCTAAAATGCAGCTTCACCAACAGTTGCATTGGTGCAAACAAGGGGGAAGAAAGCTGTGAGGATGTGGGAACAGGAAAGTCCCCTTAGGACAGGCTCACCACAGGAACCACTGTGCTCTGAGGGCCAACAACACAGGGGCTCTGGAGATGTTCAGGAGGGAAGAAGCTTCCCTCCCACATTTAAGGGTACAAGTGTGGTGTTTCCCATTCCCTTCAAGGCTCAAGCTGGCTTGCAGGCAGGAGCTTTGCTTTTGCCGAGGCTCTGTGAAAGATTGAGCAGGATACATGAAAAATCTTAACCTTTTCCCCAGTGACAGAAGAAGCAATGCTGCAAAGGAAAAAACAGTTTGGCTGTATTCTCAGTATAGATATTATTTTTCCAGTGAGAAAAGAGGTAGCTTCTTCATAGGCATGAAAACAAGACGCAAAGTACAACAAGCTCTTGCTTCCATCCCCGCATTTTGAAAGCAGTAGGCAAATCAGGTGTTTTTTCAATGCAGGACAAAAGGTCCTCCAAACAGAAATGCTCAGGGACTTTTCAGTGATACTCCAATGAGGGAACAGAGAGGATTAAAAAAAAAAAAAAGAAGCCTTAAAACCCCAATACCATATATACTAAACTTGTACGTGAAATAGCAGGAGCAACCTGTTTCTCCAACTTTATACAAGAATTTCTGTAGACCATTTTTACTGGGTATCCAGGGCAGACTCACCAATAACCGCACTTCATCACTGCAGCAGGAAGCTCATTCAGACTGAAAGCTGGACTATTGGTTTTTAATTTTAATGCAGTTTTTCATTTTGATAGCTCTTTTTCTTGACATGGAATTTCCACGGTGCAAATTGAATACAATAAAATTGCTAATCAGCCCATTAGAATATGTTGATAGTATAACATCTATTAGTTGTTGAATAATGTCTTCCTCCGATGTATTTTGAATTAAGTCTGCATGATAACAAAATTAATCCAGATATGTGTACCTACCCATAAACACAGCGTGCACCAGCACACGCAGCCTTCTCTTGGTAATCCACACACCTTTTTAACATGCTGACAATCCCATACGAATGACAGTGAAAGAAAATGCATCTTCAAGTAGGGAAATAAGCAATTACATGTGAAGAAATTTTCTATGAAGTAAGACAGGTTACAGTTGTTTGCTCTGAGCATCTCTTTCACGGCAACACAAAAGCTCCAATCTCACATCACAGTGAATTTCTCTGGCTTCAAGTGCTTCTTATCCCAGGAATATCTCCCACATATTCCCTCCCCAACAATTAAAACAAACCACTCTCCTGCATCAACATCTTCTTACCCCATTTTCTCCTGCTTTTTTCCAAGCTCTTGCTTGACAAATTCTTAGGTCCTTTGTTCTAATACCCGGAGGCCACAGATTTTCTCAGCACCCCAAGAAGAAGAGGTTTCTTCTTCTTCTTCTGTTTCTTTTCTTCTTAAGGACCCCATCCCCCACCCCATCCCCCACCCCACCCCGTTAGTTTTAAGGTCTTATTTAATTTCTCTACTCCAGTGCAATTCCTCCCTTGCTCTACTATTGCAAAGACCCACAAGATGAACCTCTTTTCTTGGCTGCCTCTTCTTGGGGAAAGACAATTTCCTGCACTGGCAATTTCCCCTGTCAACATCCTCTGGTGCTACATCCCTTGTGGCTGAAAGCTGCCATGCCAAGAATGTCTTTCTCTGAAGCTGAAAATAGATGGAAAGTAGCAGTGAATCCAAAATGTCTCTTATTTATTTAATATGCTCTGTCAAAAGCTCCTCATCATTATAAAATCAGGATTCTTGAAGTTGTTAACAGGAAACTTACCCCTGTCCATACACAGGTTCTTTATATCCAGCAGATTCAGCCTTTACAGTAATTTTCTAAAAGAAACATGGTAGTCTTCTTGTATATTCCCTATAATTTTGGGGACCTTATTTTCTGATAGGAATCTTGGGATTTTAAATGGATCAAAATCCAGACTTGCCCCATAACATACAACAAGAATGCAACATTACAGAAACTTTCTCATAAAATGGTACAGCCTATTATGAGAGCAATTGTGGTCAAAATCTTACTGACAGTTTGACTTGCGTATACTGGAAATTATAGTCTCCAGGAGGATTCGTAACTTTGGGCATTTGGGAAAAACATCCCTAGGCATCTCTGCATCTTTATGCATCTCAATACCTGCAAGAATCGGGTTCTCAGTGCACTGAAAGCTTGTACAAACCAGCATCTGTGTCACTTATGGCATGGGTTTGAGAGTAATCTACCTGCAAGAAATGTTAGGACTCTACCATAGACAGATAAGAAAAGGAACAATACAGTTGAAATGGGCAAAGATGATTCAGTGCAGTCTGAGGAGAGTTGCTTTGTATTCCCAGTCAGTTTAATAATCCTTTCATCTTTCAAGGAAATTATAACTGTGATTCATTGGGACAAAGTTAGCAACTTCTCCTTTTATCTAAGTCCTATTATTGGTGCTTGTCACAGCCATTCAAGGACCTCCTAGGAATCAAAATGGACAATTGCATCCTCCTCTCTCTGCCAGCAAGAGGCTGGGTATCATTAACAATGCTTAAATTAATAGCGAATTTTGGAGGGAGTAAATGTACCCCTGCAGGAGACCACGGATGAAGAGACAGGATATACGTTTCAGTTCAAAGTCCTGCCTGTGAGTGGAGGTCTGTGACATTTTCCCGTTCAAAATTAGACATTCGTAAGTTCACTGTAGCAGGGTGCACATTATTGTTTTGGTCTATGGACTCAATAGCTGTGAGGAAGGGGGTGGAAGGTGGCTTTTTGAAAAAGGGAGTGTTTTTCACAATGGAAAGAAATCCATAATGTGTAATAAGTGGCTGTAGGTGGTTCCCTGCCCTTGCTCTTTTTTTTTGGTGCAATATAGGTCTCAGGGCTCTGAAAGGAACTGGAATGCAGAGTGAGGACTTTTATTGAACTTCACGTTGCTGTGGTTAACGTAGCATCCAAATTTTGCCAGGTTATGTGAGCAAAGGAGACATGTAGAAGCAAAATAGCTTGAGCTTAGTCTAGGTGAGGTCAAAGCGGGGCTGGTAAACAGAGGGGAAGCTTGGCTTGTGGCCAGCTGCAGCCCACCAAACGTTTGTGTGCAGCCAGGCAGAGGGATTTCATATCTGCAGCCGAGAGCCAGCTGATCTTGGAGGCTGCAGTGATTCTGCCTGGCAGCAGCAGGTGAGGGGCTACACTGGGATGGGTGTCCTGGCATTCCAGCAACAAGACGGAGCAGCAAGAACTCTTGTTGTTGGAGCAACAAGAGGGTCCGAGCTGAACACAGCCTCACCTCTGGAGTTACCAGAGCTCAGAGTATCCTGCAGTAGTGTGCTCTTGTTTCTCACTGCTCCTCAGTCATCCTGGGTAGATTTTACTTGTCAGTAAGAAACCATTGCAGGGTTCATGGGTGCCACAGCACCGAGGCTTAGAGGACTCTCTGCTTTCATGGGGGACGGCAGGAGCAGGAGATGTACAGCCCGACAGCCCCTTCTCAGGGTCCCAGGGGGTTGAATTGTCCCAAGGGCTGGGGCTTCTGGTGGTCAGGGCTTTTCCTGCACGTTGCAGCATATGTCAGACTGAGGTAGTGCTTGCCCCCAGGCTGAGCTCTGATCCAGAACAAACACAGGAACTTTCTGAATTTATGCTGCTGCCACTGCATCAGATAGACATAGAAAGACTTACTGCACTGCAAATTACTTTTGTTACAGGATCACCCACTGCCATGCCACTAAACAAACAAAACCCTGGGAATGACTGGTCTTGGGGCAAATGCCAGGGCTATCCCTGCACCTCTTCGAATGGATGTGCACTCTGTGGGAATGATGGTGGCCTCAAACAGAACTCACCTCCGCTTTGAGACTGAAGGCAGCAGCAGCAGTTTGCAATGCCTTTTCTCACTCAAGGCTGGTCAAAGTTGCTATATGAATTCCTTTCTAAAGTGGACCAGACTGGTATAATGGACATCTTTGTAATTTGGAGGCTATGTAACTGTAACCCAGTCTGCCTAGTTTCAAGATCATAAACTGAGATAAAAGAACATTAGATAATCTATTCCATCTTCTGTCCCTTGCAGCATCTTTCCCTCTTAAGTTCCACTACGGCTTTGTTGTATATATTTTAAGCATCCAAAATGATAGAACTCCTGCTCTTCAGAGAATACCTCGAAACTTAGTAGGACTCTCCAGAAGGATTTTTTGTTGTTGTTGCTTGTTAGTCTTACATTTTGTCTTAGAATTAACTCCGAGTTCCTGTTTTACCCTTTTGACTGTTTGACTTTGGTTCCTCTCACAAGAACCAATGAATTCTTATTAGCATCTTCAGAAGAAGATGAGAGTGAGCTCAGCCAGGATGAGTCTCAGAAGGACTAAGCGTAGGAATGTGCATTGCTCTGAGTACCTCCCCTTTCCTTCTTGCTGGTCAGGAAACATCTAACACAGCCTACTACTGCTGCCAGCAAGCAAGCTGGCTGAACATTTATGAAACAGGTGAAATGGTGGTGTATTATGTCGGGTCCTCTTCTAAGGAAATTGACAATGAATCTTTTGAGCACAATAAATAAAATTTATTGCTGGGCCTCAGAATCAGGAATGGCAGAAGCATCCAGTTTGTGACTGCCTGAGCAGTAGTAAACCCCTTCTAGCCCAGCCCCACTTACCACCCATCTCCGTGGCAGCAGCAGAAAGTACCTGCTAGCAAACTGGTGCTTTTCTAGTTCCTCCACGTTATCCTTCACTAAAGCATCTTGCACCATGCCAGATTCACCTCTTTTCAGTCGTATTTACATATTTCAGAAGCATATTGTTGGTTATTTTGTCACCATCCTAGCTGTCACTTTGTTGAAATTTACATTTTTCTGTTGTCTCCTGCAGTCCCAGCTGAACTGAGCTCAATTTGAGTGACCTTCAGCAGATATCATTGTAATTATTGCCTTCTTCTCCTGACCCTCTTTTCACACATTTTATCACAGACTAACAACATTTACCCTTTCCTTAGCAGCTGAACAAGCCAATGGGCTCAAAGTGTAAAACAGAGGGTTTTCTCAGCATACCTCAGCAAGAGGGGGGTCTTGGAGGTAATAAGAAGGATGTAATGTATGGCTTTGCCTCCTCTCTGAAGAAAAAGCTAATTGAAAAACAGTTGTTTTCATGCTACCAAGGAAACTCAATCAGTAACAGGCAAGAAATAATCCTCTTATCTAACAGGTCAAATAATAATGTGTCATCAAGGTGCTTTTAACTTCATTAAAATTTGTCCCTTGATAAGTGACATTTTAATTATGTGATCAGGTAATAAAATAATACATGCCTGAAAACTTATGTCCAATCCACACATCATTAATGGTCCTAAATTAACCCTGGATGATAGGGTAGAAGTTAATCTTAGATAGCAAATACTCTACTGGACATTTTTCAACTGCCTGTTTAGGAGTTTTGAACTGATGGTTCAATTCGGCAAAATAGCTGGCATAGTGGCATTATTCTAGCTCATAAAATAAACAATAAAGGTAACAAATGCTTTTTAATCTACACCACAATGGTACCATAATCCAACAAAATGTCAGGAATTGGAGGATTGAATTTGAGAATTAGACTTGTATATTGCTTTAGCACAAGTATTTCCCCACTAGGGTCCCCAAACGGTGTATGTCTCTCATGAACCAAGTAAGACTGCCACTCTCCTGAATTGAAGCACCCTTTTCTCAAGACTGCATGAATTTATCTATACAATTCTGATTTCTGGCCCAAGACTAGCCAGGCAGCTTTTTCTCTCTTTTTGCTATTGAAGAAAAGACAATTTCTTTGCTTTTTTTTTTGAACCGCAGTGTTGAGCTGTGGTTTCTCCCTTACTGCTGCCTGCAGTACCTGTGGTGCCTCAGAAATCTTTGTGCTACTCACACCAAGCATCCTGTGGGTCTTTGACACGGTGCATTGCCTGAACCTGGAGCATGGCAGCCCCCACACCGCACTGCATCTAGAGAGCTGCAATACCCACCCAATAAATCTTTGCTGTGGGAGAAGATGCTACAAAACCCAGGGAAGCTGACTTCCTAGGGAAGAGTCTAATGCAAAAGGAAGATGCTCACTTCCCAGTAAAGATGAAGCTATGGTTGGAGTGGAGGTTGACCCAGAAACAATGCCTTGAAACCCAGAGCCAAGACCTGCTAGCAGAGCTAATTCGCTCTATGAGAAAGTAAAGCCAGCCTGCTTTGCTGGGGGGAAAGTACCACCATGGTAGTTTCTCTGCTTGGAAGACTAGTGCTCATCTGGCTCTCCTTCCTTCTTCTGGTAGGCTGGCACAGGGAGATCTCAGATATGAGAAATTTTAGAAGACAGTGAAGCCTGGATGTTGTCTGGAGAGTGATTTGCTTCACCTCCATCAAGCCTGTCGCATTTCTGACTGGGTGGATTTTCAGCCCTGTGGAAGAAAAGGTACAAGATATCCTCGGGGAGGTAGCAGACACTGTTTTAAGCTTGGGTACAGTTGGATGAAAGTTGGCCTGGAGAGCAGAAGAGACCGATCAATAAATAGTGCTTTAACTTGCGTATCAAATATTTGAATATGCCTGTCTGATAGGAAAGTGATCTTAGATGATCTGAATTTTTATTTAGTGACCTTTAAAAAAAAAAAAAAAAGAAAAAAAAAAGAAAAAAAAAAAAAAGAAATAAAACCAGTCTGTGCAACAAAATAACAAAATCTTCATCTGTGAACTTTTAAGACTGCTTGCTTTTAGAGGTATTTGTTGGAGCAAAATCCCTGGGGGGGGGGAATAATAAAAAGAATTAACTGTGCTGGTCAGAAAACTCAGTGCAAGTCATTATCTCCAAAGGCATAGCTCCAGAATTCAACCACTGTGTCCTAAATAACACAAGACTCATCTAATGCATAAATGTCTCCAAAGCATTTATCACTCTAGTATCTAGGCTGTGCACATAGATTTTTGGATATAGTGGGATCTGTCCAGAACTGATGATCAATTTCTCATTCATCTTCTGTGCTGCCATTTGGCTTCGCCATTACATTTAAAATAATGGAAGTTACTCTGTGATCACAAGCATGTAATTCACAAATGTGGCGTCCTGATGTGATTTTGATGCCAGCATTCAGGAAGGATTTACTGGGGTTTAGATTTGCTTTTCTGCAACTCCCCAAACATTTCCCAAGAGTAGAACCTCTGGCTACATTGCTCCACTCACGTTCTGCTGTTCCCAAAAGTCAAATTTGGGTATCAGCATTCCCAGAAGTAAAACCAAACCGGGACGACATGGGTATACTATTAAAAAAAAAAAGGTCCATGTGTATCTGTCACCTATTTTATCCTAGAGAATGGGAATCTATTGATATACTTTGATGTTCTGTAGGGGGACAGGAATGGTACTAGACTGGCCAGGCCTGAGGGTCGAAATGGAGTATAAAAATCTCTGTAACACCTGGGAAACAGCAGAATCTGCTTTCTTTCAGATTCCCCAACCCCTAGTATTTCCTCTAATGGCCTGTCTCTGATGTTGGGTGTAAGAAAATTCAATGTCCAAATGCTGAAAGATATGGAAGTTACCCGTAAAATGTACTGTCACCCTCAAATGGCAACCTGTAGGTGCAAGAAGACTAGGGTAAATTTATGCATTAGAAAGATGGGCGCCCAAGTCCCCAGGTGCCACTCTTGTGGCAGTGCTCCTGCAAAAATAAAGCAAGCAAACAGTCAAAATCAGAATGGTTCTGAAGTGCAAAGCATGTAACATAAAGTGTTATTTATTAATAGCGCTGCTGGAAACTCCCTGGGAACTGTATCTGCCAGCAGTGATATCTACATGTCAGTCTAATTCCCTCTTTATTCTGTAGCAAAAAAAGCTGCATTATTGCTCTTGCTGCTGTGATCCCCTCTCAGGCTGCTCTTATACATCCCCCCTTTTGGGATAAATCCCCTCTCATGCCATCTGTCTTACTCTCCAGTTTCTCCTCAGCATCCCCCTCTGCTTCCCACAGGCTGAACCAGAGGCTCCGTAGCACCCTGCCCGAGCCTGCAATGATAAACCTTATGCTGAGGAAGGTTTTGGAGGTCACCGACACTTCTCTTGGCCCAGAGGACCTAAGTGATGTGACTGAGATAGCAAAGGACACTGATGGAATCTGTCCATGTCATCTCTGTAGGCTCATGCTTTGCCAAACAGAAGACGACATCACAGGTTCCCTCTCCTCTGTGCAGAGCTTGCCTGTCCAGGACAGTTGGGCTCATGAACACTGGTTTGGGATGCATCAGAAGGGTGTCAGGCAATGATAAGACCTGGTGTTTACTTCACGCCATACCCTGTGTTTGCCCCCTGTTCTTTTGGAGGACACTGCCCACTGGTGACCTAACAAGACCACTCTGACCTCAGAGGACTGGAAGAAAAAGGTTTCATTACAGAGAGTGGCAGCACATTTAGCAGGAGGAAGGAACATAGTACTGTCCCCAAAACCATTTGCATGCCCACACAGCTAAAGCAACAAAGGTTATGGGGTAGCATCTTGTCAGAACTTTTACAAGAGGGCAGATAGAGTAGGAGTTGCTGTATTTCCAGTCAGCATCATCTAGCTGGTGGTAGGCCAACTTGATGTCCAGCTGTGCTTGAAATTTTTTACTAGACAGCACCTTCCAGGTGCTCTCATCCAAACGCTGCTTTTGGATGCATTTCCCCAAACCGGGTTTCACCCTCGGCTCTCCCCAGATATTAACTAGCAATCTGGTGTGCTCCTGCAGCCAAGGGGCAGCGCAGGGGAAAAGGAGTTTCCATCAGAGCCTGCGTGACGAGAGCTGGATGCTGTGGAAAAGGAGCAGACCCCGTGGAAAGCAGGCTGAGGGCAACTCCAACATGCAAAAAGCCAGCAGGAAGCTCCCAGCACAATGGATGCAAGTAAGGAATGGAAAGGAGTAGGAAATAGGAGCCTGGGCCAGTGAGATACAACACCGGAGAACAGCGGTAACTGCAAACGCTGCCCAGGTTTGGGTAGCAGGATCCTGTGGGTGAGGGGCACAGCGCAAATCATATGAAAGCGTGTTTGATCTGGTTTCCTTTCAGACTGCAGCTCTTTGTAAAAGCCTGCCTCCACTCGGGCTGCGTTTGGCAGGGTGTCCGGTGGGGAGCCAGCGCCTCGTCACACACTCTGCCTTGGCAGGAGGTAGCCAGGCAGACGGCACAGTCACGAATTAATAGCAGACAGCAATATTTAAACTAATCATTATGGGGATCAGCGTAAAACAAAACTCTTATTAAAATTAACAACGTAGCCACTAAAACTGATGCTGTTTCAAGCTATTCATTAGAGCTAACAACTGAATCTAGCCAACAGCACTCGACTTGGGGTTGGTGTCGGTTTTAGTTTTGTGTCTTTGGGAGAAAAGGCTTACTCGATTTCAAATGCTCTGTGGGCACAGCGACATAACCAACTGGCGTCAAGCTAAGCAGGAAGGACTAGTTCATTTTGCTGCCTCCCATTATGGTTCCAAGCACACACGTTCACATCACATCTTTACCAGCCATGAAATCTGCGCCAATGCAGTCTGTGGTGCAAAGCAACACACAAATTCAGAGCACTAGCAGCTGGCAGACCTCCTGTCTACTCTGCAAGTTCAGGACCCTGGGTGCACATCAGTGCATGACTCCAGCCTTGGGTCCAGCGGGTGGGAGATGGTCCTGAGCTGGTCACTGCTGTGATCAGCTGTATATCTGAGAGCAACTGCAAGACTCAAAGTAAGGACATGAATTTATACCAAGAACTCCTTTGTTGCACTACATTACTAAGGTAGACACTTGTTAGGGCACTTTGACAGGGCATGAAAGGCTTTCAGGTTAATCAGACTCAAAATCTGCATGGAAGGGGACAGATAGACAAAGCCTTATTAATGTCCTCACCGAAGGACTGGCTGCAGTATGAACTTGCACGAGAGATCACACATATTGAGAGCACCCTCAAAACAAGGCTTCCTTGAGTGATCAAATTAGCCCAAGCCCATCCCTGGAAACATTCAAGGTCAGGTTGTTTGGGGCTCTGAGCAAGGTGATCTAGTTGAAGACATCTCTGTTTATGGCAGGGAGTTTGGACTAAATGACCTTTGAAGTCTCTTTTGACCCAAACTATTCTATGATTCTGTCATTCTATAAGAAATGTTTGGCCACTAGAAGAGGGGGTTCTTGCCTCTCAGCTGATGTGGTATATAAACCTCTCATGCATCCTCTCCTGGTCCACTAAAAATACACAGTGAAACAGTTGCTTGAAATGCTTTTATAATTTACCTTGCATTGGTAATGGTCTAGAAGTGCACGAACCATTGCTTACCATCTCTCTTAAGGGGGAAAACATGCTCAAATATGATTTCCAAGAGACTGAGTTGGTGCAGCAGCAGATGATAAACTGGCAAAAAAAACTGCCGTCAGACTTCTTTTTAACCTTTGTATCTGTCTATCTATACCCTTCATTTGACTTTCCCACTCTCCCTCCTGCACCCCTTTAGACTCTCCACTTTTTAATCCTAACAAGGTTGCACTTTTGCTTGGTGGCTTCAGATCTGGCACTCTCCCTGCTGACCTCTAGCCAGCTAATTGTTCCACTCCTTCATGTTTCCAAGGTTGCGGGATGTGTCACCTCCCCCCCTGATCGCCAGGGCACTTTCCATCTCTTACGAGTTGAAGCTAGCAGCCATCTCAGTCTAAAACCTCCTCCTCATCTGTACTGCAGTAGCATCAGGAGGACCCAGCAAGGATCAAGGCCCCATTGTGCTCAGATCTGCATAAATACCCAGTGAGAGACAGCTCCTGCCCTCCTGAGGTTATGGGCTGAAAGGGAAAGCAAGAAGATTGAAGGCAAGTAGGAGACTTGTAAGCAGAGTATTCATGGTGATGCTAGTCACATCGCTTGTTAGGCTCTTTTTTTTTTTCCTCTTCCCTGAAATGAAAATAAGTTGTTGGCTTGTTTTTAGGAATGTTGTAAATTACTGTTTGCAAAAGCGATCATCTGTTTCCGTCCACCCTGGTTCTGTGCCAACGCTGCTCCAGGCTGTGCTTCCTGAGGAGGTCCTGCGGCGCTGCAGGAATAGCACAGCACAGAAGCACCAGAATCATGGAACTGTCAGAGTTGGAAGGGACCTCTAGAGATCATCTAGTCCAATTCCCCTACTAAAGCGGGATTGCCTAGAGCACAGTCCTCAGGACTGCATCCAGGTGGGTCTTGAAGGGCTCCAGAGAAGGGGACTACTACAAAACCTCTCTGGGCGGCCTGTTCCTTTGCTCTGTCACCCTCACCTTAAAGAATTTTCCCCTCATATTTGAATGGAACTTCCTATGTTCCAGCTTGTGCCCAATGACCCTCGTCTTGTCACTGGTAACCACTGAAAAGAGTCCGTCTCCATCCTCCTTCAACCCACCCTTCAGACACTTAGAAGCACTAATAAGGTCTCCCCTCAGCCTTCCCTTCTCCAGGCTAAAGAGTCCCAGCTCTCTCAGCCTTTCCTCACAAGGGAGGTGCTCCAGTCCTTTAATCATCTTTGTTGCCCTGCTGGATGCAGTATTCCAGCTGTGGCCTCACCAGTGCAGAATAGAAGGGGAGAATGACCTCCCCCCACCTATTGGCCACACTCTTCCCTGTGTAGCTCATAATTCCATTGGCCCTCTTCGTGACAAGGGCACATTGCTGGCTCATGGATAGTTCACTATCTACCAGGACCCCCAGATCCTTCTCCTCAGAAATGCTTTCCAGCAGGTCCCTATGTTCGTGCCCGGAATTCTTCCTCCCCAGGTGCAAGACCCTACGCTTGCTCTTGTTGAACCTCATTAGGTTCTTCTCTGCCCAGCTCTCCAGCCTGTCCAGGTCATGCTGGATGGTGGTACAGCCCTCTGGAATGTCAGCCAGCCCTCCCAGTTTGGTATTATCAGTGAACTTGCTGAGGATACACTCTGCCCCCTTGTCCAGGCCATTGATGAATATGTTGAATAAGACCGGACCGAGTATTGACCCTTGGGGACACCACTGGTTACAGGTCTCCAACTTGACTCTGTTCCATTAGTTACAATCACACAGCAAGTTCTCAATCTACCTCACTGCCCCGTCATCAAGCCCACACTACCTCAGTTTCCTAATGAGGATGTTATGGGAGACAGGTTCAAAAGCCTTGCTGAAGTCAAAGTAGATGACATCTGCTGCTCTCCCCTCATCCAGCCATCCAGTTATAATATTGTCAAAGGCTATCAGATTGGTCAAGCATGATCTACCCTTGGTAAACCTGTGTTGACCACTTTCAAGAACTTCTTGTTCTTCAATGTGTTCACAGATGACATCCAGAACGAGTCGCTCCATTACCTTACCAGGGACAGAGGTGAGACTAACTGGCCTGTACTTGCCTGGAAAGGAAGAAGAAAGAAAAACATTTGGTCACCCACCCACACCATCAGAGACAGCTGCAGTCTAGCCATAAGCCCACCAATGGCAAGCCAAATGCAATGTAGCTCAATGTGTCCTGTAAGCCACCAGCCCAGGGTTGGAGTAGAGGGAGGGAACACATCCCTTCACTTACCCCTCACCATGACACAAAAGGGAGGGAGCATCCCAACCAGTTTATAGAACATACACCTGCCAGGGGAGAAGACAAGTTTTGAGAACTGGAAAAATTGCTCTGAAGTAGGGTACAATATCACTTCAGTCTAACCCTAAGGAGAAGAAATTATTCTCCTCTTTCTTGTGCAGCAGAAGTGTACCAGCCTCATAGAACTGCAAGGACGAAGGACAGCCTGTCCTGTCCTGATGCAAAAAAGTCCTACCCTTAAAGTCAGGCTTCAGAATGGTGAGTGTGAGTTTGATTTGCATCCAGAGTGGAAACATGCTTGCCAGCCATCAGGCTGATGTGATTTGAAGCAGCTGAGATATTAAATGCACTAAACCAGAATGTATAATAGCCATGCTGGCAGACCTTTAATTATTGTCGTGCTTGTGGGCACTGATATCATTCAAATTAAAAGCTTTCCCCACTACTTGCATTTTTTTTAATACGTTGATGTACTCTGTGCTGATGGATTGTCCTCTCTTGTCCTTCTCTCACAAAATGCTTGGCACAATTTGCTTCAGTGAAGAAATAAAAATTATTGGCACTCACTTGCCACATTTTTGGTGCTCTTTGTGTTTTGTTTTAAAGCATGGAGCCCCTCATTAGAAGAAAGGTTTGCCGAGTTTAGAGGGGCTGTGTTAATTGCTCAGTCACCAATCCTCCTTCTCAGGAAAAGCACATTATTAAAAGTAAGACTGAAGTGCCATTGCAAGCTTCCCTAGGGCAGTGCCTTTGAGAGTGCTGGCCAATGACATAGCAAAGTTTCCTCGCTGGGTGCTGCACAGATGCTCTATTTTTCCTCTCTCAGCTGGTCCAGAGGCAGATATGTTGGGCCAGAGCAGTGCCCAGATACAGCAGTGGAAAGCTCGAGAAGCTCCTCTGAAGCAGCTTCTGTTTGCACTGTCACTGATACCAGAATTAGGCTCCTTGTCCAGTACCATGATAAGGCTGCTTGCTTGCTCAGTGTAATTTTGGAGCAAGCGGAACTGTTCTAAGCAGAATGAGCAAAGTACCAGCTCAAAATATTTATCAGAAAAGTTAGATGGAAAAACCATGAGATAAGCAGAGAAATACTCTTATTTATTCCCCTGGATGACAGGATAGTACGTCATATCTCCATTGTATGAAGACTCATTTGCAGGAGATGCAGCACTCACATCTTCCACGCTGTTTCCAAATTACAGCCCCTGATTTGACACAGCTGCCATAAAACTCCTTTCAACTCTTGCTGTTTTCTGCATCTCCCTTTGCTGTACACAATACACAGCTGGTTTTAGCTTTGGGGCAGTGATGGAACACAGTTAGAAAGCAACTGGAACACAAGCTAGAAATGAAAAAGGGTCTGCCTGGCAGTGCATGCCTCTAATTCCCCTCTTCCTAGCTCTGAGCCTCAGCCTTGCTGCAGACCCCAGAGCAATGCTATTGCTTCCAGGGGAAGATCATGCCTGTAGCCTATTTTATGCACTGGAGACTCGGTCTAGATGCCTGCACACAGAACCAGGAACCTAAAAACTCCGCGTTTATATACTTGACTGCAGCGCTAAATCTTTCACTGGCCTTGAGCAATTCCCTTCACCTTTCTGCCTTAGTTTCCCCATGTGTAAAAGTGAGATAACGTTTACTTTCCTCCCAGGGATTTTGCAAGGATTAATTAGTTAACTGAATTTACTTGAAAGGTGAAAAGCATTTTACACGTGTTAAGTATTGTTGCTTCTTTGGGACAAAAAAAACCTCCATTCCCCTTCTACTTTAAAAAGTGGATTTGAAAAGCTCAAAGCCAAAGAAAAGAAAAGCTGAGGGTACTGACTCACTCAAAACCTGGAGGATGTCGGAATGCTGAGGAAGGGAGACCATGGAAACATGGAAAGGTTTACAAACATGAAACCTTTCGGCCCTTTGGAAGCCAGATAAGGTGAAAATGAGCAGTGTGTGGTGGACAAGTAGGATCTCTTCCTTGGTTCCTGGCTCGAGCCCAACAGTGTAAACAGCCAGATATCCTGACTATCTGGTGGTCTCTGAATCCAGCCAGTCTCACAGCAGGCATAGTGTAGACCTTACTGGAAAACATAAGATCCCACTTGGGCTTCCAGAAGAAGAAAGAAGTTCAGCGCTGCCTCGGGTGTGCTTCTGAGAGAGACCAAGAAAAGCAAGGACATTTGCAGTTTCCCTGCCCAGGCTAGATCTAGCCTTTGGGATTAACAGTAGCATCATGCAGCTATTCTTCCTGCTTCTCACCAGCATTAAATTAAGTTAAAGAAAATTCTAAAGTAAATGCCCACAAAACAAAAGGATCTGCTGTCACAAAGACAATGTGAATCTGCTCAGATGATTAGGATGAGTAGCAGTACTAGTTCCTGACATTAAAAAAAAAGGAGGGAGGAAGTAAATGAAAAGCATCAGCTCTCCCAAGGTGCCATTTAAAGAGGTAAAATGAGCAGGACAAAACCAGTTACACTCTAGTTACCCTTGGAAGTGTTGTTCTGCAACTTTTTAAGATGCTATAGATGTCTGGGCATAAAGGCAGCATTAACAGGGTGTCTAGAGTAACAACAAGTTAGTCTCTTCTGGACGTCTCTGGGAGGCACCCTTACCCTCAGGTGTGCCTCCCCACCAGAGTGTGGTCTTTCCAGACGTGCTGAAGGAGTAGCCCATGTGTAGATTTTCTATCCCACAGCGGGAAAGGTCAGGCATAAACAGGCTGAGCTGCCTACTTATTTCACCTAAAGTAAAATGGGTGAAGTTTATGCAAGTTGTTTCCCTGCCAGACCTGTCAAGAAGGGATTTAAAGTCTATCAGCTAGGTGCTAAAGAGCACTTGCTGACTGACACAACTGGATCCAAAAGATGGTGTCTGCTCATAGCTGGAGTGACGTGAGAGCTAGCAAAGGTGAGGCTACGTCATCAACAACTGGCAAAAGGGGAGGTGCGGGTCCTGCAATGCTTCTGCTGTTTTCTACCCGGCATAGCCCCTTGCACAGCCACCGCTCAGCTTGCTCATCTCTGCCCTGTCCCTCTTGGCCCCCTTCCTGTATTTGGAGCCACTGTGCCGAGATGTATTTGCACCTGAATTGCGACACACACATTTTGGCTCTAAATATACTTAGTGGTCCTGTATCTTCTTGTTTTTATATCAAAGTCAGGAGTAATCCTAAGGGAGATTCACAAGGGCAAAACAAGTGAAAAGTGAGTGGAATCAAAAGGAGGTCCAGTTTGCAGAGGCTGAAAGCTGATTTTCTTTAGAATGGAGGCTAAGCCAATCACATGTAAGAAGCTTCCAGATTTCAGGACTTCTAAGAAAGAAAGTTTTTATATGTAAAGAACTGATCATTCCTTGTTGTCACAGACAGTGTAGATGACAAAAGCAATGGATGTATTGACTGGCTACAGCTGAGGATCTGGCCAGGTGGAATTAACACTGTTCTAAAGAACAACCCTGCATGAGTTTACAGGCAAAGAAAAGTCCACATGACAGGCTTTGGTGCAACCTCCCAGGGGAAGCGTGAGCCTGAGATGTGCTGCATATTCACAGACAGGAAGGGCAGATGGGAACTGGCTGTGAGGTATCGGTATGACGTTCTCCCCATTCTGGTTTAGCCTAACAAATATAAATGTTTGTGGACTCCTGTCTCACTGATATTAGCAAACGGTTCTTACTATTGCTCAGCATGAGAGAACAGGGAGAAGTTAAGGAGAAAAAAAGGGAATATACACAATATTAAGACACTGCTGGAGCCTGAAGTCAATACTGCCTGCTGTTCACAGAGTTGCTGCTTCTGTTTGAGGGACCCTGCACCTCTCTTCCTTTGCCACATTTGCAATTAGCTTTCCATACACATCTGCTCCAGACCTTAAAATAATTTCCCCTCCACCTCCAAAGGAAAAAGAGTTTGTAAAGAAATTGCTTCCAGAATCACAGTTCTTTTCCCATCCTTTGGTGGCTTTGGCAGGCAGTCTCGTACATCACAGCTTACTCCAGAAAGAATCTGTTCTTTGCCGAGCATCACAATTTGTGGCTAAGGTTTTGAAGAAAACAAATGGGATCAAAACTTCAAGCACCAAACCCATATTTAGGCACTTGTGTAAATGCCCTTTTTTCAGCAGTGCACAGTGTGTAGTAGCTCCAGTTGACTTCTTATCATTCTGCTCCTCTTTTTCACACCAAGTCCCAACATAACCACACTGTTTTGATACAATGACAGGAGTATGTGCTGCCTGAAAGACTCAGGTCTTGGGTATTTCTGCATCCTGTGATGGTACTTCTCTGGAAAGGCTAAAGGGCAGAAAAGTGAATATCCCTGGATCTTAGGACCATTTAACACAAACCAAAAGCCAGAGCCAAACCAGAATATTTTCATGGCATTGAATAACTTGCTTTGCTCCCCCCAGAGATGCTTTCATTCACTCCTGGTTTTGGTCTGTGTGCTAATTACATTCCACTGAAATTCTCAAAAATGGACTGCGAAGAGGACTCAAGTAATGCAAAGGATGCTTGTTGGTGTAGACAAGTAGTTTGCCAAGTAAAACTGGATCTTGATTTTTCCTAGTATAGATAGTTGAGCTTTGAGTCTTGTTTAGTGGATTTTTTTTTCCTTCTGGTTTGTTCAGCACCTGACCTGGTGTCCTCCGAGTGCCCTTGGTGGCCGCAGAGGACCTTTTGCTACTCCCCCAGTGCTCCATGGAGAAAGCCAGAGCTGCTGAAGGCAGCAAGGAATGTGCAGGCAAGAGGGAGGCCCTCAATATGGGGAGAGGGAAAAGACTTGGAAAAAAAGTCTGGGAAGATGGAAAATATGGATTTAGGTTATTTAAAGGAAAGAGAAGCTATAAAACACTGATAGCAGAAGACACACTGGATGACAGAAATTATTCCCTTATGTGGCTTTTACTTCAGTTGATCACCACAGAGCTGGATTTGGTCTGCCTGGCAGAAATTGTTTGGTTTAGCCAGTAACATCAATTGGAAAAAGTGAGCAGTATTACTTTAATTGCACAAAAGAGAGGGAGGACAGATCCCATTTCAAATTTTGGAGTAAGGCCTTTTATAAGGGAGGGATAAATATTAATACTGTGGCTGTGTTGATGAGCTTTAGGGGGGTTGCTAAGCAACACAGCCCTTTGTCTATAGCCCTGGCAATGCTTGGGAGGGGATCGTGTAGAAATAAAATTCATATGGCTTCTATAGAAAAATATTTTTGTAGCTTTCTTTGAATAAACAGAAACCCAAATCTGTCTTTTTGATGTTCTTTCCCCCCCTACCAAGAAAGACTATCTGATGAAAATACAGTTATGGCTGCAGTTTGAGAGTACGTATTTGGAGGATGTTGTGAGCCCAACAGCGAAGTTGGGGCAATGTCCACGTGTTTTTAGCACAACATCAATATTCACTCAATGTATCTCTAAATAGCGTGTATTTTTATAAACTCTCACTTCAGATCTGTGTACTAATTTGCTGTGTACGGCACCAGCCATTACATTTAGTCCGTTATATTTCTTTTTTTTTCCAGGTTACCTTAAGGAATTTCATAAGTGGAATTAACACTGTTCAGTATCCCACTCTAGCACAGAAATGGAATAGCTGATGACATACTATTAACGTAACTGATAAAATAAAACTACATATTTCTAGATATTAAAATCATGTATGTGTTGGTCTAAGCCTTGTAGTAAAATTCAGCTCCACAATCCTTCAAATTCAATACGTTCATTTTTATTTAAAACTTAGAGCTCAGGATTACAGGGCAAAAGGAACAGCTTTTGATTTGAGACTTGCAGAGAGAAAATTATATTTTATTAAGTTAGCGAAAATGCTGACTGCAGAGAAATTTTTAATAATTTATTTTAAAAAATTGAAAGCACTCTTATGTTCTGATATGAAAGAAAAGCTAAAGCTTTGCTGTTTATATAAGGGAGCAGAGGTGAAAAGCGGTAAACCCAGTGAACTGCTAACAGTTGGTGTCTTTCTTCTATGATTTGTCCTGGAATTGCCTCCTCAAAACATATATATCACACGTTCAACTACTGAAGCCATATTATTGCAGAAAATATATAAGGTGGACCGGAAGAGCCCACTGTGCTGGCAGAGAGGCTGTGGATTTGATGTTCACTCCATACAGCTTATACCATCATGAGATCCTCTACAAGTGGACAGAGGGCCTGGAACAAGAAGATGTCCCTACCCAGAGCAATAGGTTTGGGAAAATAACCCACTGCTCTGCTTTTACCTGAACCTTGTGAAAAAAAATGATGGTTTTGAGAGAAAGGTAGCATTCACCATAGCTTCCTATTTCCTGTCCCAAGAAGCCATCAGGGGAGCTTGCCAAAGGCCCAACGGGAGCCAGCGATGGATCCCAGCTTCTTCCCTCGCATTCTGGATCCCCCAAATCACAGGCACTTGTGCTGCCTTGAAAGAAACGGGCCAAGGAAACAACTTGGAGTTGATCCTGTGCTGGCCACCGAGCGCTCCAGCTCCTTCCCTATTTGCAGGTCAAGTTCTGGTCTGTGTCACAGCCCCACATTTTCCCCTAAGGACTCTCTTGTGGTGTAGGCAGAGTGAGTATCTCACCTAGGCTTATTATTCATGCAAAGAATATTCTTCCTTTCCAAAACCACAGAGATTTGTGAGAGCCTGCTGCATTTACAAGTGGAAGATGACAGCAACAGAGTAAGAGGTGCAAACCTTAAAAGGAGAGCTATTACTTCATAGACAGTTACTAAAATGCATAGTAAAATACAGAAAAAGGAAACATTTCCCCATTTACGTCGGTTTTGCCATTGAATCTACATGAGATCCAAAGGCAATCATAAGGAGGTTCTTCAGAGAATCAATTCCCAATCACATCTACTGCCCAGCACAACAGCTAATTTCACAAAGCAAAAGGCAATTCCACCAGTGAGCTTGTAGAAACCACTGGAAACATTAGTGCTGGTCATCTGGGGTTTTGTTTTTAAAATGAGTTGTTTTCCTTTACAACAAGATGATATCCTCTGTGTCTGGGCTGACTGTGAAAGTGCGATATCAAAAAATTAAACAAGGTATGACTGGACTACCAACAGGGTGATGGGTAGGATATCCCCGTGCTTGCAGAAAATCTTGACTACAGACTAGTACCAGATTTCTGATTTTTTCAGAGTCCACCAGACAGGTTTTTTTATGAACATTCAATGTAAAAGCATACTAATAGGGATGTATGTGGTCACACTTGGCCTCATGTAACTCAGTTTAGGGGACCATGGACATATATCAAAGCTGCTGGAATCTGAGACAAATACTCGTAAGAGGCATGTCCAATATCTCCATGAGAATTCAGCTTCCTTCCTATATATGTAACTTTCCTGGCTTCACTTTCTTCCTTCCCTAGCTCCCTCTTCTGCTGTAGGCCATAGCAGTATCAGAGAAGTCATATGAGTTTTTTGAAGAGTGTTTTTAAATCCATTGGGCTGGTGGAAGTGGGAGACTTGATCATGCAGCAGGTAATAATATGCAGCCAGATCCTGAAGAATAGCATTCTCAGAGGCTTGAGGGCCTGTAGCCCCTCCACAGAAGTGGAACGAGGCAGTGAACAGGGAACATTTTGTCTTGGGATCTATCTCCAATACACAAGTACCCAACAGTGAGCCAGATCCAGGCTGTCAGAGCCTAGCTCGGAACCCCTGCCAAAAAAGACAGTGAACCATGCTGTTCTCCTAGATCAGGCTACAAACTGGGGAAAAAAAAAAAAAAAAAAAGGGTTTGATCTGAGGATTGTCTGCTCAGACAGGCAAGAAATTGGCCTGGAGAGAACAACGCTGGGTAACTATTCCCAATGTGCTGGAAACAAAAAAGAATAAATTTTCCAAGTACTTTTCAAAAGGAGGTAGACCTGGCATCTGCTTTTCGTTCTTACCTAGCAGGTATCCACATCACTCAGGCTTCTGCCCCAGCATGGGACTTTGGAGGTGGTTAGGAGCATGTCTGCGAACACTTTTTCCAGCACCCTTCTGTGTGTAGCTAGCCTCCTCTGAATTCTTTTTGACACGCATTCAGATCAAGCCAGTCAGTCTGCTTTGGTTATGAATCAGCTCTACTTTCTTTGACGTGTACTGTTCTTCAGCTCAGGGATGAGGGGGATGCCTGCAGATGCCATACCTAAGATGAAATAAGCTGTCTCTGTGCAACTCACAGAATACCCTGTATGCAAATATTAACTTTGCTTATCTTCTCTTACCTAGGTGATTGCATTCATATACGTTACCTATAGACAGCGTTGCTGCATCATCAGAAATGGCTTACACAGACTGAGCTGTGTTCTGCTGGTTGGTGAGGAAGAGGAGAGTACCAGCACCTGTTATGGTAGCTGCTGGGACCATATTGTCATTTGGATTACATATGAATGGGGTCATTTGCTAAGGTACATTATAATTGGTCCTGAGTTTAGAGGTGGATGGTTGCTGAGCACATTTTGATTGCCCAGTGGTCCCAGTTGCAAAGTTTGCCAGTAAAGCGTGACATTCAGGGGAATGGAGGACACACTGATTGTTAACACCAAAGAGCCAAGCACCGGTCCAAGTGCTGTGGTCAGATCCCCCCTTCAAGGATTGTGGTGGGCTTGGGGCAAGCCTTGTCTCCACAGGAGGCCAATTGCATTTTCCCACCAGTGAGAATCTGTGAGATTCCTCTCTGGTTCTACATCCTGGCAGCTGGTGGGTGTCCTGGTTTCAGCTGAGTTAACTTTTGGAGAGTTAACTTTCTTATTAGCAGTTGGTATAGTGCTATGTTTTGGATTTAAGATGAGAATAATGTTGACAACACACTAATATTTTAGTTGGTGCTAACAAATCAAAACCTTTTCAGCTCCTTATACCGCTCTGCCAGCGAGCAAACTGGGAGTGCACAAAAAAGTTGGGAGGAGAAAGAGCTGGGACAGCTGCCTCCAACTGACGAAAGGAATATTCCATATCATATGACATCATGCTCAGCATTTATAGCTGGGGAAAGAAGAAGGAAGGGGAGCAGACATTCAGAGTTATGGCAGTTTTTTGTCTTCCCAAGTCACCATTACACATGACGGAGCCCTGCTTTACTGGACGCCTACCTACGATGGGAAGCAGTGAATGAATTCCTTGTTTTGTTTTGCTTGCATGTGCAGCTTTTGCTTTACTTATTAAAGTGTCTTTATCTCAACCCATGAGTTTTCTCTTCTATTCTTCCTGTTTTCTCCCCTATCCCAACCAGGGAGAGTGAGTGAGTGGTTGTGTGGTATTTAACTGCCAGCTGGGATTAAACCACAACACTAGGACAATAGGTTCTTGTCATGGCATAGGGGAGCTGGAGGTCCTGCATGTGCTGCGGAGCTCTTGAAAAGGTGTACTGCAGACTGGGGAAGGATAACATGGGCCACATGGTAGCCCACATTGGGATCACAAGTCCTGTAGATGAACATCGGGGGCATCCTACAAGATCTGGGTAGCCCCAACATTTTGCATTTGGCATTATGCTGTTGCTGAAGGTGCCTAAGATACCACTGAGACAGTCACTGGTACAGCCAGAGACTGAGAAGATACTGAGGATATCATCAAGATGCTTTTAACCTCACAGAGTAGGTCCAGCCAGCAAGCATGAGACAGACAAAATATCTCAAAAGGCCACGTGTCTTCATGTTGCTGTACGGTCTTCCTCTTTATCACTCGGTCTAGTGGAAGGTGTCCCTGCCCATGGCAGGGGGGCTGGAACTCTATGATCTTTAAGGTCCCTTCCAACCCAAACCATCCTATGATTCTACGATCTTACGATTCTATGATTTATCCTTTTCACACACTGGTATTCTTATTTTACCATAACCAAATGGTAAGGTAATATAAACTATCATGGACTACTGCTAGCAACAACCCTTTGCTTTGACATAAATCTCACTTAAGTTTGTCTAAACCAGCCCTGAAAACTGTACTAGGACCTGTCCACACAAGGATGAGCACAGATACAGCTAGAACCTATCCCATAAATAAGAGTGACGGGGAAGAAAAATTTTATTTTTATACTGTGTGGCTAGTACAAAATCAGAGCTCTTCCATAGCAACATTATGGAATTTTACATTGCAGTAAGTTATATGCAGAATCTGTGCATGCCAAAATTAGAATTTGTACTTAAAAGGTTTTGAATTCACCTTACCGCAGGCAGAAGGGACTGCATTTTACAACGGAGCTCAGGGTGTGTTGTGTATATCTGCTGCAATGCACAACTCAAAACTGTGATAAATAAATTACAGGTGAAGAGCCAAATACAAAGTATTTTTCCCAACGAAGATGTATCATGCCCTCTTCTTCTGTATTATCTGTTCTACAAATAACTCAAGAGTGTTGATTATACCAGTTCAGATCATTTCATTTCTTGCAGCAAAGACAATTGTTCAGAGAGGCACATCACTCCTCATCTTCCTTTTGACTTGTCTCAAAGGACTTTTCTGCTAATGTTGTAATACTTCTGGGCCTGTCCAGCAGCAAAGTGGACAGATGGTGTAAGTGGGAATCTTACTCAGCAACCCTTGTCTAGAACACTAGCAGCTACCTGCTAAGTGGTTTCCTACTAGTCAATGTGAAGAACTGTCCATGCCCTAAAAGCCACTCAGGAGGAAGTATAAAACAACCTGCAAATGGGCTGCTAGGGGTGGAAAACCTAAAGCAAAAAGACCTTGGAGTGAAGAGGTGAGCCATTTTGTCTGTATCCTGCCAGCCTCTGACATCACTTTACTGATAAGGAATCCTTTTTCAGTACATTTGATCAATGTTAAGAGGGAGAACTAAAGGTTTCTAGATGCAAATACAGCAGATTTTCATAATAAAATCACATTTATTACCTTCCACTCTTCTCTTAAATACCTAGAGCAGATGCAGAATATTGTTGATTCATACTACCCACTTAAGCAATAACAACTGAGTCACAGGGCATTTTCGAGGGATTAATGAGTAGCTGGGAAAGTTGATGGCCCAAAGCAAACTGGAGGGCCATTAACCCTAACCAGCCATTAATTCCCTGGGAAATGCCCTATGCCTCAACTGTTATTTGCTGCTATGACTTCCATCCCCTTCTTCATACTGTTATACAGAGGAAAAACAGATCTTTAGCAGCGACAATGCTAGATGCTGCTCCTGCCAGAGAGAAGTATTTCTTAGCCCAAGGAATTCCTGGCCAGGCCAGGTGACGCTCGCGGCATGTTGTTCTCGTGTGCTGCAGCTGCCAATCAAGAAATATTTCTCTAGATCTTTGCTGAAAAAGTGCTTGTCTGTCCAAAATACACAGATAGCAATGGAGTACATTCTTCTGTTTTGAAAGATAAGCTTATGAGCTACAAGGAGTGCAATGATCAGGGCTCTAAGAGCTGGGCAAGGACTAACAGACCCCACCTCATCAGAAGTACAGCACGCTTTGCTGAAGAGAGTCCTTAGAATTAGTTCTTGTCTCTCCTTTTTGTAGTTGCTGTGTACGTGGCCCACATTTGGAGCCTCAGAAAGATCAAGCAGATGGGGACATCTTCCCACCCCAAAGCTGAATGCAGTAGCACTGGTAGTAGGAGAGATGCATAGCACCTTCCCCGCTGCGTGATACAGAATACATGCCATGCCAGGTAACACTAGCTGGAAGACAACTGCTTCTACAGCATATAATGATACGGATCACAGGGTAACCTGCTGCACAGTGTTTACTCAGAGCAGAGAAATTTCTACACCCCCCACCCTCCCAGTCCACCTTTAGGCGTCATTCTCCCCCTGGACATCACCCTAGAACAGTAAAATCGTTAGGCAAAAAATCTCCCAGAGCAACTGTGGCCAGTTCCCTTCCCTCATAAGTGATGGAGCTCAAAATACCCTCCTCCTTCTGGAGAATGAGGTTTTCGGGTCATTTTAATGCAGTTTGCTGGTTTTCAGAGCACAAACATTGTGCCAATTCACAACGTGCATAACTTGAATTAAATTATTGGGGCTATCCAGAACAGAAGGCACTGTCTTTTCTACCCTCCCTGGTAGTTGACACAGCAGACAAAACCCCCATTGGCTTAAAACCTAAACAATATTACATGAAATAAATGCTTAAAAGTACACTTATTTAAATTAAATGGGAAATTAAATTAATTCATGTGGAGGCCTAAAATTAAATAATTTATTAAAGTAATATTCAGCAACATGTTGCTAGTGCTGAAATTCTGGCCAGATGAGCTACATAGGTTCCCTGGGACAAACATTTATGGAAGTAGAAAACTAGATTTGGAAGCAGTAGCCTCTTCGCACATACAGAATATAGTTAGTTCCATTCAGTAAATTCATTTCAAGTTGAAAAACCATAAAGAAATTAAAAAAAAAACACAAAACAAAAAAACAAACCAAAAAAACCCAACCAAAACAACAAAAGGAGAACTTGTTTTTCGTTCTCCAATCTGAATAAAAACATGTGCATTGTTCTTTGCTATGACTTACTTTGATGACTGATAAGTTACTTAATTAATAGTAACAAACTGGTTAGTTACTTTTAAACTCAGAAAAGAATGTCTGGGATTTTTAAAATTTTCTTCTGGGATACTACTTAAAGTAGTTTATTTAAGTAACAAAGAGAGTATTAGGCTATTTTGGGAAATTTTGATTGAATTCTAGTTTTGATTTAAACATAGATTCATAAATCCAAGGAAAAATGTAAATAAATGAAACCATCCTTCATTTTCCAATTAAAAATAAGACAAAATTAAGAACCTGCTAAAGTGATTCTTAATTTATCATCACAATAAATGTGTATACATAAATATTTCTGGTTAACGAGAAGAAAGACCTCACTGTGTGCTGTCTCCTGTTACAAATCAAGCTGTACTAATGATTACCAACCATGAAAGCTAACTTTTCTTTCAAAAAATAACTAGCATCACTTACAAGTGCAAGAAGAGGTAAAATATATTATTTAAACCAAGATTTCTCGTGTGGTGATGTAACTCTTGATTTAAATCAGTTCACTGTGGGTGTTGGAGTTGGCTTGAAGCCTTCAAATAATTGTAGGGAAAAAAGGAAACTCTGCAGAAACGCATGCTATAAATGTAATATTTGCTGGTATCTGAGACTTCAGTGACGTCTTTACATTCAGAACCTCCAGGTTATCAGCATTAGAAGCCTCGGTAATCCCTCTGAATTGCACTAAAATAAGTGACTGAGGCTATGGAAAGCCACAGCAATCGTTACTTGACTATTTTAAAGTTGACCTAAAATGGTGAGTATAGCTTTTGAACACAGCTTAACAACCACTCTGTTGGTCAGTTACCTTTCAAATTCATCTTGCACTATAGGACAGGCCCTGTAAAGCCAAAGTTTCATGGGCAACAGATGTAACCTCCAAATCACGAGTCTAGCACCCATTAGAATTGAGCAGGATAGCAAGAAGAACAGAAGAGAAGCAGAACCATACAAGAAAAGTACAGCTGCAGGTGCAGGCAAATGCAAGCTGCAAAATGACAGTTCATAAAGCGTATATGTAAAGACTGAAAACTGGCTCTGGTAAGGTGCTGTAATCTATGCTTTACCATTTTCTTCAGTTCCTGGTGAGCTGACTCCAAAGACCAGTATTTTCTTCTCTCTTGGCTATGTCAGCAGTTTCCACATCCACACAGGCAGCAACACGCCTACAGCTGCTGTATATGCTCAGAAATAACTTCTCAGTTTATCCAGTTGCTTGAGTGCTTAGCCCGAATGTTGGATGGTTTGTGCTACATCCTACATCTGTATAGCTGTTTTTTTAAAAGCATCATGTCTTACTGCGGTTCCTAAACAAATCTTTATCAGTGGTGTAAAAAAGTCAAATGTTGGCTTTTCTATCTAGTAAAGGCTATTTCAAATCCAATCCAAGAATGGCTGGTATCCATTTAACTTAAGCCAACAATCACTGAGATTAAAAAATTTATAGCTATGAATTGTTTAAAAAGCAGTTTAAAGGTTCACCTGCACATATTTTCAAGTGGTATAAAACCAGTTGTGATTTACCAGTTGCATGGGTTTAAAAGGGATGCAACATCAATACTGCACAAGTGCAGTGCTTGAAATGCAGTTTGTGATCAAACAGTCAATAACAGCTAGGGAATATGGTATCTGCCAGAGAGCGCTCCTTCTCACAAAACTAAATCTGCTTTTCTCAAACTCAGATGGCGATCTGACTGTGGCTGTACCGAATGCCAGGCACACAGCAACATTCACATTACTCCATTCACCATGGAAGGAAAGATAAACTCTTTCAGCCTTGCCTTTATATTGAAGCTTTGACAAGAGAATTGATA
>VZRU01021109.1:0-36679 GCA_013398155.1 Pedionomus torquatus | reverse complement strand
TGTATGGGTTTTTTTTTTTTTTGTTTTTTTTTTTTTTGTGTGTGTGTGTGTGTAAAGAACTGGGATGTTTGTTGATACACAACTTAATCAAGAAAAGAGCATTCTTCCTTTTTAAAGATTCTGCACTGCTTGCAGACACTTTGTCAGTTGTGCAAAACCATTCTTTGAGGTAACTAAATATTATCTGTTTTACAAATGGGCATGCTGTGATGATACAGGAGGAGACTCAGTCACACAGTTGCTGATGCTACCTGACCTATAAAACACTTTAGTTTTGACACATGGGTATTATTATAACCGTTCAACAAGGCTGCCATTTTAGGAATGCAGAGGTACATTTGCAAAGGGTTTTGAAAATATGGCACTCACTTGACATCACAGATGAAGTCAACAGGATTTCTTTAAGGTCATTAAACCCCAGAGCATCAGGTTCTGCCCGTATTCATTGCTCCAGAGCTCCTCAGAAAGGCTAGCAGACTGCATGAAAATCAGATCTTCTCACTTTTCAGGTTTGCAGGAGGACTCAGTGGAATGTTCAAACACATCACCATTTGATGGGATCCATTTGGCTGGAAAAGACTTCCTTTTCCCAAAGGCTTCTCTTCATAGCAATCTGCCTTGGCTGTGAAGGTCTGGAGGAGGTTCCCTATGGAGCTTGTCTATACTGCTTCTTGACTGCTGCACAGTGAAGTCAGCTTTCCAAGCCTTAGAGAAACATGCTGGGAAAAAGTTCTTTACCCGACACTCAGAGCCCAGGTGACAGGGCTAACCATTCTGGGCCAGCTCTACAGCTTATCTGTTATTAAATTTCAATCCTTCATCGCTTGTGATAAAATAGAAGCCAGAGGGTGGATACACAATGAGCATTTTTGAGAGCCCTACTTGTGTGATAGTTTACTCTGCGGTGGCTTAAATACAGACAAGAATGAATGCTTAAATCAAAGCGCAAACTTCTTTGGCCTCAGGGCAAGAAAAGAATTTTAAACATTTCTGGCCTCAAGGTACGAAAACTAATATTTGCCAAACTTCCAGACCTGAGAGAGTTGGCTTTTCTAAGGCAAAGAACTTGTTGCTGCTTCTCTGGGAGGCTTTTCCCTTTCTCTGCTTCCCACCCTTTGGGAAGAACATAGACAAGAACTAGAAGCACAGCCTCTATCTCCAGTTCCCTCTGACCCTGTGGGATGATCAGTTTGGTTCCACATGTGTCAGCCAACACTGAGAAGCAAAAGGAAAGCAAGACGACAGAAATACCATCCTCTGCGGGTGGTTTAGAGATAGCTTTCATTGTTCTCATGTACTTGGTTCACTACACAGACCTCAAGGAGACACTGATCTCATCACATCTAACTCAAGATCAGGAAGCTTGCTGGTATTATATGTACATTTTTCTGTGCTTAGCACAGCATACCTTCTCACTTAGTGAGAGCGGATGTGTCTTGCAAGGTGCCAACAATGTAAAAATGTGACTAAGTAAAGACCACCACTCCCCACCTCTCTCATCTCCTAGGTCCAGTCAAGATGTGGGACAGGATTAGGCATGACAGAGATGTTGTCATTTATTTATTTGTCATCAAATAAATAATTTATCTTTTAGAGCCTTTCCAAAGTGTGAGCTTGATGATCGGTTCCAGTTAACCTTCCTCCATCTCCCTAAATATTATACAAACAATCTGCAGGGAATTTAACCTGCCAGTGCTCTTGGCAGCTAGGCATGGTTTTAGGCATAAGTTTAGCTTGCTGCCAGTTTACTCATTTGATCCAGTTCCCTCTTGGCTGGAGGCAAAGTCAGGGAGAAAAGGAAACCCTTCTGCCCTGGTTTTGTCTGGAATAGAATTAATTTTCTTACTAGCAGCTGGTACAGTGTTGTGTTTTGGATTTAGGATGAGAATAATGTTGATAACACACTGTTATTTTAGTTGTTGCTAAGCAGTCAAGGACTTTTCAGCTTCTCACACTGGCCTACCAACAAGAAGGATGGGGGCACCCAAGAAGCTGGAAGGGGACACAGCTGGGAGAGCTGACCCCAACTGACTAAAATGCTATTCCATACCACATGATGCCATGCTCAGTATTTAAAGGTGGGGGAAGAAGAAGAAAAGGGAGGGATGTACAAAGCTATGACATTTCTCTCTCCACATGTCTTTCCATTACGCATGATGGAGCCCTGCTTTCCTGGAGATGGCTGAACACCTACCTGCCTATGGGAACCAGTGAATGAATTCCTTATTTTGCTTTGCCTGTGTGCGTGGCTTTTACTCTGTCTATTAAACTGTCTTTATCTCAATCTGTGAGTTTTCTCACTTTTACCCTTCTTATTCTCCCCCCCATCCAGCTGTGGGGGAAGTGAGTGAGTGCTTGTGTAGTACTTAGTTGGTGGCTGGGGTTAAACCATGACACCTTAAGGTAGTTTGACCACCATTTTCTTCAGCCTCAGTGCCCACAAGGGCAGCCCCTGCACCTTGCTGCTTGTTCCTACACTGTGCTGCTCCTTGATTGTTCTAGAATCTGTGAACCTAGAATTTGCCATACTGTGAACTAGGTTGAAGAACTACTATGAGTTGAAAACAACCAATGCAACAACAACAACAACAACAAAAGGTAATTTTAAATCTAGAATGGTTCCCTGACCCAGCTGGGCCACCACATATCCACAGGGTAATGTGAAATATGACACAGATTTTGCACTGCATCAGCCACCAACAGCACCAGTTGGACGTACAGATTGTCCTGTCAAAAGGTTAACAGGGAATTTGAGCATCTGATACCTAATACATATCCCATGAGGTGCCACTGCTTGCCAGACTGACTGAGATTACTGTGACAGTGAATTTAGTGTTAACAGGTCCTCTTCCTTGACCAAGTGCAAACCAAGCATTTCAGACCAGGAACATCCCAACTTTTTGAGAGGACTTCTTCAGATTCAACACTTCAAATTTAAGTATTTTGTACATTCCATCTCACTGAGAAATTAATTTCAGTTCAGTTTTCATCCTGAGTCCAAGTGAAAGCAGATTTTAAACATCTGAATAAAACTGAGCAAAAAGTCTTATTTTCAGTGAAGAATTCTATTTATACCAAGTATAAATGACAACAGGGACAAGTAGGGTTTGGACAATATATGATGCATGATGAGGATGAAAATCCAAGGATCAAATAGATTCTATCTTTACACAAATCTTCTGAAAATGTAATAAAAAAAAAAAAAAGCAAAATATAAAATATTTAACAGTTGCTATACAAGATATAACATCATCATATCATATTGTCATATAATAGTCTTACAATGTACACATAACAATGAAAAAATTTCACATATAGAATCATAGAATGGTTAGAGTTGGAAGGGACCTTAAAGATTGTCTCGTTCCAACCCCCCTGCCATGGGCAGGGACACCTCCCACTAGAGCAGGTTGCTCAAAGCCCCATCCAGCCTGGCCTTAAACACCTCCAGGGATGGGGCATCCACAGCTTCTTTGGGCACCCTGTTCCTGCATATAAAATAGTCACTACTTGCTCTTCTGATAATTCAGTATAATCTTAATATTGTTTTTACCATAAACATGCTGAAGTAGCTTTAGAAGACTACAGAATACGAGAAATGTTGAAGAAAACTTAATTTCAATGAAGTTGTATAGGGATCTGTTCTGTCACTGGAACATAAAAAAGGATTTTGTTAAATTGGTTTTCTTAAAATGCTTTTTTAACAGACAAGCAGATTAGAATTTTATTGCCAGTGACAGAAAGTCTCAAATATTTTATATAAAAAAAAAACAAACAAACCAGAAATAACTCCACCAAAAGAAAGACTTTCTTCTTTTTATAATATATTTATCTTGTCGTTGTCTTAAAGATTTACTACTCACAGATATAAATGTTTTGTATAGGAAGTATTAGTATTGTACAAGGATTTCCGATGAATCCATGTGAACATACAGATACAGTCATTATGCTACAAACATACACTGAATAGTCAAGGAGGTATTGGGGATATAGCACAAAATCAGAGGAAATAAGAGCTGAAATATCATGGAACTGACTGTGTGAGGGCAGGTGAAGCAAGCGCGTCCTGAGCAATAACAGGGGCACGATGGCATGCAGATACCTTTTCTAGAAGTGAGTAATTGATTCTTTTTTTTAACATTAATGTTTTTTTCTTTGGTGTGCCTGGAATAGAAACTCCTCAGATACATGCACAGCAGCTGCTTCACCCCATTGTGCTCAGATGCAAAGGGAGAGTAAACATTAACCAAACTTGAGGCAAACATTCACCTTAAAAAACCTCTGTCTGTGCGCCTGGATTTTGAAATCTCTGCACTTACTAGATCTGTAGTAATGACTCATTTTTATGGTAACTACTCAGCAACATTCACTGGACAGTTTCTTATTGAAAACACACGTGCCTAGAAAAGTGCTTTTTAATCAAAAAGCCTGCTTTAGCAGAGCCTGCAATAGGTAGGACTGCAATAAACTAAGTTAATGACATACAGCCCCAGTAATAAATACTGGCTTATGAAGAAGATGCCATACGTCTTATCTCTCAAGCTCTCTGAATTATGGATTTGTCTGTACTGTTTATGAAGCACCTGGAAACCAATCCATGCACAGAAAAGACAATGTGAGGAACCCACACAGTACAGCTTTTTCACTCAGAGTCTTTTGCACTGGGAGCATAATCCTTGCAAACTCGGAAGCTCAGAGCCTATAATCAATGGCTTGCCACTGTTATTACCAGCTTTTTGTGATCTGCTCTGGGTAAACAGTGGTTCCTGTAACACAGCTCCAGTGGTACCCAAGCTGACCTGAATACAGGGCCGTGGAGTCAAACGTGGAGACCAACCCCTGTCCAGGTCTCAGGTCTCAGGACTGGTATTTTGAGATGTCTGTTCTTTTCTTCACAGCAGTGTTTAAGTCTCACAGAAGCTACAAAAACTGAACTTGAGGAAACTACTCCTCCACATTTGCCTGGATTTCCTCCTCTCTTCCTCCCTGTGGGTGTCACAAAAGGCTTAAAATAGTTTATGGCTTGCAGCACTTTTCCTGTACTATCTAGTGCAGGTATTTGAAAAGGGTGGAGGGAGGCAGGCTAAGATGTAGGGTAGTATTTCTAAGCCTAGGGAAATCGTTATAATGGTCCTACCCTAGCTTAGGACCAGTTGTCTCTTGGACTGAGAGGTCAGAGTTTTAATTCCACAGCATCTCCTGATCTTGCCATTTCAAGAATCCTCATCATGTTAAGAAATTAGGAAGCTGTGTCTCCTTTTGCTTAAAGGGATTTGGCTTTGTTCACTCTTCTGGCAGTCCCCTGTGTCCTTCAAAGAAAAAAACCCTCTTGTACCTGCCACTATTTTTAGTGTGTGTTTTTGAAGAAATAATTCTGTCTACATTGAACAGATCCCTAAAGACAATTTCCAGTGCAGACACATAGTGACACAGGAAAATGAATGTTATGCTCTGAACGTTGTGCCTCTGTTTCTTAGGCCAGTTCTGCAAATCTACCACAATTTGTGATTCATGCAAGTTAACCTTGTCCTTAAACACAGAATACTAATTTCCCTCATTCCTGCATCAACCCACTGAAACATTAATTCTTAAGGAAAGTAATATTGTCCATTTACTGATGTAAAGGCTCCTGGTATGAAAAAAGCAGCATTTCCTCTAATGCCCTACAGCAGGAAGCAGACTTTGCACAGCAAGGTGATGTATTATTATAACCAGTGAAATCCACAATATTCCTTCATGAGATTGAAATAAATTCTGTTTTGTTTGTAACTGTGTTTGCTATTTTTGTTAAACTGCCCCCTCTCAGGTCCTATCCCAAGAAGAAATCCTGTCAAGAAGGATTATTTTTGGCCAATTCTCCTTCAAAGAGTCACAATCAATAAACTCTCTTATAGAAGGCAACCTTCGGGAACACAGTAAAGGATGTTAATGGTAGTTCCTATGGACATCTCACTTTCTCTAAAGGCAACAAATGAAATATTAAAAACTAAGTAGCATTTAAACGAGTCACTCAACATGAAGACTGTCTCAAAGCACAAAGAGTAATCAAAACCAGAGCAACACAAGGGACCCTGGCTTTATAGAAATAATCTTTCCTCCTATATCATCAATTTCATAAAAGGCCTTCAAAATCCACAAGAGTAAAACTGTTTCTCACTTAGGAAAAAAAAAAAAAAAAAGAATGTGTGAGCATTTCAAGCTTTCTAAAGGAAGTAATGTGGTAAATTATAGCCTTGTGTAATTCCATTTAAGTAAGCCAAGTTAAATACATATGGCCTACAATGTTGTGGGGTGGGAATATGGTAGGCTCTAGAAACTCTGAAACACTGCAATCTTCTTACTATCACCTATAATTGGGGTATCACTCCATATTTTTTCAGCACTAAGTGGCTTATCGATACAGACTCTCAAAGAGGAGCTTGAAACAATGTGCGCTGTTTATCAGTCAGTTTATTGAAACAATGTGCCCTGTTAATCAGTCAGTACCATAACTATATATACAAATATATATATATGCTTTTGTCAGGACAGCGTAAACTGAAACACCCCATAATACCCTTCCTGCCAATATCTGCCTATAACGTTATTATGAATCCCATGCAAATGTGTGTAGGCCTGTGATCTATCAGGTATTAGAAGTAATAGTTGGGGTCATTTGCCTCTGCAGCTCTAAGCAGCTGCAGAAGGAGGTGATGGTGATGCTAGCTCTCAGTAGTTAGGCCATGTATGAGACATGCTACAGCAAACTGCCTTTTTCTGTCCTCATGCCCTTTCTCACCACAGAGACAAAATGTAGAGCTTCACTGAATCAGGAACAGGCCTGCCTCTTCATTGTGGGAGCCAAGGCAAGATCTTTCCCATTACAGTGGGTGCAACACTGGCAGCCACACAACGAAGATCAACCACAGCCAAATCTTCTCTCTTACTAGACAGTGAGGTACCACAGATTTACCTCTCTCTTACCTCAAAGAGATGGCAATGACTTTTCCTTCTCCCTGTTCCCCTTTGCTGCCCTGCGTGTTTCTCTGTATATGACATCTGTCAGTCCATGCTGTGCTGAGCTCACTAAAACTGAGGGCAGAAAAGCAAAGAACTACCCAAACAAGCACAAGGGATGGCAGCCTCCAGCAAGAGTCCCTCCTGTGCAGCGCATCAAGTGCAGCAAGTGCTGGAGAGTAAGTGTTGCATTGCATTCATCAGTCAGAACAGGACTTTAAATACCCCAGACAGCTTAACTCAGACTACAGCTAGTTACAGTTTCACTATAATAAGTGTTTTATACACCACACACACACATATATATATATGTGTATGTATCCTGCAGTCCTCATAGTTGTGAAGATCGTTCCTATGCAACTGTGTTCTGGCATTTCCATTTAGCTTTAGTTGTGCTTCTGGCCTTTTCATTGCAAGGACAACCTAAAATCCATAAGCTGAATGCAAACTGAGATAGCATCACTGCCAGAACCTGCAGGAAACCACAGCCATCAGTCTGCAAGTTCCGACTGGTCCAGCTCCCCTTCCTGGGGACTGTAGCCTTTGGTGGCTGCCCCCAAGCGCAACCATGAGCACAGTGTGCTCTCTCTGGCTCTTGCTGCGTGTGGCTGCTTCACAGGCAAACCACAAAAGATGTGGAGAGCTTTGTAGGCAGCCCAAAGGCAGCCTGTTTGGTTGTGTGCACCGGGGTACTGGGCCTCCAGTGCCTGGAGATAAGGTACTGTGTGCCACCCTCCCACCCTACTGGAGGCTATGCTTCCAGCGTCACCCTCAGCACTAACAGGTAAATCTGACCACGTGAGTCTGCACAAGGTCTCTTTCAAGACAGGCAGCAAAGACATACCCAGAGAAGCCACGCATTTTCCCCAGTTTGGCACAGAACTCGTCACCCTGCCAAAGTTCACTACTGGGAAGTGCTGGAGCTCTCTATTTCCTTGCCCTGCTGGTCCTTCCCACAGCTCCATCTCTCTCTGCAGCATCTGCACTGCAAGACTGCAGCCTCAAGCAAGAGAGCGCTTAGACACAAAGATCAAGAGCAGCCAAAAGCACTGGATGGCCAACTTTCTTGCCTCGAGGTTACTGCAGCAGTTCTCTGCCACCTGGAAGGCAGGGGAGATGATTTCCTAAAGATGGCTATGAGCTTTCCACTTTCCCAGCATACATGAGGAACACGTAGAGAATGCTGAGGAGCCCAAACCTGAAAGATGAATTGCTTAGAGCAGATACACATTCTTCCTTTTCAAGGCATGGTGGTCTTCAGATGGGCACAGAGAATAAGTTCTCATCCTCTCTCCTGTTCCTGAAGGAGGGAAAAGGAAGCTTCCACCCACTCCACCAAACAAATTAGTTTACTGGACTCCTATGTCACCTGTTGGAATTAGGTCATTTGACAGCAGAATTTACATCCCTTTTAATCGTAAGCATGAAAATGTGTCAATGTTCAAAGCAAAACCTATCACCAGCAAATTCTTTGATGTCAGCTCCTCACTGACAAACTCTGAATTTATTCACAGCAATCCTTCTGTTGGGACATTTTCAAGAGAAACACTTTTTATTTGACTATTTGACTTGAATAGAAGCAGATCTCATCCTTTCCATCCAACCAATTAAACAGGAATATAACAATCATATCAAGAACATGGGCACAACACTGATTTGTTTTAAATAATTTTAAATAAACACATCACTGCTAAAGGTGTGGAAACAAAACATTCTGTTATCACAAACATCTGAATGCAAAATTAACATACAGCAAATATTCTGGTATACTTTCCAGGTCCAATTTGATTGAGGTTGGAGATGAAATCGAATGGGCCATGTCCACCAAGTATTTGTACGTGTGTTCAAATGGTAAAGAAAACAAGTAATTTAACTATGTAATATTTGCTGATATTAGACAAACTGATCAATCATGGTTAAAACTCATTCATAACCAGACATTTGAGTTGGTCTCAAGTCACTGCATGCTGCAGAGATGTGCATGGCTCTTAAAGCATGTGTTGACCTTACCGCATACCTAACATTATTCACATTCTTAACTTTAAGCATGGGAATAATTCCTTTAATATGAAGTCTTTCTGTGAGTATTTGCAGGACTGGATCCTAACTCTGAGCTGGTCTTCATAGAGATATTCCGGAAAATTAATCCAAATTAACCAAAGGCTTAATTTAAAGCAGATTAGTTTAAATGCATTTAACCCTGTAAAGACTTTTCAAAATTAAAGTAGTCTTAATTCAGCTTTGTATAAAGCTTAATCCATTTTAAATTTATATTTTAAGTGAATTTGCACTAATTAAGTTGAGCACCCTATGTAAATGAGCCTGAGGCCCTAATTCAGAACTGTGTCAAAGCACAGGTATAAAACTGTCCCTATTCAGAAAAGTATATCCTTGAAATCAGCTGTTTTCAATAAGATGCATACAGGTACTTAAATATTTTTTGGAATCACACTCTTAACTATTTTATATTCTTAAACCATTTGAGAATTATAGTTTGATGATAAGGAAAAATCATAGCCCAAAGGGCTGAAAGGCAGATAAATGTATTTCATTTACTGTCCTCCAGATGATACCGGTTCCTCCAGTGCATATACAGTAAGAAATCTTCAATCATTGTTTTCTGTAGCAAATCTCTGACTGACACAGAATTAAAAACTGCTTCTTCAGGCTGGAATTATTTTTTCATTAGAAGGGGAAAAGAATATTAACCCTTCATTTTCTGGGAAGACTTCATAAAACAGTGTTGTTTTCTCAACCCAAACTGGTAAAGCACCCTATCCGTTCCTGATGGAAAAGATGAATTCCAACGCCTGTAACTGTCTAGGATTTTATACTTCAGATTTGTGAACTCTTCTTTCAAAGCTCCCTTCCATGGAAGTGTACTCAAAGTGTTTGGGTCTAGATTATTTTCTTGCTTGGTTTGCAGAAAGAAACTGAGAAAAACCCCACCTTTATAACAAGGTCTGAATAAGCACCCCACTTCATATAGAAGTTTAAATATTCAATGTTAGTTATATATGTGCTTAACCACTGAAGAGAAGTAAAACTGTACATTAGTATTATTGCTAGTGATGTAGCACCAAAGGCATATTAGGGGCAAGTTGTCTGCTGGCTACCTAAAGTGAACTAAGAGAAAAAAACCATTGCCTCCAGAATAAAATTTGCTGACTAAATTAGGCATGGAGCTTGAAAGGCTATTAACAGAGGCATGGAGCCTAGGCAGACATCCCACGTCAGCTTACTCAGAGTTGGTTGGAGAAGTCGGCTCAGCTCAACTCATATACAGCTCAGCTCCTGATCCATCCAACTTACTGTCCAAATAGAAATTCCTTCAGCTCCCCCTGGTACTTGAATAGTCATATTCACGCAGCACAACAGAGTGTACACATAGGACAGCAATCTCCAAGATGCTAAAGACCTGACATGTTACGATGTGTATGATGTGCTATATCCTAACTTAGAGAACCAGTACAGTTGTATTTTCACAGCACCGTGCCCAAGCAAATACTCTTCACCTCTCAACAAGACAGCACAGCTTCTGGACACAAGCTGGCACAGATACAGCTGACTCATTCGTCTTCACCTGATCTTCCTCTACTAGAATGGGTATGGGTGGAAGTAGATTGTGTACGTCTGCACTACCACATACCCACAGTCCACCCAATGCAATGATGCAGTTATGAGTGATGTTCATCTGACAGCCACAACAAATCTGAGATTTGAGCTCTGTACATCAAATTACCAAGTGTCTGCATTTTGGTTAGTCTTCCCCAAAGAGAAGAGTCCAAAGAGATGATTTTTCCATCTTGTTCTAGCTCATGCAGTGAAAGAGAGAGAATTTCATCCTATGTAAGTTCTTCAGATATGCTTATCACTGTGTTAGCTGAGCACTGTCCAGAAAGAGGAAGAGGAGGTATTTCAACAAGATCCAAGGGCAATTGCTACCATCCTGCTCAATGACTACCTAATTCCTGCTGCCAGGAATGGCAGCTTGTTTGGCCCTCCATTCTTTTAATGCCAGTCCTTACATTATTTTTTTACTGTTTGATGAAGTTACTACTACCATCTTTCCCACTTTGATTGAAAAGGTGAAAAGAAAAGATATTCACAGGAATATAGACATGGTTACCTTTAATAGCGCTTTGTGGAATGACTGTGTTATGAACATGGCAATCAGTAGCATGATGTGGAGGGGGCACTGCTCATAAATGGAGCTTCTTTTAAATTTCACTGTCATCATTTTCAGAATTTCCATGACTCGCTTTTAGTTCAAGAGATATTTTTGTCACACTGAACTAAAAGAGATTTTTAGATATGTTTGAGTGCTGTTAGCCACCATCACATGGCAGCCATTCTCTCCTGTGTTCTGTAGCTGCTTAACATCAAGCACCCAGTGGTCTCTGCACTTGCTGCTGTCACCTCTTGAACCACAAACTTTTACTATTCTTCAGTTTACAGATGAGGACCAGTGCCTAGCTAATGTGTGTACAGTAAAATAATCACTCCAGACACAGAAAGGCAACTTCTCCCATGCACATATTAAGCTGGCAGCATTTAACTGGCACCTAGATAATAAGGACATCAACTTCATTGCAAAACACACTCAGGACTCGCAGCCATGAAACGGACTTGATAGTCTTTAAATTCTGTTTTACTGTGCTGGCTTACAGAGATGGCTTGGAGCCGACGTGGCAGCTCATTAACACTCAGTTAACACTTCTCTATATAGCACAGCACCGATTTTCAATTTTTCTTATTTTCAGGGGAGCAATGTATGTGGAATTAAAGGGAGGGGTAATAGTTTAAGACACACACACAACATTATGAACAAACCAGTTTTAAAAACATTGAAATAAAAAAGCTACAATGTACTGAAAATATCACTCGTGAACATAGTCCAGGAGATGCACTACTTTTACCTCACCAAGCTTCCAATGAATGTTATTTCTGAGTCCCAGCTTTGGGTATCAGAGACAGAGGAGCAGTTCCTTATCTGAGGGAGCACGCATCTGAATCAGCTCTGTTTTCAACCTTATACCAGCATCTGTTTTATGTTTAAAAAACTATAACCCACTTTTAACCATTAGGCTGCAAAACTGGGGAAAGTGCAACTTGCTTTCTTTGATGCTGTAGCCTTCAGCTCTGAAAGCCAGAACGTTTGCTTCTTGCAAACAAAGGAGTAAATGGGGAAGCGAAAATGTCAGGCTGAGTTCTGTTGCCAGAAAACTGTTTCCCATAATAAAAGCGAGTAATCCCCACGTGAAACGGGGATCTACTAGTTGTCTCAAACCTCAGGCAGTGCAGTGAGGGCATGCAGGAGATTAACAGGCAGATTATCTTCCAGCCCTCCTCACTGCAACATCTGTCTGGTTAACATCTGTTAACCAGGGCCTTTGCACAGAATGTGCTGAAGGCCCACTTAGATTGCTCTCCATCAGCATGAATCCTGGGTCTAGCAGCCACTCAGAGTTTAACGAAGGATTGGCAAGCATCAACCTACAAAATGACTAATACTAGCCAAGCAGGAGGAGGGCATCCCAAAGGTGGCCAGTAGACTCACAGATAGCCTAAACAACTCCCCTGGGAAATCCCCTCTCCCCACTTCAATGACTTTGATCAGACAACCTCTTCTGGAGCATTCAGCAGAAACAAAAGCTGCTTCTCTCTGTACAGGAGTTAGCAAGCAGCATTTCCACTCTTTCCCTCTTTTGCCTGACAGCAAAGAACTGAACTTTTCGGACAGAAGGAGGTACCCCTCACACTCCCCACTACCTCTGGGAGGTCATGAGTCTCTCAAAGGTCCCTTTCCTCTTAATTCAGGCACGCTGTGGACATGGAGGGATCTGAGTGTGCTGCACACTACGCCCTGCAGAGCTACCAAACTGGTTTTAAGAGACCTAGCATAGTAGCAGGGGCAGTACTAGCTGCATTAATGCAAAGCTCCACCTGGCCCAGTTACTCCCACTGGAAACAGCCTTGGGTGGCTCTGTGTGGCTTTGTTCTGTGCCAAGTAAACAAATACATACAGCACATTTGCAAAGACAGCCTTTACAATGCCGCCAGAAATGTTACATGCACAGATTGAGTCATTAAGCAGATTTCAGCTGGATGTCCGTGCATGAACCCTGGCATTTTGCACATGGAAGATGGCAGGCAACAACTGAAGAACCAGTTCCTGGCCTCTGCAGGGGTTCATCTCACTACAAAGAATCAGTCCTACCTGTGGAAGCTAAAAGGCACTGGGTTTCCTTTTGCAAATGTGATTGCCAGTGGAGGTGGAAAGCAGTAGAAGCAGTGAGAGAAGATAGGTTCAGACAGCAATCTCTACAATGCCCAAGAGGAGTGCCTCCATGTAATGCAACAATTTCTTCTTTGGTGAGGGGATAGATGGGACAAAATCAAGCTTGATGCAACCTAGGGTTTTGCTCACATTTGCAAGTGAAGCAAAAAAAAAAGTGTAAAGAGGACTTTTAATGACCTCTGCACTTCCCTTTTCCTTTCTCCCTACATAGCCCCAAAAACATTCGGCTGCAGACATGTTTTCAGTTGATCAGTGAACGCTCTGTCTCCCAAACATTTTTTTTCCAGGTATTCGATAAACTGTAATTCATCATAATATCATCTTTGATGATATTTTTTCAGATCTACCACTAATTCAGTGGGGTATATTCCATCCTTGAAAAGCAGTAGAATCCTTCATACTTTCAATCAATAAATATTAAATAACACTTTATTTTCAAATATTACATCACTAACACATTCAAACAGATTCCAAGGATTGATCCTGATGTAAATTAAAAATTTGACATCTCCATATTCTACATTCTCCTCTAATTCACACCTACCTTATGTTCTAGATATTGGAGATGCAGGAAGAAAAAGCATTTTACTTCTCCCAACCATAGAAAAAGCAAAGCAATTTCACAGAACTTTTTCCATTAAATCTTCAGCTTTGCATCTCCTTTCACGCTCCAGAACACCTCAGATCAGAAATAAAAACATTTAGGGGCTCCTAAGTTGGCCAACTATGAATCTTTGTTACAGCAAAATAAAAAAGTGCACCCTGCCACAGAACAGATCTCCCCTATTTCATACTGTGTCCCTGCTATGAATGCATAGATGCACTGAATTCCTTATATAAACTGAACATAAGCTGTTTGACATGGAAAAAAAGTTTTTTAGCCAGCCTCATTTTGAAAGTGGCTAAAGTATCTCATATAAAACTTGGTCATCCCTGTCTCCCTCCAACAAAAAAATGTAATCAACTTGGGGTATATAGAATAGAAAACTGCAACCCCAACAGTTCAAGTTTGGTAAAAAGTCTGAAAAACAGTTACAGTGGGACGTGTCAGGTGAGCTTAATTATTCATAGAGTTACTACCTGCTTCACCTGTAATGTCTTCATCACTGGGGCCATGGATATTATGGTGATAGCTGCTATTAAAACATCTCATACTAATATCCCTACATTCATCTCTTTTGGTGATATTGGAAAAATGCCTGTAAGCTAATAAGTGCTCAGCACATGGGAGGATCAGATTTAACATGAGTGAACTATTTTTTCTGGGGCTTTGGCACTTAGCTAGATACGTAAGAAGGAGAAAATAGGACAAAACCAGCAAAGTAATATGAAACCACGTGATGGTGATTTATTAAAAGACTTACAGCTGAAGAATATGAATGCCCCTTTTTTTTATTGCGTGTTTTGTACCAGCCCCTCTCCCATAGCTCTTTCAAGGCAGAGAATCCAGAAGTAACAGCTGAATTCTCAAATCAAAAAGCCAATGAGCTGGAATATTCCCCTCGAAAGAGATGACGGTAGCTTTATTGAAATGACTCTTCAAGAAGTGGCTGGCTCCCACAGTGTGGTGGGGGAGCCAGCCATCTCTTGGAATGGATTTGGCAAAAATGAAGAATAATCCAAGGCAGCATCCATGCCAGGCCTCTTGTCATCAGCCCGCAGCACTGCTGGGATGTTTAGTCTCAGGATCCCTGACTCCAGGAGCACAAGCGCCCCCTCCACCAGCAGCTTCACCGGTCTCATTCAGAATAAGGAAACAGCGGTAGCACAACCAGGAGTTTTAAGAAGGTACTTGGTGGTGCACAATCAAAGGGAGTCTGAGCCTCAGCAAAGAGACTACAAGGCAGCATTGCCAACTAGTGCCGCTAGAAACAAAGCTCTTGCAATAGCATCTCCTCTGCCCAGAATGAGCATGAACACCAGCCAGGCTTACATTCCAGCAGACTGCAGGGGTATTTGAGTAAAAAAGCCATCAGATACCCTGAACGGAAGATCGTCTTGCTCTTGCCAATCTGCCCAAATGTAGGTGAGCTGCTACATTTACAGATGCCTTGGTTTACAGAGAAAAAAGAAATAACTACAAGTATCTGCAAAAGCAGCACCGCATTTACATAGTATAAAAAAGCCTTGTAACAAACACATCTTGCATACAAACTGTTGGGGTTCTTTAGCACACAGTTCTGTGGCTCGAGACCTTGTAGAACAACAGAAAACAAAGCACTTAAAGGACAGTATGCTTATTTCACTATACAGTATATATAACACAAACTTTGCATCCAAATTTAGCAATACATCTTTATTACTTTCCATTGCGCACATTGCCAAGCTCACATCAACAATTGCTTTAGCTTCAGAGAAAGTTGCACGTAAGAGGTAGAATTATTTGCAAAATAAGATGAAGTGTTGATGATTGTGTCTCCACCATATGATAAAAGGATATTTCACTGAGCTACAGGATGCAGAGTAACAGCATGGTCCCTCCTGTGATCTCGCTCAGGGAAAGGTCAGTTAGCTAGAGAAATTATATTTACTTTTGGAGGATTCAGCTACATAAGCTACCAGCTGGGAAAAAAGTGTCAAGTGACTCAGAGGGAGATGCTTCTACACCCCCAACATGAATTGAAGTTATGAAGGGTTAACAATGAGAAATGGTGGAAGATGGTTCAATCAACTGATCTGTGCCCACTGTTCCAAAAAGAAAGCCTAAATGTTCCAAAAGTAGGGAGGATTCTCCAAAGCATTTAAAGCCATTCTCTATTTCACAGATGAAAAGGTGCGTACACATCCATGTTACCATGGAGAAAACTACATCTTTGCTCTCCCCTACTTGCAGATTTCAGTCTTTGAACTTTAGATTAATACAGGTCATTTTTTACCTTCACTTACCCTTCACCACAACACAGATGGCCCTGAAACTGAAAAGTAAAACCATTTATTAATGGACCCACAGGGCTAGATTCAAACCCCAAACATTACAGTAAAACTCTAAAACCTTTGGCATGTTTGAACTTACCACTGCATTTTACATGGTACCTATTTTACTAACGCATTGGATCAAATTCTGAAGCTTGACCAGTTGGGCCAGATTCTGATACCTTTCACAAGGGGTAGCATTTTTGCCCTTGAAGGCCCCAAACTAATAGAATTTGTATGGAGAGAAATAGAACCGTGAAACTTTCTAGCATTCAACACCTGGAAACAATATTTTACAGGTTGGGTCTAGCCCACAATCCAATTAATTTGGCAACACTTTTTCTTCTAATTGAGATACATAGTTCAGCACGAATGAAATACTTCCACAGTTAAAGATGACACTAAAAAGCCTTTTTCCAACGGTTAATTGAAATTAATTTTAAAGTAGTAAAAGCCTGATTATGGAATGATGACATTTGCATGGACTAACTTAATTCTAACGTTAAGCTAAGTCAAACGAACAAAGCTAATGAAGGTAGGAAGAGTAGTAGGGTTTTTAGCTGAAATTAATACTTTCAGCACTGTATGTTAAAACAGGTAATATTCTCCTAATCTTTACTTTGATATGTGCTTTATTTCTATGTCCACATTAGTGCCAGGACATCAGTTAATTAGTAAAATGAAAAGAAAGATTATTTTAATATTTAAAAATTCAAACACCATTGTTCCTTACACTGTTCTCTTTAATCTTAAGCTTTGCTCTTGGAAACTGAACCTAACTTCTCCAGTGCATATATTGCTCGGGGGCCCCTGATACTAATCTGACTGCTGTTCTATATGAGTTTCAAAAAAGTGAGAACACTTCAAGTATAAAAACCATACAGAAAAGAGACTATGCAAAAAGGGTGCTTCCTCATTCCTCATGCACCAGAACAGCAGGGCAAGGGAGTTTCATGGCTGAAGTACACACTGTGATTCATTCCCCAACTGCTCCCAAAGAACCTCTTGGAGAGCACCACAAATTCATCCCTGCCCCATTGGCCATGGAAGCCAGGGCTCACACAGGGCTTGGGGAGGGAGGTGAGTTTCTGTATCTCCCCTCTACATGCAGTCAAGCCATTGCCAGGGTGTTTTATTCAGAGACAGGATTTAGGACTTGCCCTTGAATCCCATGGTTTAGACGTAGCCTGTATCTATCTGCTTTATAGAGAAGAGCAGCTGCTCACCACTGCACCCCCAACCCACTTGAGAAAACTCTGATCTGAGAAAATAAGCTAACTTCTATCCTGAGTATTTCTTTATCAGTAACATTTTCTGCTAATAACATCAGAGCAGAAAAGATCTCATGGGTCATTGAATTTGAGGGTCTTTATCATAGAAACTACATCACAAAATCTCTTTCATAAAATTACCAAGCGTAGTCTAATAATAAGCTAAATGTTTTCCACCACCACTCTTCCTGGGACACTTTTCCAGAAGCTCACTATTCGGATGACTAGAAACCTACTTTTATTTTCTAGCTTTAATTTATATACCCCTGGGGATTTTTACCACGAGTAATGATAAGCAAGCCAAAAAGAGCTTAGTTTAATTCTCAAAACCAGCATGAGGAAAAAAGAAAAGTCATTAGTAGAAAGTACCTCTTGGGAAGTAAGCAAGTTAAAATTTGAAGGTATAAGAGAAAATAAGCAACTGCTGCTCTCACATTCACCACTGACAGGCCTCAGTTGAATTTTCTGGACCTACATAGGCTTTTTTCTGGTTTGGTTTTATTACCAGGAACATGGTCCTATTATTTAGAACCAGAGGAACCTGTACCTTCAACCCTCCTCTCAACACTGAGGCAAGAATTTTAGATTTATGGATACCAAAGAACTGAATGATGTTTCTGAGGACCATTAGAGAAAATTGTAGCTATGATCCAGCCTGGAAAATGTTTGATTTAAAATGTTTATTATTTATACAATACAATAGAAAGGGGCACATACTTTCACAAATGAAACCCTCTATTTTCTAGCCAATCCTAGTTGCAAACAGGAAAGGATATAAAATCTTGAATTTAAGTTTAATTTCTGAGTTTACAAGTGACTCAGCCTGTGCTCTCACACCAGTCCCTTATCCTCTTTCTGTCTCCATTTCCTCATCTTTAAAATATGGGTAATAATACTTCTGTATCCCTTGAGTGTTTCTTAAACTTAATTAATTCAATGCTTTACAAAGTGCTTTCTGGTCCAGAGATGGGAGTGCTACACATATCCAAAGGATTCTATTTTAGACCATTTGTAAATAAATAAAACTGTACATTCTAGATCTTATTTTTAATGCAGAATTGGAATGACCTGGCCTCAAGTTATCTTCTCTCATGGAAAAGGCATTGGAAGCCAGGTCTGCAGCCAGCACTTTCTCCCAGGTCAGTAGTCCTCCCTTGCCTGGGGAATGTGAGAACGTGGCTGCGGGCCAGGCTTCTCGTGCACGAAGGGAGGAAATTGGAGCACCAGGCCTCTGGCCAGCACTTGCCAACCAAAGCTGCGCTTTTCTCATAGAAAGCTAGTGGGAAAATGCATGTGCGCGCCAACGGGTCTCGCTGGGCTGAGAGCTCTGCAGCTGTCCTGCTAGGGAATGGACGTGACACAGGGGCAGTGAGATGTACAAGAGCTCAGGGGCCCCTTGTACCTTGAAGGGAGGGGAAGCGGAGGTCAAAAACTCCGACCAGTCTCATACTTTGTTAGGACTACAGCTTTGCAAATCAGATTGCTCAAGGTAGAACATGATTTTTGGAGCTGATGCTCCACTGCAAGGCCGAAGTTGGGAAGCCCAAGATGAGAGTGAGGTTTTTCAACTAGGGTTAAAATGTTTATATGTATTCAGCTGCAATGTGTAGGGGGTAGGGAAGGAACAAGAATTATTGGCCTATTACTCTCTAAACTGAAAGTAACCAGGGCAACTAGGATGCTTTTTCTGCAATACAACTATTAAACTTGGGTTAGCTCCTACACATTGTGCTGAAAATTAATCAGAAGGTGGCTTCTGGCTAGCTGTGATGTTTCTTTAAAATGAAAGACTGGTTTGTCATGGAAAAAGCATGGTCAAGTGGTTAAGTAGTAAGTTCAGACTCAGGAAGTCCAGGGTCCATTCCTTATCCTATCAGAGGTGGTGCTTGTATTTTCTGCAGAGCTCCTCATTGGGAATGCAAAGTGCCTCGCACTATTTTAAGTCACCCCATCTCAGTGTCCCAGTCCCCCATGTGTAAAATGGGAAACAATAGCAAAGAAGTCTCACAGGGACTGTGAGATGCTCAGATGCTAAAGAAAGAGAGCCCATATGTGTTCCTAAAATAAGTAACAGCATGGATAGGGCTATTTTGGGACAATAGAGCTGTGCTAGCTTTGCATGCAACTGCCTCCACCACAGCAGAAACAAAATCTATAGGAGTTTAAAAAAACATGTGTACACATATACACGTTCCTGTATGTTATGTTTCTGAGGTAAATGATTTGGGGTTTTAGCCCGCTCAGGTGATAGCATTCAGAAATTCTGGGACCTACTGAACTCCACTTTTAAGAGCCATAGATAAAGCTGTGAGCTAGCGTCAAGTAGCACAAGAGTTACGGCGTTACCAGTGGGTAGTTTTAAGGGAGATGTCCAGGGAAGGGGACAGTGGTTTGGTGACTGCCCGGAGTACCTGGTGTACCCTGTCTGCCCACACAGGCAGGGAGAGTGAGGTGAACACCAGTGCCATGTGCAGGACCAGAGTGGTGCGGTGAAGAAGCGTTGATGATGCTAATGCTGTCTCATTTCAGTAAATTTCTGACTGAGGCTCTAAATATCAGAATGAATCACCTAATGTGCCTAGTGACGGCTTATGCCCTTCTGCCAGTCTGACTTTTTATACATACCTCTGAATGATAAAAGATAAAAGCTTAGAAATATATAGCTATAAAACAGAGAGCATGTGGGGCACATATATAGCTTATGGCTGTTTGCCATAATTAAGGTCTGCACAAATTTGCTTTTCCTTGTCAAGTACAGCCATGCCCCAGACTGTGCCACAATCCAAGTAGGAGGGAGAAAAGAGGATATCAGACAGGATCACTTGAACCTGTAATCAGACTTTCAGCAGCTGGAGATGAGAGCGGGTCACAAGGGCTGTGGAGTATATGTTTGGCACCCAGGTACCCCATCACTCAGAAAAGGTTTAGGGATTTATTTAGATATGGACCTAACAATTTGGCTTATGTTCAATATAGAGATTCAAGTCTGATTTCATCAAATATTCCAGAGTTTCACCTTACAAACTAGTCCTTTACATGTGTATATTACACATATACCCATATGATACATCTCTCGTTGTTTAAATTAGAAACGTCTCACTGATGTTCACTGCCTTTTAAATCCATGAACAGATGCAAAAACTAGATAATTGTGAAAAATTAGTGTTGAAAATTAGCCACGTTTTCCCAAATCTCAAAATTACTCACATTTGTGTTAAACTGTTTTACATTTTCTAATTTATTTGCTCTTATTTATGGCTAGTTCCCAGGCCTTTTTGACAGCAAATAAAATGTATAGGTATGTGTATGTGCAAGATAAATGATTACTCTGAATTGCTACAATAATTGTAATTTTCACTCGAGGCTCAGCTCTGAAATGTGCTGGGCAGCATAGCTAGATGCACTTGAAGTCAAGAGAATGAATGTGCTCATAGACATCAGTGTAATATATACTAAAGACAGAGATAATTGGAATGACTCACTATATCGGGCATAATCACAAGGTTTTGGTAGGAAAAGGGGGTGCAGGTGTGGGTTGTGAAGGAGGAGACAAGAGGCTGTCCTGTGCCGCTCAGCCATTTCCAGCTGGCTCTGCAACGGACAAGACTACCTCACTTGTGCACCCAGACCAAACCAGTGAGAGAAGAAATTTTTTTTGTCTCTGCACAGACATATTTAAGAAAGCCAGTAAGCACTAAAGAAGAGACACCAGAGAAGGAGGGATGCCAGAGAAGGCACACAACAAGAAGAGGTACCCAAGCAGAGGCAAGAGAGACACCAGAGCAGGGGAGACGCTGGAGAAAAAGGAGGTACAAAAGGAACCTGATCCAGGGCAACGCAGGGGCAGAGCAAGAGGATATTCTCAAGCAGTGTGAAGTATGGCAGGTATGCCTTTGCCCGTGGAGGAACCTCATCGGAGTATTTGAGTAAGGAACAGGGAGCAGTGAAAGAAGAGGAAAAAACACACACTGACCACCTTCCCCTTGATGCCCATTGCCTCATCAAAGGGACGAAGCATGACGTGCAATGAGGGGACTGGAGATGAGGAAGGGGAGGGGGGGGTCTCACAGAGGGAAGTGATAATTTTCCCAAGTGTTTACCTTCTTTACTTCTCAGTACTGTAATAAAGAATTAAAAGTTTACATTGATTGCAATAAACTATAATCTGTGAAATTCCCCAACTCTGTCCACTCTTTTGTCTGCATCACTTGGATAACGAAAGAATCAACCAAGACCTTTATGCTAAACCTGAAATAACTACCTACAGTTTAGCAAAACTGAGAACCTTTCTCCTCTGCTGTCTTTGTTCATGTTTTCACCATATTTACTCCAGATCCAAACAGGCTTGCATTTTATGAAATTGGACAATGCCCAATAACTATAGGAATTAAAAGATAATAATGTGCTAAAGCACTGACTGCCAGAGCTAGACAGACACAAGGGACAAGAAGAAATGTTTTTTCCTGACTATCCAGCTGCTTTGAATTCAGCTGAAACACAGTCTCTCTCTGAGAAACCCAGCAAAAACGGCTCACACTGCGCGAAGCCGACCCGCCTGCTCACTTGGGAGGGACTCAGCCAACCCAGGACATGGAAGAAGTGACATGAGCTTTCTGAGGAGGGGGCCAGATTGCTCCCTGTGCCAAGATACGCTGAGCCCAGGAGAAGGGATGGGATGCTAGGAAGCCCGCGCTGATTCTCGGATGATGCTGGCCCTCGCCCAGGCTCTCTCATCATGGGGCCCTTGAACTTGCGAGAACTGGACAGGATTCCCCGCAAGGCTGCAGCTAGAGAAGGACCAAGAGAGTGGAGTTTCTCCTCCTCTTCAGTGTCATTTTCCTTGGTGTGTTGAGAATTCCCCATTGCTGGACTGACCAGCCCAAAAGCGAGGAGGAAGTTGAGAATGAGCCCTGATTGTTGTTTAGCGCTCACAACAGCAAGAGAGACCTTGGAGTTTCCCACTTTTTCCATCCGAAATGCAGGAATACTACAAATGTAAAAGTTAAGGTAAATTTGTATTTTAACTACAGCCCCTGCAATTCTTCCCCACACACCCCATTTCTACCAAACACGCTCAAATTTAAATATTTTGTGAACAGAAGCTGGAAAGGGCCATGAACTTTGCAGAAAGCTCCTACAGATGATTTATGGACAAACCATTTCTAATTCATAAAGGATGGCCCATTTTTAAGTATGATTGACTTTTCAGTCATTTCACACAGCTCCAGACAGAACAAAGGCTGGGATTAGCACTTTAGGGAATGTATAATCAACAATCAGTGAGGCTGAGGTATGCAGACACTATTTATCTCAATGAAACTCTTTTTACATTATGATGACCTGAATTTAATTACATCAGCTTCATCCATCAGCTGACATGCAGTCTCTCTAGTTAGATTGTCTCTCAGAGCACTGAACTTGCAGCATAACCAAGACATCAGCCTTTAAATCATCTTCTCTAAAGGCTGGAAACACGCGTTCTTTTAGGTAAAAAAATATGTCNCTCTTCCACCAGAGTTCAAAAACAAATAAATTTGATGGCTTCAGAGAAGCTTTAAACTGTTTGGTTTTTTTTTTTTTTTTTTTTTTTTCTGTAGTAGGGCCTCTGTGTTAGGCGTGTTGAGTCTAGTATACCCACATCCTGTAAAACTTTACTGGCTTATTTGTTTTGTGCAAAGTAGCACAACACAGCTGCTCTTTATGGACTGAAACTTTTACCTGGCACTGAAACAATCCTTGGCTTCATTTTATAAAGCTGTGGAAAACCTCAACCTGTGATTATTTTGTTAGCTTTAAAAATGACTTTTGTTTTCACATGCCTTTAGTGCTCTCTAATTGTGCTAGGGAGTTAGCTACATAATTTCCCTGTGTTGATTTGGAAACAATTCTTTCTGCCATAAGATCCATGTGTGTGTTTGTAGCATGGAAAGTTCCAGTTTGTGATTCAAAAGCTGCCATTCAATTAGATATGGACATTTCAACTTCAGTCTGGCAAAAACACTGTGGTGATTTCCCAACATCACAGATGCTTTATCTGTACACAAACCCTCCAGATGCTCATGCTGTCACATACATACCATTGAAGGCTGTCCAGCAACGCTCCAAGATCCTAAAAGCATTTACAAAATCAAGCTCAACTGCACTCACCAATGGAGAAATCACAGTGAAGTGTGATGAGAGTGAGGACATCGCAATGCAAGCAATGACCACAATGGGCAGGCACCAGCAGGAGCTGAGCACCTCTGGACAATTAACTCAGGGTGAAAATGGACCTGCAAAAATCCCAGTTCTTTTGTTCTTAATTTTGACAGCCAATCCTTCATTTGATTTTAAAGACAGACAGGAACAGGTTCAAAGCATTTAGAGCCTGACTTAAAGCCTCCTTGTAATCAGAAAGAAAATGCCATTGCTGTAGGGTTTGGTGGTGTAGGTCTGTGATGTCTTTGAGAAAACATCAATTAAAAGATTATAAGACACAACATGTCGCCCAGTTTCATGTGAAAAACTGTTTTCTAAAACTTTATTTTTCATATGAGTTTAAATTTTGCTTGTTGTCCTTTCTATTTGTTTGAAATCTTGCTGCTTGTATCCATGACCTAGACCCTAGAGAATGGAGCATCATTACCCTCAGCTGCAAGGAAGATCCATCACAGGCAAGCCCTCAGCCTTGCCCAAATCCAACTCTATGTTTCTTAGGCCCCTCAGAGAAAGACCACAGCCTCACCCTCATGTGTAAAGAGAAAAAAAACCAAAACAAAACACTTGACAGCATGATGCCAATTCAGAGAAAGTTGCAAGGAAGAAAAAAAAATTGCTGCCTGAACCCATCCACGAGGAACAGGCAGTTCCTGCTGGGACTTCTCTCAAGGAAGGTCATCACCCCCATGGAGATAGCCCCTGCAGCAAAAAAAGTAACCCCCAATTCTCTCCATTGAGACTGCGCTTCTGTTAAAGGCATCTTCCAGTGGAGGACACTGGCCCAACTCAATACCAGCTAGAGGGAGCGAAGAACTGTCACTCATTATTTTCCAAGTTCTATCAGGGAAAAGGGCTCTGAAGTGCTCTCCAGGCCATTAATAAAGGAGGGTGGGGTTTGCTGTGAAAAGGAAGTGATGAGCAATCAAAACCAGTCAAATTGCTTAAGAACAGTGTTTGGAAGGGTTTGGGGAATTATGAAGGGTTTGTCTGAAAATTCCTTTCAACACAATGTGTTGAAAGGGAAATAATATGTGATGCAAACACCAGTTCAGTAAAACATTAAGAAGGTACTTAATATAAAGTTAAATATAAAATAAAAATTAATTGAAGGCAAGTATAATCCACAAACTTCCCATGAGTCCTTTCAGCTACTCCTTTGCTTGGATTCATTGCTTACTTGACCCAAGAAACCACCATAACCAATTTATGCCCATTTTTCTCTCCTAGGAATGGGCCAATATCCCTTTTTTCCCTTCCCCAGAAAATTACTTTAGTAAAGAGAGAAATATTCCCCATCCTCCTGCTTACGGAGAAGATGTTGTGGGGTTATACCATGGACTTCAACAGATGCTCATAATTACACAAGTGTTTTCCTGAATCAGAGTTTGGAAGAGAAAGTGGTACATAGCAATAGAATGCTAATTATAACCTACTGAAGTCACTGGAGAACGCCTGGCACTCCCATGGCTGAATTGGTTGGGTATGCACATATGTCAAGAGTTTGTTTTAAAAGCACAAGATTACAGAATGTCAAAAGGACAGAATTAGTATACTCTAGGCATATTCTCATCTCAGAATGTTGTGCACAGGTTCTGCACTAATGAGTTTGATAAAATCTCTCAGGTTCATCTGTGCCATCCTGTACTCTTTAGGGGCACAGGGAAAAATATTTTCCCAAAGCAAGAGTAATAAATTTTGGATCTAAAAAATATTTAGCTCCCAGGACAGTAGCTATACACACAGATATGAAGTAGAACTGAAAAGCATGTTAATCTGACCAACTTCATGTCAGCCTAAGGGTGGGAAAGCTTTTCCTTGCTGAGGGTCAGAGACCCATCTAGTCCTTTTAGCACTCAATCTAAAAATGAAAAGAATCCTGCAACATGAAATTAAGTCACAGGTCACAGCCAGCCAACAGCCAATATTTCCCATCCTTGCCCTAGATGAAGCTTTGTGGAGCATGAACCTTATCTTCTTGTTTGTTGCTGTAAAGCCTAAATCACATATATATCACACTGTTAAAACCGCAATTTCCATAGTGCAACACAAAAGGTTCTGAAACGACCCACAGTCTTAATGAGTACTCTTCTCTTCATAGCCTTGTTTATGGAATGCAATGTCTAAAAACTTTCAGCAGACTTAGAAAAAAAAAAAGAAAAAGCATGACTTAAAGATTTAACTAGCATACAGATTTCAGAATGAGGCAAGAATCCTTCCAATCTTCCTCATGTAATTCCTTTATCTGCCTGATTTACAAAATAAGAAAATTAATGCTCACTCTTCCTTTATACTTCACTAGGGTACTATGAAGCCCATACATACAGTACACTGAATATGCAAAGTAGTATTTAATTGTGATATTTGATCTTGCCTTCAGTAATCAGAAAAACATGTTCCCTTAAATTCCATCTAGTTTTATTGGAAAATTATTTGCTTCAGAAAATTTGTTTTTGGCACTTTCAAAAACTGTATTGTGTGATAACTCTGTTTTATTCTCATCATTTATTGGCTTGTTAAGCCATTTCATTTAGTGTTAATGATGCAAACCATCTTGTTTAATGCTTTGATGCTGCCCAACATATTATTGCTTTGATCTGCAGAATAGGGCACTTTTAATACCTCTCTTTTAAAAAACATGATCATTATTTAATTTTTATTACATAAGTTTTGCAAAAATGCCGTCTCAGAACAAGTAATTTATAGATTAACTAATACCACAACAGCTTTTAAAAATCACTGCAGTGTTCCAGAGCATTGGCCTAAGACCTCATAGCAAGAATTTTATGAGCTCTTGTGTTTGGGACAAGTACTGTGATTTATTTATCCACACTACAATGTCCCTTTTTAACAGCCAAATGCAGTATACAGTGCAATGCAGTGTCACTGCAGCATCACTTTACTGGAATGCTGTGTTTATTGACATAAGAATGTTCTAGGCAGAAGTTTTCTGATGAATGAGACAGCGCAGCTTTGGAGGCAACCTTCACCTGAACAAAGTTCCTTGTTCTGTGTCAAGAGAATGTGACTTTTCTAATTCTTAAGAGACTGTTGACAGTAAAAACACAGGCTGAGGCAAGCAGCAGTGGCAAGCTGAGTTGCTTCAGAGAAATACTGCAAAGCTCTTTTTTGACTACTACCAACCTGCTGGTGGGACATCAGCAGCACTACACTGAGATTCAGCAACAGAGTCACCAAAGAATACAGAGAATACAGTCCGCTATTTGTTACTAGAGGTAAGACCAAGACCTTGCAACCCCATATAAGGGAGAAAGAAATGGGAACAGGTTGAAAACCTAAAACTCTTGCATGGTGGCACAGAAACATAGCAGAGGTTCTTTACTCCGTATTCAGGTTGTGGTCCCACAGCCACCCCTCACAACATCACCACTATCTATATGTTAACTTCAGCTAGAAATTTCTTGTTACTTGAGTAGTTCTTCAACTTCAGCAGGTAATTATAAAACCTCTTTGGCACCGGAATTGCTGTGACGTGCTTCAGACTCATTGTTCTGACCTCCTTTATTCCTTTCAGGCAAGTGTCTGTGACTTCATAGACTGTCAGCCCTGGTTTAACATCGCTGCTGACATTTCAGCCCTGTGCCTAATAGATGTAGCAATTATTTGGGCCTCATTAATGTTGTGGCAAAAAAGGAAAAGAACTTCACTGAGAGGTTCAAATTAACAATTTCTTTGGACTTCACCCACTGGTCCAATACACAACCACTGCAAGTTCTACGGGTACAATTGGCGAATGCACTACTGCAATTTCAAAACAATTTGCAAAATACACTATTACAACCTACAAGCGATCCCAAAAAGTAGCACCACAAACCACAAGCGTGCTAGATATTTATATCTTAAAAAAGTGCACCAATCACGACCTTAATAGCATGCCATATACCATACGTATCTTTCTTAATCACTTACCCTGTCTCTCTGTTAAGATCGCTCAACCCCTGGGAAGTTACTCTGTACAGAGTCCTGGACAAGCGTTGGGGATGAGTCTCATACAGGCCGGCTGTATCGTTAGAGGATTCCCTTCTTCTCCCCAAACCTTAAGGTTTATATTTCCTGATTCAGTGGGGGGCAGGATTATGCCTGAATGGACTACCCTCTCTGGAATATTTTCCTCTGGTAGTGCAGTGGCTCCTAAATCTCTGTTGTTAATTTTGTGATGTCTAGCACTCAAAGCAGGAGAATAGTGGTGGGATGGGACTCAGGGCATTTTTTTTTTTTTGTAAGGCTCCATTCGGTTTTGGTTCTTATTGTGATGTAATCTTGAGACAACCCCCAGCTGAGCCGTTTTTGCAGTTCCCCCCAAGTTATCTCTGCATAGACAAGGCTAGGCGGAGATGAAGCTGAGTCGAATGCCAACTCCCTGCATCTCACCTATTGTGCTCTGAAACCGGTTTGGCTGGGTGCTCCCACACAAATGTGCTCCAAGAACAGACAAAACAGAGATTCAAGAAAAAAAAAAAAAGACACTGAATTCTGCAAATGTACAACAGACATTCTCTGTTACATGATTAGTACACATGAAAATAGTATACAGTGTCTGTGTAGTAGAGTCCCCCCAAAATTAACTTTCTGTCAGCAAGGTCCTTGTTTTTATAGTTCTTACTGTGTTATTTTTTTTAAGAAATAGAATAAGCAAAATTTAATCAGAGGAGTCAGTCCAAAGCATCTTTTACCCACACTCAAAGTAGGTTTTTTTGGTGGTTGTGAGGGTTTTTTTAATCCTTTTGTCCACTATTCCAGGTAACAACTTTTTATTTTCCATTCCAATTGTTCCAATAACTGAATTACTTACTTCAAGGTTCTGTTTCTTCCTGCACGATTCTCAGCTCCTGTTGCACCATTATATGAAAGACATTTCTTTTAGACATTTCATAGAGGCTTATGAGAATAATACACTTTATGCATCACCTTTGTATTTCATTTCAAGCCACTAAAAGGTAAACTTCACTCAACCCCGTTGAGGTTATCTATCTTATCCCAAGTCCACACTGGCTAGGAGAGCTCTTTCACACAACTGCTCAGGCAAAGCCCTGCATTTTCCATTGCTAAGGCTGCTTCCTCACCTACAGCTCACAGCCCTTTTGACCAGTTTCTCTCTTTCACTATATGAACAGATACTTTTTTCTTTTTAAACGCAGGGGACCCCCACAATGGTTATTTCAAATCTGACAACAGCTCTCCAATAACCCAATGACAGAGAGAAAACTTAGAGATGGAAATCAGCTGAACAAGTCTATAATCAGTTTGGGAGACCACTAGGGAAAGTACTCACAGCAAGCACCAAAACTTACTTATAGAAATTGTTAAATGAGACAAAGACATTGCAAGCTTGAAAAGCCTTTCTGTGGCTTACAGTTGAAATGCTGAATCCTTCTTTACCCTCCCAAATGTACAACAATTGCAGTTTCAAATTCCATGAGGTAAGACGCAATGGGAAAAAGGTCGTTTTCTCATATGGTATATTACCAAAACCATTCTCACTATGTCCCTTAAGTTTGCTGTTTGGCCTTACAGATGTTAACTATTATACTGCCATCCCTTCAGCTCTGAAGCGTGCTATCTTCTCCCACAACAAGTATCAGTAACAAACGAGAACCAGGACACGGAGCAACTGTGTTTAAGTAGAAATGGCCTGGTTTTCCCAAACATTGTCTCTACTAAAGAAAGCGTGATTAATAGGAAAATGGTCAGCATGCTTGTATTTAGGTGTCTCATTCGGAAGTCTGATTTGATGGGCTCAGAAAAGAAAAATCTGTCTTGAAGCTACGGATGCATAGTCACTTAATGCAGGTATGAATCTATGCTGGTCCCACCTCCAGCCAGTGGCTCCTGCCTCATTACTTGCAGCGATGCTGACATTTGCATGGCCACACCATGACAAGCTGATCTCACTGAGGAGTGACCCACCCCAGAGGAAGTAAAGCTGTCTCAGCTTTAGCTTTAGCATGATGGAGACAGCACAAACAAGGAGAAGGAACTGGTCATTTTTCTGGCAACAGCAGCAGCCAGATTAAAACGACTGCTTAATCATGGCCCTTGACCTTAAACGTAATGCCAAGAGGCGCAATGCAGCCTGGTCTAATCCATTGCTATCAGGGCACCGAAACACGGAGGACCCCACTTTCCTCGCTCCTCACCATGGACTTCTGCCTCTTCCCAAACCCTGACTTTGATACTCATCTTGCCTCTCAACAAGACAGTTCAGCTCCCTTGAAGTTTAAGAAAACCAATTTCACAAAAGAGCTGGGTCAGAATAACCACACAGTAAACCGAGAGGAGACCCAGAGCCAATACAATACAGAGCAGGGGATAACCAAACTTGAGGGAGTATAGAAGTATTATCACCTCTTTCAAAAGCTGAGCTATAAGCTTAGCTCAGCAATCTTCACAGAAATGATTGCAATGATTACCTTCAAAATACAGGACATATCTAAAACACCTGGACTCTTCAACAGGAGTTTCTATTGAGCTCAGGATGGAGATAACATAAAAGCTTAATGACAACAAATTATATTTTAAGTCTTAACTACTCCATTGTTAACCATTTTAGTAGAAAGAGCAAGCTAAGGTGTTTATCTGCTGGTAGTGACTTCTCCCCTGAGTGAACTTCAATTAAATCTCTTCAAGCATAGGGGGAAGAATGTCAAATTTAACTCTCTCTCTCTTACCACATCCTAAATCTTCTCAAACTGCATGAAGAGGTATACTTCCAGAATGGCTGAGTACTCACAACAGGATATTAGGTATGTGAGGCTGCAAAACACAAGAGGGGAGAGAAGAGAGGCCTCATTAACCAAAAGTAGAAAAGACCACATTTGTCCTTCTCAGTTAAAGAGATAAAGGTAGATTTCAGAAGCCAACTCTGAAACCTGCCAGCTATGGAGAAAGCACAAACCAGCTTTACCCTTTGCTGAAAGGGAGCCAAAGCACGCTGCCCTGCAGTCAAAGCTGTGGGTGCTGCTGAGTTGCTGACCTGCTGGAGAGTCATCCCCAACTTACTGTGTGAAAAGCGGCTGACATGCCTACACTTAGAAGCTCAGGTTGGGGTTTGATGATAGTAACAGGCAGTTGTGCCAGAGAAGGGATAACGCTCTTGGTATGCTGTGCATTTAGAACAGGATGGAGGAATGCCATTTCACAGTACCTCAACCAGTGACTCAACGCGTTCCTTGGAAACTGGGGGAAAACTTTAGAAACAAAATCCAGTATCAAAGTTGCAGGTGGGAGACCAGGTAGAGGAAAGAACTGGAGTAGGACAGAAGCTTTTGGGGAGAAGAGGATTAGCCATGTTTGCCTGTTACATACGACCAAGGCCTCTCTCCTGTTTTATGGACTTTCCTCTCCAGAGCTCAAAGCCATAACTGAAAGGATGTAGGAAGGATATAAGGACATATACGAATAGCTGCATGTCAAATAAATACATGGTCTAATTTATTCTTTTAGCTTTTGGATAACTAAGGTACCAGCTTCAGTCTTTAATGGGAATTAGGAATAGAGATGCTTTAAGTATTGTCAGCTAAAATGTGTGAAGCTCCCCATGGTGCAGCTTATGAGATTTTGCAGATTGTCAGTAAAATTTAGCCTAGCACTACTGAAGGCAAGTTCCCCCTAATAAGCTAATAAATTGTTGTGAATGACCTTCTTACCTCTTATTAAGCCATGTAAGATCAAACAAATGGGACAGAGTAACTTAGATTTTCCACTGACCTGGAAGGAAACCGTGAATGACGATTTCACCCCAGTTCCCACCAAATGTTTGTGTTTCCTTGTTCTGACTCTCTCTCTGTCATCACTTCAGTGATGCTCCTAGCCACTGTTTACTACAAAGGCTGGGCAGTAGGACAGAACAGTAACCTATAGAGGGGACACCAAACGAAGTACCCCCGAGGTGCTGCGGTTCATTTAACTTTTGGTTGGAGCGAAGACCACAAAGCCAGCGAGGCCGCAGCCATATTTTCGACCACCAGATGGTGCCAACAGTGCTCACAATCTAGGGATGCTCGTTCCAAATACCTACCAAGGGCCACAGGCAAAGCTTTGCTTTGATTAAATCCTTACTGCTAAAATTATTAAGAAAACTTGAGTGAAAATGTAACGAACAAATCAGCTGTAATTCATAAGCATCACAGACACACACACCTTAATTCTTCTCTGCAATTTCAAGAAAAGACTGGGTTTCTTTCTCCCAAGTTGCCTTCCTCATTAGTGCTACAACCTCAACATACAGAAGCTCTGAGCCTTTAATTATATCAAATATCCTCAAAGCCATACTCTCCCCCTACAACCAAAGAAACTAAAATAGCACTTCAAAAATGATTTTTGATTAGGTTGACTTAATTAAAAGATAGTGATTAATGTGATTTTGAAACTATAAAAACTAAGTAATCTCTTCTGTGTGGATTATGGGTGACCATCTTCCTCAAAACTGTTACACCAAAATTATGTTCTTAGTGTCTGTAGTGCTGTGTACAGGACCAAAATGTTTGTAGAACACATCTGTAAAAACTTGCTATGATCACTGAAGGCTGAGAGATCCCTCAGGGACTGAGAGGGCAGCACAGGCTGCAGTGCAGGCAAGGGAGGCAAGGTACCCCTCATCCTTCTGCCGATCTGCTGTAAGAGTTCAGGAGAGTCAGTCGCCCCATCGATACTCTGTTCCAGCAACTACTGCTACTCAGACTGCAATCACTGTGGGTTGGGGGCCGCCTGCTGCCAAATGCATGTACGGTGGCACTCTTGCCTCCAGTGGGCCCATTGGCGCTGGCCAAGTCATAAACAAGGCCGTGGAGAGAACTGATGGAAAACCTCAAGAGTCTACAGGAGTTGCATTGCAAGATCACAATTCCGACATTGCAACATACATACTGATACACAAAAAAGATGCATAGTTCTCTTTATATGATGTGCGTATAGAATGTAGCAAAAAGAACCCCAAAATGGGCTCCTCATGCATATTCAGAGGCATTAACTGTAGCTCAGTCCCACAGATCAGAAAACCAGCAGTCTTCCTTAAGACCACAAAGTCATCCATTGTCTATAAAAGTAAAGGAGAGAGGCATGGAAGATCACCTTTCAGAGAAGCCAGAACTTACACTTTGCATATGATTTGAGTCTCCATTAAATCGGTTGTTTTTTTTCTTTTTTCCCTTAATTTCTCCTTGTTTTCAGTTTTTCCCAGTAATTTAGAAATTATTTGAGCTGTCTTTGATTAATTTAGCCTTGGTGTCCACAGGACAACTGTTCCTGCTTACACAGATAGAGTTTGCAAAAGGGGATAGGAGAGATGAGACCACAGAACAACTCAGCAGCAAGGAGTAACAACTTCTCACATGAGACCTGTCTGTCAGTTGCAACCAGTACAAATTACCAAGCCAGGCACAAGCGTCTCCAGTCTTTCACTTCCCATTCTCCCAGTATGCCAGGAGCCCCAAAATGATCTGCCCAACAGTCTTTCAAACTTGTCCTGTTCCCCCACCACAGCAGGACAGGGGGTGTCCAACTAATCATACTGTGTTAAACACGTTTCATTAGCATGTCAAGGTCAGAAAGCATCTGACCAGCGCTTCATACCAGCAATGCTTTATCTTCTCAATTTTATTTTGAGAGCTTACACTTATCTTCCGTGCATACATTTTCTGTGGGACTGTAAAGCCTAGATATTAAGGTATATAAAGGCTGCATTTCTCATTCCACGTGTTTCTGGACCTGGTAATTCCAAATAGTACCTGGCACTGGGAATTCATTCTTTTCTGTGGGAAATGCCCTGATGTTTGCATCAGCTGGGCAAGTATTCTCCAGTTAAAGCAGCATTTTAGAAATAATGGTTGAGAGAATTACTCCTGCTAGCAACTAATACTAGATTTAGTAGTGGTACAATGAAATCAAGTGATAGCACAGAAGTCCAGTACGAAATGGCTCTCTTTGACTTTGCCTTTTTCCTCATATTCCCTCTCGTACCACCACTTCATCCACAACACTGTTAGTACAGACAGGGCTCTAGGCAAAGGCAGCATCCCAATACATTTTTGCACAGCACACTGTTAAAAGAGCCAGTGAATACTGGTATTTTGCCTACAGCTGGCACTTTGATTTTGTGACTGCTACTAGTAGTATATGGCTCTATAAAAATTATTTCTGACCTAATGTGCATCTTGTCTCATGCCTTCACTTGCCCCAAGTGGAAGTTCAGAATGAAATCAGTTTAATAGAATAATTTTGCTGCGTGTAGATTTTCTCACAAGTGTTGCTTACAGGATTACAAAACTCACTTTCTTCAAAGCACAGCTGGGATCTAAATTAAGCCTAGAGAAAATAGCTAAAACTTTGTGAGCCTGTAAAGTCATGGCATTATTCTCTTACACTGGCATTCATTGACATACACGTATACCCAGTGGGTACAGAAAACCAGTGCACAGAGTTAGTGAGACTTGACTGGTTCATAATAAAATGTATTGCTTCTATTTACTCTTTTCCCAAAGAAGAAACCAAGATGAGAACAGGAAAACATAAGATAGAAAAGAGAATTCACAAACCATGTTTCTATTGTGATTTTAAGAAGAAAAGCAATTCAAGTAGCAGAGAAGGAATATGAAAATATCCAAATGCAGAACTCCAACTTCTCTTCTATTTCTAGAATTAAATGATAGTATTGCCAGCACCAACAGTTCAGGAAAAAAAGGGAATGTGAACCCTAAAGTCTCAAAAGTACAATTCCTTTTTGCCAATATGAAAAAAAATAAGATGACACTCTTTGGTTGCAGCATGACTTCCAGAATGAATGTTTTATGGAAAACAGCATCAAGATAATAATAACAAAGTTTGAAATTATTGCTGTCACACATACATATGAAACACAGAGATAGTAACAGATAAAAGAGAAACAACTTGTTTAAAAACATTCTTATTCATGTGGCCCTCCTTCTATTACACATCACAATTGTAAGAAATCCATGATTTAGATGAAGGGGGAGACTTCCTCCCTCACACATTCCTTTCCTCGGTCTGCACTTTCTGCTACATTCCAACCTAAATCCCCACCACATCCACCTAATGCCCTCTAGTAGTTTCACAAACATACTACTTTGAGCCATCCTTCTTGCCTTATTTCTATGCACATTTTGGGTCTAGGTCCAATCTGTACGGGGCGGGGGGGAGAGTAAGGAGGGCGATGCAGCTCTACAGCTGCCACCGTGACATGGCAAGCCAGTGTATACCCATATTTGACATCCTATGATCACCTACTTCAGAATACAAGGAACCATATTTTCCCAAATAAGTAAAACTTTGTGACATGTCGCTAAAATATACACAATAAATAACACACTACGCTTGCCAAGTCAAGCACCCGAGAGCCAGTAAATGTCAAAATTATGGTAACCCACAGAACCTTAATCCAGAACCCATGGGCATACACGCTGTAGTATTATTGTCAGTTTACAAGATAGGATACTATTTTTTTAATGTTGTCCTGCCTTGCTCAGTGCACAAACAGGCTGGGCTCATTGAAAAAGCAATCATTCAATATCTTTGTTGTTCAGTAATCCAGGTGTTGTCTCTTGTATGCTCTTCTAATCCTGTTCTGAAGGCAGAAAAGCCAATAAAGGAACAACTATTTTGATCATACTCTTTGCTACAGTATCCAGGTAATCTCACAAACCTTTATTTGCATTTATTTTACAAAAGTTGTTATGTGGTGCACAATACAGAACAAAGAATGAGTATTCATTTGAAGCGCTCATACCTTGTCTGGCTGCTGAATTTTAAGAGTACTCTACACATTTGGTATGGTTTTCATATTCAAAGTATAGTTTCCATCTGAGAACAGTGGGAACAGTAGCTCCTCTTCATTTATGCAAATAATATCATAGACAAGGAACAGGCTCTTAATGCTACCTATGAAAAGCTGTGTTTAAGTGATTTGCCCATTATCATACGCTATCACATGGCGGATGCAAAGATCTCTCTTAAATAACGTTCTGATGGTTGTATACACACTTTCATTTTACTACCTGCCATTCCCCAACACATTCACTGATTCTCCTGGACTGTCCCTTTTTGGTACAGCAATGTTGCTCAGGCAGATTTTCAGAGTATTTCTATAGTTGGCTGGAATTTCTATATACATAACGGAATAGCTCTGGTCAGCTGGCTGTATGGCTAGTAATCTCTGGCATGTTTGGCACATAAATGCAGCCTTACTGTGTGGATACAACACAGTTGCTGTGTTCTAGCAAAGCAGACAAAATACTCTCAAGTACTGCTAGATTTCTTGTGAACTTACATTGCTTTCTGAGGAATCCAGGACAGAAATAAGGCAATTTTACTTATATGGTGTTCTTCTACATGGCAATTCACTCTCCAAGCCCAGTTTCTCCTGTCTCAACTTGCAGAAAGCCTCTCCAAGATGCCTGAGCCTAAAAATGTACAAAGACCCCAAGAAACACTTGCAACTTTATTGTTCATGGAGTATTACAGGAATATGACATATACACTGAATAGCATGCACCCAGCTGCCTGCTTCTATTACAAGCAAGAACAGCTGAAGCAAGATGAGCATGGCTGGGGCAGGGAGCACGTACATTACTGCAACTGATCTCAACAAACCTTCAGGAAGCGGGCAGGGATTTGCCAGACAAACACTTCACCTTGGCCCCTCTCCTCCACCAGCTTAGTACACCATCACCAGCTTTATGGACTTTGAAGGCTGCTTCCCCCATAAATATCCAAACCACAAACTATACACCAATGCCCAACTCACTGATTCAGCTCCTTTGCATGCCTTTCAGGGGTGATATGCTGAGGCACGTGGCAGAAACACACAAACTCAGAATTTTTTTTTTTTTTCCACTATTTCAAACCCCATTGAAGAAACAGAAAACCAACAACCACTACCCTTCCCCCCCTGAAATAAGCCCGCTCAACAAAGGAAGTAAGCCCCCATTAACATGGATTCTTGTCTTAGAATCATAGAATGGTTAGAGTT
>VZRU01021106.1:772-15121 GCA_013398155.1 Pedionomus torquatus | reverse complement strand
CCCTGGCACTCGGCCCCGTGCGGCGTGAGTAAGCGGTGCCGCGGCAGCAGGCACAGCCCCGAGTGCCAGGGCACACGGCCAAGCAAAGGTCACCCCGGCGCTCACCCCAGGGCTTTGAAGGGCCACCAAGTCCCCAGAGTGGTGGGTGCCAAGCACAAGATGCCAGGGCACCACCACAGCTGGGTCACATCCCTGTGTCCCCCCCCGCCCTGGGTCAGGGTGACGGAGAACTTACTCAGCTGCATGACTGTAGCACCGAGGGTCTCCCAAGAAAAACATGCTGGACAACGGCTTCGTACTGAAGCATTGTTTATTAATCATCTGTATCAAGCACACATCTGCTCAGCAACGGTGCGTGACGGGATACAGGAGTTGACATCTAACCCGACAGGAGGCACGTGGCTACAGATCCAGCACAGCAGGAGGAAGAGTATGGAACGCTCTGGAAAGACAGCCCGGGTGCAATGCGGTGCTCAGGCTGTGCTGTTAGGAAGCTGGAGACCAGCAAGACTAAAATTAGGAATACAACTAACACTGGAGCTGACTTGTGCTTCCACCAGTGACTAAAAAACCAGTTACCCGCCTTGCATATAATAAATAGGTGGAAGTGCAAAGAACTTTCCCTCTCCCTCATTGCTCCCACACAGAAATTGGTGGCAGAGAAAGGACAGCTATTCGTCATCTGGCAGTGACATTTTCTGTCAGATCAGCTACAAAACCCAAACACCATCAAGGATTAGCCGAGATGCATTGTGTTCCCTCTTCACACACATTCTGAGGGGATGCCAGCCCCTTGGAGTGCCTCCTCCAGGCGGGAGGGGCTGGGTGCCTGCTCTGACATCCCATCAGAGCAGCACCAGCCTCCCCTGGCTGTCTCCAGAGGCTTCATCTTTCACCCTTTTCCTCCCTCAAAGGCGGCCTGAAGGTTTTCATGTCTAGCTGTCACCTAGCAAGGACTATATATAGGTCGGTGCTGCTGGGGCTATTGGGAAGAAGTTGTGTCAAGCAGCACAAACCTAGAAACCCAGTGAGCATCTGAGTAGAAAGCCTCATCACTTCTGCAACTCAAGCAGGCAGTAATTTGGTGAGGAGGACAGCCAGGCCCATCCAGGCCCACACCACCACAGATGCCTTGGATTGAATCGCCACGCAACACTTCAGATACAATCTAGAGTTAAGAAACCCACAGGTTTTAGCAGGGCTGAAACTTATGCCAAGCCATTAATAGATGACCGAGACTGACCAGAGAGTGAGCTTCAGCTTGATAGAAAAAGGCTCTGAAGGCAGAGGGTGAGGAATACTGATAAAACGCTTCTGTTCTGAGGAGCTTCTAAACCTCCCTGTACCCCACAGCCTGCAGAGGGAAGCCAGGGGCTGGATCCAGACATGACAGAGATCAGCATCTTCAACTCTTGCCATGACAAGAATAAAAAAAAAGCAGCTTTGGGTATTTTGCCCAGCTCAGGGCTCATGCCTGGTCAATGAGCATCTGGAGATAAAAAAAAAAATCTGGTAGTAGGAGTTTGCATCTTGAAGATTTATTTAGCTCGTATTAAAGCAGCTGAACAAAACCTCAGCCAACTTTGGTTGAACAGCTGTACCATAGTGCGGGAACAGGTTGTAGCTCCTCTCTAAAGAGTAATCCTGGCATGGCTCTTTATCTTCAGTTGCAAATCCAAAGCATAACTCTGACTGAAAGAGACAGACTTGAAAGATGACAGAGCAGTTCACAGCCCTGAAGAAACGCATGTGAGAACTTAAGTGCCTGCACCTGCACCCCAGCATCTCCCTGTCTCAGTACCACTAGATGTGACAGACCTCACACCCTGCACCCAGGGGAGCTCCCCATGTCCCAGCGCAGACTGGCACTCAGCAAGGCAGGAGCTCTCGGATCTGCTTGTGCCAGCTGACAGGCACACAGGCAGACAGCTAAATGCTGCTGACACGACGGCATTCGACACATGAGTTTCTTGGCCAAAGTGCTTTCACCCCGGGCTCAGCCCACCAGGGACAGCAACAACTCGGAGCTGAGGTCAGTCAGTACCTACCAATACTTCAGAGTACTTTAAACACTGCTCTTCACGTAGGAAAAACCCTCACCCGGTCAATCATCCGCTTCCTTCCAGACACTAAAGGTGCTTCACTGCAAGGACGGTTAAATTAAAAGCAATGAATCACACACCCCATCTACGCAAAACTGCTTTACAACTATGTACACCAAAGTAGCATCACTCCCAGAAAAATTCTGATTAGCAAATCACACCTTAAAACTCATTATGGGATTATATTTTTTTTTGTCCTGGAAAACCTACCACCTCAAAGGCAACAGAAATATTAAAGAGATTGGTCCTTTCTGGAGGAGTTTGAGAAGGGCCACAGTAGACAGGACTCCACATCAGCACAGAGAGGAATTCAGACTCCTGAAATGCTACAGACATTGGATCTCCTGACACACTGCACACATGCACACAATATAAAAAAAAAAAATAATCAAGAGAAACTTTTAAGTGCAGGATTCCAGCAAGTCCAGCATCAGCAAGATGCAAAAAGTAAACTGCAAGGTAATTCAGGTATTATTTCAGGGAAGGTCAGAGATGGTTTGGGCTGCTGCCCACATGTATTTCAGCTGGAGAAAATTCATGAGGGCTCTCATCCTCACTCAAACTGGTACTGGGGCTGCAAGCCAGAATACACTAGTCCCCCAGAATACATAGGGCTGTTCCGTGACAGAGGCTCCACTGGGTGTATGGCTTTGCACACCCCTGGTAAACAGCCACTGCCTACCCCATGCTGGCAGCTGCCCGAGCGAGCTTCTGCCTGTGCACTGAAGCCACACGAGCAGACAACATGCTCTGGGGCAAGCAGTGATGCTGCTTGCCCAGATTTTTTCCCCCAAAATCACATGGTTGTTGTCCCTGACACTAGGAAAGCCATGTCAAGTCTGGACAGTCATGTCATGATGACTGACCAAGCCCTTTCCATACAGGACCTCAGACTGCCTCAGGCCCTTTGTGTAACCTGTGAAGGACCAAAAGTGTCAGTGCTTCTAATCTACAGGTCTAATGGATTGATGCAAAACCAAAATGCACAACACAGAAAAGCCAAGCGTGAGACCTACGACAAATACTTGTTCTTCTCTTTAGAAGACTCACAGGGTAAGGGAGTCCCGCTGAGACACAAAGAATACTGCGTGCTGTAGCACTCCTTTCCAAAAATATCACATAAAGACGCTTACATATTACAGATGATTTGGCATCAGAGCTAGGGAGCATCAGTGCCAGCACAGGGTATGTGCTAGAAAGATGACTCCACACAACAGGGTTTTCACATCGCCTCAGGCTTACAAAGTGCTTACAGGTTTTGTTGGGACTGAGGCTGGCAGTGCTCTGACAACAGGTAGCCACCATCAGTCCCTGCGCACCCCAGGCATACAAGCAAATCTAGCTCACTGCAGGCGGTGTCACCCACACCGTGGCTGCCTAAGCCCAGCATATGCCACCTGTGCCAGGTCAGATGGATGGCTCTTCCTGGGTCACGAGGCAGCGACATGGTTAACGCCGTAGGTTCAGCAGATCTCATTTCACTGCCTCCCTCTGCTCTATGTGATGTGAAGACTCAAGTGTCTTCCTGGTCTATTTGAGAGAGGATGGGCTTGTGGTTCTTTATTTACCACAAATATCAACACACGGCAGGGAAACTTTCTTCCGCCGCCTCCTCCCCAGCAATGCAGAAGAACACATGCATCATAGGAAGGCTTAACAAAGAAATCCTCTCTAGAGAGCAAAGTCAAGTGCTGAGGCCAGGACTTTAAATGGTCTTATTTCAAACCACTGAAAAGCACTTCCCAAGATGTGCTCGGCCTCCCAGGCTCCCAGTGTCACCATTTTTGCCACCCAAGCGCCTGCCAGGGCAAAGCCACATACCCAATGTAAACGAGCAAGCACAACACACACACACAAGCACACGCTGAAAGCCATCCTGGCCTCCTCTGCACATCACAAAGCAGCAGTAAAGGTTTCAAAGCCCAGTTAAGTCCTTTGCATCTCTCCTTCACAGATGACTCAAAAGCAGGGCTAGGAAGCTCTTTTGTACATTCAACTGTAAAACATGTGAGGAAGAGGAGCAAGACAACTCTCCTGATTGTTGCTACTGCCTACAGCAAGTTTTGGTACAGATACCCTCTCTTATAGGCACTCAGTGGGTAAAACGTAGCCACAACAAACTTGCCATCAAAAATCTTTCCAGTCAGCATTTTTTGGGCAGCTTTGGAATCACCAGCATTTGCATATTCAACAAAGACCTGAAAGAGAGAGAGGAGAAATAAGACTTCCAGTGCAGCTTGACACCTCCCATCCACTGCGTTCCCCCCTTCCCTCCCATATTCCAGCTCACCAACTGAAGCTGTTTGGAGACCTCCCAAGTTAGGCTACTTTATATAACCAGGAAGAAACCTGTGCTGTCCTTCAAGACAACCAGCTATTTTCAGCTCTGTCATCAGCCAGGAGACTGCCAAGATCTGAACAGCAGTCCCACAGCACATAGAGTGTACATGGAAATATGCAGCCACTTCCCTCCATTCACTTACTTGGCCTTTACCAGGATTCTCCTTTGGAATAAGCAAGGAAACCACTGGTCCGTATTTCTGACACTCCTCCCTTATGTCTTCCAGGATATCTGAGAAAGAAAAGAGCTGTCTGTCTTTTACTTCACAAACTAGGATGAGCCAAGAAACAAATGAAGACAGATGAACACATCAAGAACACTCAGTCAACAGATTGTTTGTTTTATATTGAGAGCAAAAGACTATTGAGATGTGCCATGGTAGAAGCTGACACTGGGTTAATGGCCACAAAGCAAGATGAAGTGTCCAAACTAAGGCTCAGAAACACAGACCTGCAGGCAGTGAATCCCTAACAGTAAGGTCTGGAGCACATGGACAGTCCTTTTCCTTGCCCACAAAGCCTGGCATTTGAACAGCTAAAATATTTGGGATTTTTTTGATTACAGCTCTTGGAGGAGGGTAACTAAAGTAGCTGCCACAAACCCTTCTTTGTGTGAGCAGAACCCAGCCTTTTAAATTTATATCCCCAGAGCTCTCTAGCTTTTGCCACTCACACAGATTTGAGAGTAAGCAGAAATGTAAATTCCTTGCCACCTACCACATACAGGTTTTGCTACAGTTGAAGAACTCCAATGAGGTATTTCAGTTCTTTGCTGAAATCTTAGCTAAGTTCACTGGCGAAACTTTTGAGGACCTCTGCTACTGGGCTCCAGAGTCTTGTGCATGTCCAGCAGAAGCACAGAGCCACAAATACATTACGAGGTCTGCAGGTATTTAACCAAAGATGAAAATCCAAATTAACCTTCCTTTTTCTTTTCTTTTTTTTTTTATTTAATCTGGGATCCTTCAAGAACTCACTACAATCTGTGCATTCTGTCTCAATCTTTTAGTCTACTCTCTGTTGGTGCAGTTGACCCACTTAGTAGCAAATCTCAGCTGAGCAGCTCTTTGCTGTTCTTGCACCTATTAATTGCTCTTCTGCTTGCTCTCACATCACCAAAGCCAAACAAAACAGAGTCTGTAAGACAACATTGCTATATGGGAATCGCACCGCTTGCACCAACCTTCATACTCTTCTTCACACTGCAGAGAAGCGTCACTTAGAACGTTTAGCAGCCTCAGCACAGGCGTGGGGAGCATCACCAAATCTTCAATGTGGGGAGCTGTTTGACACCCGCAGAATTAGAGAAAAGAAAAGAAATCAAAGTCCAAAGGAGCAAGCAAACAGGAAGTTGACTCAATATGCACTACCATACACGAGCACTTCTCTTCGCAGTAGTTTTGCTTCTCTCCACTATTACCTATGTTCACAACTTGCATTTCTCCGTTTCCAGTTTATCTTCACTTGTGCACTGAGAGACTCTTCCAAAGTGTTCAGTGCACCCTGCCATTACACTGAGACCAGCACCTGAAACTGCTTTTAAACTTGCAAAACTAGCAGAAATTAAGACTAGAATTATGTCTACTTAGCTCAGATTCAGAAGTTGATGTGTGTCAAGTACTGCAACAGTCAGCAAACAGCCTTGTATATATGGAGATGCAGGAAGAGGAAAGAATACTCTGCAACCCGCCTCTCCTGTTACTGCTACCAGACAAGCTGAAAACACGCTGGCCCAGCTTCTGTAACTCCAATTCTTCAACAGTGCTAAGGCACAAGCCTCAGTGCTCTCTAGGATACCTTTTCCTTCCTCCCCTTCAAAAGCCAAACACAACATGCTAGTTTGAAGACCACCATACAATCTTGCAACAGAAATGGGGAAACTATGTGATTACTTAAATGACGCACTGCTACAGAATAGGGCATGGCCACAGGAGGGTGGCCACGAGGCAGGTAAGCAGTGATCCTGTGAACAACTTTACAGGAGGAGAAATATAGCCTGCTGCTACGAGGCAGTTGGCTCTATAAAATAAGCAGCTCCAGGATGGCCTGGAACAGAGTAAAATAGATACTACTATGGAAGAAGAAAACAGCCAAGGTGTACAGACTAACAGCAAACTATGAGCCATGTCTGAGAGGACACCCAGTCCTCTAGAAACTCAAAGCAGCAGTGACAGCGTCACTTCTCCAGGAACAAAAGCTTGATTTCATGTTCCCGAAAGGGACTGGCAGGCTAGTCATAAACGGGAGACCTGTGAGCCCAACTTGCAATACCTGGAGAGTGTTAATGTTTTTATTTGTATTGTCAGCTACAATAGCCAAACCCAACAGCAGTACCTCACAGTTCTCCCACTAGACAGTGAGAGAGGGGAGAGAAATGGGAAAAATGGCTCCAATTCTACACTTTGAGCCTTTTATGTATTTGCAAAGATATCAGGCTATTAGTTTCTTGGAAACAGTTTTCCAAGTTAAGCACACAATATGTATGAGGAGCTGACATCTTTGCCAGGTGCATACAGAAGATGTTGATTTCATAGGACAAAAGGAGATGATAGGCAAGCACATGTTATAAATCTCCTCCTGCCTGACATGGAAGAGTCCTTATGAAAAGCATAGAGTACAAAATGCCTTATCACTCTAGATGACAACCAGAGAGTGCTCAGGGACAGCCCTTTGAAGAAAGGTGCTGCATTCAGGTAACCAGGCATGTTCCAGCTGCTAGCAAACCTCTGGGACCATTCTTCCAAAGGACTTCTGGCAATCAAGAGACAACATCGGATGAGCTGGGAACTGAAAGAATATTTAAGTGTTGCCTTGGTCTTTCACACTGCCTTTTTTATTCAACTACGTCTGTCCTTCATGTCATATGCCTTTTTTCAGAGAGGGAGACAGACAAACCCCTAGGGCTCAAAGGCATCTGATCTTCCTGTAACCCGTGACAACTGCATTGCTTGCAATACCCTTCTGCTCCTCTTCAAAGTGCCAGGTGATACCAACCACACTGACAACACAAAGTCTGCAAGCAGCTCAGGAAAGAAGTCGATGAACTGGAAAATCAAGACTTGGTTGTAAATGACAAGGAAAGCCATTCTCATCTGCATTTGCACTAGACAAAAAAAAAAACCAAAAAAAACATGTCCAAGGGAAAGGCAGTGACAGATCATTTTCTGACTTCCTGGGAAAGCAACAGTAAATGCTTCTTTGTGCAAACAAGTGTATGTACAAGTTTGGCAAAAAAGTGAACCAGCAATGAGAACAAAGAAAAATTGAAGCTGTTATACAAACTTGTAGCACTAACCACAGAAGCACCTTCCTAGGTACAGCAAGGTTTGTGTGTTTAAAACCAAACCAGAAAGCGCTGCAAATATACTACTCCTTCTGCCCTAAAGCAATACTGGCTGCAAGGTTCAGCCATGGAAGGTGGCTTTGATTACAACAGTCCCAGTTTCTGAGATGCAAAAGAAGTCTGAAAACAGGATGAAGTTTGTTGCCTTTGCCTAACACAGGAATGCCAGTACCTTGACGTGACCTCAAGAGGCAATACTTAACCTTCACTGCAAGGTACACCAAGCAGCTGAAGTGCAGCAGGGCTAAGATTCAAGGGAAAATACTAGCTCAGCCAGCAGCTAGATACCTGAAACATTAACTTATGCTGCAGAAAAGCTGGATGCAGAAGCTCTTCATTGGTGTTCTTGAAAGCACACAGGCTCTGGAGAACGGTACTGTGATGCTTTCGGAATGGAAGACAGGGAGGGATACGAGTCTAAACAGGACAGTCCCAGCTCATCTTTTGTTGACAGACTGCAACCCACATGGGGGTGGTCCTGGGAAAACGCCACCGTTTTATTGAAGAGAAAGTGCCAGATGAAAACAATGGTGATGTCTATCTGTGACCTGCCACACAGCCACCCAAAGAGGCAGGCCAGTCACTGCAAAAATGGGCTCACACCACGAGAGCACACTGGGACTATTTGACCTGAGCAGAGGAGGCAGCATCACCAGCCACTGCCCTAGTTGTTCCCATTCCTGGCTTCTCAAGAGGGAAACACTTGGCATAAAACTATCCAGTTACCATAAATAGCACTGCACTCTTCAAAAGCACCTTAGCAGTCACAATATTAAGTAATCATCTTGGTTATTTCTGTCCCCTTAGACGTATGCTGCTGCCAATACACTCTTGGTCAGTTTGATCTGGGGAGAATTTAATGGGAGTCCAACCAGGGCTAGAGGGGCCCGGTAGCACTGAGAGCACAGCATCGCTGCAACCTGCCTGCTGTGGTACCCCAGAGGACTGGCAAGTGCCACCAAGAGCAAAGGAACCACAACAAGGCCAGGACCAGAAACAACACAACTTAACTGCACTCTGTGCTGCTTCCAGTACATGCCAAGAAAGCCATGAGCAGAAGTGACACGCACAGCTTACCAAAGGGAATGCTGAAGAATGGGCTGCATAAAGCCTTCTCAGCGGAGGCTCGCTTTCCTTGGTCACAATGAAGCATGCTGTAAGAGAAGACACCCTTATGATTTTGCTTGTGTCATTCAGGGGTAATGGTTTTAAACTGGAAGAGGGGAGATTTAGATTGGATATTAGGAAAAAATTCTTTCCTGTGAGGGTGGTGAGGCACTGGAACAGGTTGCCCAGAGAAGTTGTGGATGCCCCATCCCTGGAAGTATTTAAGGACAGGCTGGATGGGGCTTTGAGCAACCTGCTCTAGTGGGAGGTGTCCCTGCCCATGGCAGGGGGGTTGGAAATCGATGATCTTCAAGGTCCCTTCCAACTCTAACCATTCTATGATTCTATGATTCGTGCATTGACAAATTCAACTTGGGCTGGAAGCCGGTATGGAAGAATATCCTGTCTTTGGGATGCGTATGGTACGCATCCCAAAGACAGGTATGTGAGAAGCACTCTTCCAATTCACAGCTGAAGCACACCAGAAGGATCTCCTGAAAGCATTTTGGGTAGGTTTTCCTTCTTGATGTCTCTCAGCACCAAATAATGAAAGTTGCTCACTTACAAGTTCACAAAGAACACGGCATGGTCCAGCTCCACCTCCCAAGCCACGCAGCACACGTCTCAGGCACATACACAGTCTCACACTGTGATCACACTCCAAGAAGCTCCCACATCTTTCCACAAACGGGATTCAAAGCAGCTAATAACCCAGAGCTTGCCTGAGAACATCCCCTACTCAACTTTACCAGTGGCTATTTCAGCCAAGTTGCGTCCTCATTCACTCTAGCTTCAGAGCAAAGGACAGCAAAACGAATCCCCTCAGCAGAACTCTCAGAGGAGAGCTGAACAAGTGCATTTCAAATGACAGCAATGGAGAAGCAGCACTGTCTGCCCCTTTCCCTCGTTTCTGAAAGCACTCCTCTAGAGCAGCAAAGTCTCCACTTTTCTCCAAATACAACCTCATTGGCAGGAAGTGCAAAGCACTGAACAGCAAATGATTAACGTGCTTATATGCTTTATATGCTTATTCCAAACTGTGCCAAAAGCAGAGGAGCTGAAGCATCTCTGCTTGTACTTGTTACTAACAGTGGCAGGGAGATTTAAAAGTGTTAGGTGCTCTAAGTTATTAAGAACAAGGCATGATACTTTATAGATTGCATCTTTAAGCGACAGTTAGTAAATATAGTAAGATACCTTTTGATAAGGTCTCTGAGGTGATAAGCTGGAATGGCTGAATTAACCACCCCTTCACTGGCAAATATGCGATCAATGATGGCAGAACTATTTGTCTGGAAAGAAAAAGAAACAGTGCTAAGGGAGGGAAAACAAACAAACAAACAAATGTAACATTGCAAAGCTTGCAATGTCTGGACTGGATGCAGAGGGTTCCAGTACTGTGGCATCCCCAGTTCTCAGGCCTCACACAATAAAAACAGGCCCACAACAGATGAAGTTTCCCCCATCTGCCTGTACAAAAGCTGGAAATTTCCACATGCAGGCAAACTTGCTGTTACAGCAGACATTATGATGCTGAAAGGATACTCTTACTGGGAAGGAGAATACAAAATAAAATTATTTCATAAAGAACAGGGGACAAAGTCAGGCTCCAGGATCACAAGACAGAGTCTTCCTCTTATTTTCTCAGGAAAACAAGACCTAGACTTTTGAGAAGATCCCAAATTTGAGCTAACATTAGACTAAAACCAGCAAATAATTCCTCTGTCATTGTGCTGCTGAAGTAGCCATCAGGCATGCTTTTCGTTCTTCCTTTTGTGCCTCACCGCAGCCAGGGCAGCTCACCTCCCAAATCTTGGCAAAACACAGGTTCCAAACAGTCTCCTGGAACCCTCAGTTTCAGTAACCTGAATGCAGGCAGCATTCGGACACGCCAGTCCCACGAGGCAGGTGGGCCTTTAAGGCTCTGGAACTGTAACTCTCAAGGTAACAGGATTAAACAGCCAACCTGGAAGCACTCTCTGGTTGCCAGGTGTGACCTCAAAAATCCAGGTTACAAACAAGAAGCAGGAGGACTCATTTGGTACAAGCAAGAACGCTCATGACAGCTCTCACTCACCTTCCATTCCTGAGATTGGACTGTATGTTTCAGTTTCATTCCTGAGAACATCTCCAGTAAAACGATTCCCAGACTCCAGAGATCCACTGCAGAGGTACACTCCGTCTCACTCTGGAGCCCTGCCTGCGCCAGGCAGTTCTGCAGTTCTGCCTCTGGAGCCCGATACCCGTCTGTTTGAATATATTTCACATCCTACAGAAGATTAAACACACAGAAAAAGTTAACTTTTGAGATTCAGGTTCTTCACTCTATCCTTAAATCAGTTCACAGACGTCCTTCCACATATGTCACCAAAATACTATTGCTAAATTGACAGAACGCATTGTACAGCCAGGTACATTAGGCAGGCAGTTCAACTCGCTGCACTGCTCTGTTAATGAGGAACAAAACAAGACTGTCTGGAAGGGAAAACATCTCCCAGCAAAACAGTAGGCATCCCACTAACACCTGATATCTCTGAAAGACAACACCAAGGAAGAGGCTGGATGTCACTGCAAACTGGCCCATTAGCCTCTCAACGGTGCAGAAGATGCTAGAAGTTTCAGGATTGAACACCCACAACCTGTCCCCACGTTGTCTGCATGAGAGCCCAAATAGCCCTGTCTGAACACTGAGCAGCAGTAACAGCTGCCATTATTCAAGTCTGAAATTCTCTGGAACAAAATGTTAAAAGAACAAAGCAGGCACCTTATGCTCAGACAAGGAAATTATTAAAGGTGCTTCCCACGCACCTCTTCCTTCTCCCCATTGCAGCCAAAAGCGCTGCAGCAACCAATACCTGCCATGGCTGGCAGAGCAAAATAAAATGTCCACAGGCTGACTGCTTAAAAGAAAACAGGAAATTTTAGAATCACACAAGAGGGGCTGCTCTGAAGGTCTCCAGTCCAGCCTGCAGCTCGCAGCCATTACCCCAACAGTCGGCTGTGGCTTTGTCTAGCCTATCCTTGCAAATGTCCAAGGACAAACCACATGCTTCATCTTTTTAACACAGGAGGGCTCAGTTTAGACACACTGATGTGCCACAAGGAATGACAGAAGAATATGCAAGCCTACTTCCTGGATAAGGCATAGGAAGGGGAATTCTTGGCAGAAGCATATATTCAAACCAGAATTATGTGGTTCTGTTCTCTGACTGAAAATAAAGTTTACGGAAGACATTTTCAAGCAACAGAGCTCAGAAGTGTTTTACAAATTANAAAAAAAAAAAAAAAAAAAAAAAAGGATACACAAATTGCTTATCAGCATCCCTCCTCCTATCAGTAAAGAACAGAACCTCTAGTATGGCAAAACTAGCAATTTAGCAGCCCCACCAGACAACATTTAGAGATAGAGAAAACACCGTGGTCAACGACACAAGCAAAAAGAGCACTCCTACCATCTAGAGCCTATTGAGAGACATAAGTGGTTGAGACCTTGCTCCATACAGCCATTCTCTGTTAAACAGTAACGGCAGGAAAAGTTACGCAAGAACAAGCTTAGCATAGCTGTCTCAAATAAGTCCTGACTCAGATAAGGAAATCGTGTACGTATGTTGCTTCCCAAGGCAGGGGTGGTGAAAGGAAGCTGATACCCAGCGCACATTCAAGGCAGGTTAAGAGGGTTCAGCAATATAGCCAGCATATTTCTGAGAAGGGGCAAAGGAAACTCACTCCAAGGAAAGCAGATTGAAAGAAATCATAGAAGTGAATAAAACACCTGATCAGCTATTCTGAGAAAACTCACAAGGCAAACTGCAAACCACAAACCTGAATTAAAAAAAAATAATATCTACATTAGACACAGGACACCAGGAGAATGTTTTTTGCTGATAGACAGCAACAGATTACCAGCACAAACCAGCGTTCAGCCAAGAATGTGGGAGAACTGAACAACACTGTGGAGGAGTTAAGTACAAACATTAAAAACAGCTCCTGTACCGAAGAATTCAGAGAGAGGTCACCCACACAACCCTCTGGTATTCACAGATTAGTGGCTGTACCATCATTATCAGGTAAACCAGTACAAAAAAGTATGTGAATTTAAAACCTGTACATGAGTAGAGTGCATGCAGTAGGAATAAGGCAGGACAATGTCTGCACAGAAAAATCATAGCTCATTTACTAGACTTACTGCCCATCACCCAGTGATTACAAGGCAAATTTCTTAAGAAGCTACCTGATGAAAAGGCTTTACTAATAACCCTTCACAGGCTGTTATTGAGAGAGGGAGTGGTGAAGATCTATCCAGTCAACAGAACCTCCTGAGGCTCTCACCAGGCTCATCATGAGGCTTTCATCAGAGGCCATGGAAGAGATTAAGGGCAAGGACAAATGTACAAAACCCAGCATCACTAAAACAAAGAAGTCACAACATGAAAAGGGACTGAAGGCCTAGCAAATGGGCAAACCGGCAGAGATCTGTGTCAGTAAAGAACCAGAGTAAGGGCTTTCATCAACACAATGGCATGGGAAAGAAACATCCAGACTTCCTGAAAAAGGGAAACTGCTGAAGAGAGGATGATAAAGACAAGGACACTGCCAGAGAGAATGCAATTGACTGGGGAGGCTGATGATGAAGCCTGGATTACTACTACATACAATAAGGGATGATAAAAGGGAAATTCTTCAGGTCTGGCCACTCCCACTCATCTGGCCACATAAAAACTAGCAAACTTTTCAGGAAGTTGAGACACCCCTTTTTTTAGTGCATCATTAACTTTGGAATTTGTGGTCAAATATAGCAGAAAGGATAAGATATCAACAGAAACCAGAGACATGCAAGGAGAAGGGGAACATAAGCTTCTGAGGCCAGACAACATTTTAGCCTTTTCCAGGAAACCCTCAGCACCAGCTCAGCTACTACTCTCATCAGGTCACATCAACTCCTACAGCTGAAAGCATCACAGTCCCGCACAACTCAACAGAGCCAACTGTCTCAAAACCAGCATGTTCCAAACCTGATTCCCCTCTTTGAAGCTAAGTCCAAAGTCAATGAGCTTAAAGCACTCCTCCTCTGCACTCCACAGGATGTTGCGTGGCTTGAGGTCTGCGTGCACGTAGCCTTTGTGGTGCAGGAAAGCCAGGGCTTCAAGAACATCTCGGGCGCAGTGCTGGATCATCCACATGGAGCAGCCCTGGTTGCTGGAGTGCAGCAGCAGCTCAGACACACTGATGTCCAGCAGCTCCAGCAGGAGACAGCGAGATGGACCATTTGCAGAGTAGTGGTTGGTGAACACGCCATACAGTGTCACTGCAGTGAGACACAGTTACAAGCAATTAGACAGTCATCACGCTCCACTGCCCTCCACTTACTGCCCAGAAGACCACAAAAGCTGCAGAAGACAGCTAATGCCTGTGTGATCATCACTGTGAGCACCGTAAGTTCAGAGAGGTGGAGAACCA
>VZRU01021105.1:104031-122713 GCA_013398155.1 Pedionomus torquatus | reverse complement strand
GATGATCAGAGGGTCCAGGTCCAGCCCATGCCCAGGGTGAGCATCCCCTCCTCTCCGAGCCCCGTTGCTGCCGTGAGCTCCTCTCAGCCTCCCCATCAATTCCCTGCGCAGTCACCGCATCCTCCCTGACGTTGCCCCTGGCTATTCAACTGCTCTCCGGATCATTAAACATATTGAGCAACACCGGTCCTGTGACTGGTTAATTAGTAAAGAGTTGACTAATTAGTTAATCGTGTTTACCGAGTGCTTTGAAAGTGCTCAGTGTTATTATTTTTAATTATGACTGCGCCTCAGGCACCGCTCAGCTCCCCCATGCCAAGCCTTGCTGGGTTCAAACGCTTTGTCCCTGCTACCCGAGGCTGGGTTTAAGATGGGAATTTGCCTCTTATCCTCTGGTTACCAAGTTTCCTTAACAGCCTCTTGTGTGGGATTTTAGAAAAGCCCCTCACAAAGTCTTCATATACCCCTGGCACACTTAACTCGCCCTTTCAAAGCCGTCTTAGCCATTAAGGAGGCAGGATTGGCTCTTGCAAATCCATACACAGTACTGCCTTTGTGCATGCCTCATCCCGCATCATCCTTCTCCTGACCTTAATGGAAGATATCTAGGCTCGCCCCCCACCCCCATCCTCAGTGCCACAGACACCTCTGTTTTGGGAGCTGCCCATCCTATGAGAGAGAAGCCAAAAGTTCCCACCAAAAAATTTCTTGTTTATTCCCACATTTGACTCCAGGCTGGTTGGAAGGAGAGGAGAGTTTTGGTGGAGGGCAGGGAGAGAAAGTGTACTGCACAGATTTCATCTGCTGAGAAGAATGTGAGCACGGCTAGTTAGTCAGGGGAAAGTCTTGGCATCTCTGAAGGATCAACAAGTCTAATCATCTTGGGACTTTCTTCATTCGTAAAAATGTCATCAGCTTGTTAAACAATGTCATAACGAGCCCCAGTCACCTCTTATCACTGCGTAATCTGAAGAGGAGTCTTCTAGCACCAGCTGCAGAAATAAGACCCATCTCCACAGAGCACTGAGACAGAAGAAAATCTGGCGCTTGAGGAGACAATAAGCTATAAAAGTCACACAGGAGCAAGGTTTGGGAATGCTTCTGTCCTCTTGAGTTGATCAGGAGGACACGTGGCCAGCCAGAGTACTTTGTATGGACACTACTCAAGGACAACGCTGCTCAGTACTGCTGCTTTCACCCAAGAACCTGAAGTCCCTGTGTCACAGTTGGGAGTTCTCAGCTTAGGCTCTTCTGGAAAGCTCATAGTGATGTGTTGTCGGGGTTTATCACCTCCAGGTAACTCTCACTTAGATGATGTCTGCCATCCTGTGCTTATGGTGATGTGGTTGCAGAAGCATGGACATGGTGGTTGAGAAGTGGGAAACTATTTCCCCTTGCACTCTGAATTTCCTTCTTGGAAATTCTCCTAAAGAAGTCCAGGGCAAGTCAGGCATTTTAAATGGACATCCGTTAAAATGCCAGCAATAAGTGGGGATGAATCCCAGCCTCAGGATCTGTAACTGTCACTCAGACTGACCACACTGGTCAGAAGAAATAACCTGTTAGTGCAGGATCCTGCTTCTAACCTGATCAGAAGGGAGCTGTTTGAGTATGGGGCAACCATGTGGCTATAGCTGGTTGGTGCATTCTCTGTAATTTAGGATTTTCTGACACAAAGATGGCATCCTTGTAATTAGTTTTAGTAGCGTATTAGTAGTAATAGTGGTTTAATGGCTTTTGCTTCTATGGGTCACACCTCTGGGACCTATTTCAAATTCCTTATATGAATTAACTGGTATTGGATAGGGGCTTACAAGTGATTGCAACCTTTTGAAGTCTAAAAATTTGATCTCACCACCATAAAGGTGAGAAGCATAAAGGTCCCCCAGACTCCATTTATGCCACAGTGCCTGCATGTTATCTCCCTGAAGAGTGACCACCCCATTGGGCTGTGCAGCAGAGACTGGGTTAGTGGTTGTGAGGGGTGGGTGCAGGAAGGGCAGAAGCACTGGAGTCCAGCTTAGTGTCCTGCCACCAGATCAACTTCCCACCTTGTCTGGTCTTCTCCACAATATCCTCCTCTCACAACCCATTTCTCTCCTCCACAAAACTCTTCTTGCAGCCAGTAAGCCCCAGGAGACCTTCCCCATCCTCCCCACCACCTCAGTGCTGGGATAAGGGAAAGCTTGTTTCCCCCAGAGTCCTGGGGCAAGGGAAGACATCCAACCCTGCTTCTCAGCCTGGACAGTTGATGGGGTGGATGGAGTACCACAACCAGCCGTTCCCCCCAGGTGTCAGAGCAATCCCCCTGACCCAGCCCAGCCATTGCCTCAACATTTCCATCCAGGAGGAGAGCCTGCTAAATCTCTTTCTCTTCAAAAAGAGAATGAAGCCAAGGAAGTCTGGAAGGGAGAGGAGACAAACACATCTGCACCTGGGAAATGTCATGTTTGGTTTTTCAACCCAAAATGGGCAGTGACAGCAGCTCCATGGGGGCGTAAGTGGGGGGAGCAGTACAGATTTATAGCTGTGGGTCACGCTCCAGCTGAGCCAAGTATTCTGCCTAGCATCAGTTTTATGAACAAGATGAAGCGCAGAACCTCAAGTGCAGGCGTCCTGTGAGAGGAGAAACACTGGGAGAGCGGGAACGGGGAGTGTACTGTGAGAGGCCATCCTTCCCCTCTCCCTGCTCTGGGTCCCTCCTTTCAGGGTTGGATTTGGGGATTGCAATGACCAAACATGACCAGGCCACAGGAGGTTTGGTGCCGCAAGCCCGTAGAAGTCATGGCCCATCAGGCCATGAGCAAAGCAGCTGGGGACTTGAAGCAAACAGAAGTCAAGGACTGCCCTCTTTCAAAACAAAATAAAATTTGCAGCAATTCCCAACCCTTCAGGAGGGAGTAATGCTAGACAGAGAACTGAAACCTCTTAGACAACCCCACATTCAACACCCTGTCGAGCATTGGAATTACCAGTCCGAGGAGATGCTGTGGAGATTGTCACAACAGTGCAGAACACGAGGACCCAAAGGATGCCAGGGTTTCCCTTTGCTGGCCAGATAAAGAGACTGAATCTCTTGTAAATTCAGAACCTCATATAAAAGATTAAGCAAAATTGCCAGAGGCTCCCGGTTCAAACTGAGATAAATGCAGTGCAGACCTTCTTCACAGATGTGGGCAAGATTGTCACTTCATCACAGTCTTGTACTGAAAGCTGCACTTCAGCTGGGCTTTGGCACATAATTGATGAGTGATGCAATGTTGTATTGTGCCTGTAATACCACCAAATTGTGTTCTTTGGCAATGCCTTTTGATATACCCCTTAAAAGAAATTCTGCTCTTTCCCTTACAAAGCCATGACCAGGAAAGTTCTTTGCAAATGTGATGAAAGCATCTCTGGCACTGAGGCTGATTCTGTTTCATCCTAAATCTTCAAACTGAGGCAGGTGATGGTTTTTTGAGGAATACTTTTGCTGTGGTTCCATTAGACTTCGTAGGGTTGATGTAGATGTGGTGGTGGACTCTGCCTTTTAATCTAGCCCTAGAGTTCACTGTGGTGTTTAATAGTCTTTGAATCTATGCAAATGCTCTCAGCAGATAGAAAGGATGCGACTTAGCAGGGTGGCACACCCTCTGATTCTGTATTTCAGTAGCTGGTTTAGAAGGTTCTGCCAGAAGAGCTGTATCGTGGTGCTACCACCAGAAACAATGCTGGAGCTCAAACATTTACCCTGAAAGAGATACAGAAGAAATAAATATCTTTGAAATAGGAAAAATTCTGCATTCTGAATATGGGTACAAAGCACAGGATACGTGAGGTTCCCTCATATCCGGAAAGCGCCTCCTAAATTATCAACAGCTAAAGCACGGACACTGATATACCCTGGCATGATGTATTCAGGAAGTTGTCAATGGTGTCTGATGGCTCCTAGTGACTTTGAGGTGTGTTTGCTTCCTCCAGACCCTGTGTGGGTATCGGTTTCTCTGCTCTGCTGGCTGCATTTGTTCTTGGTTTGTCCTTGGTGAGGTTGGCTGGATTGGCATAATTTGTCTGTGAGGGTGGATGCTTCTACTGGAGCAGCAGGAAAGCGATGGCAAGGGCAGGAGGAGGCAATCTCATGGGCATTGTTGCATGGCAGTCCATAAAAGGTGACATGGCTGTGGTGTTTTCCACCCTATACTGGACTAGTGAGCCCCGTGGCTGCATCCTTCCAAGGGAAAGAAACCCCAGCCTAGGTGAAATCATCTCTCAGTGCAGCATCTGTTGGTGCGTCTGTCAGCTCCCTCCCTGGCTTTGCCCCAGCAGGACCCCACAGCTCCCTAGAGAGATGCGTATATATTTCTATAGGTAGAGGCTTACTTCTGTATCTTGGCCTTCACCACTCTTCCCTATACCAGTGCTCCACCTGGCCAGCCTTGGATCCAAGCTCAGATCCAAGTTGGGCGCTTGAAGCTGCCACATGGGGAATTTTTCTCTAGGTGCCCCACAACCCTCTGCCCTGGGCAGGGCTGAAATTCCCTGCAAAGAGTGGCTCGTCTCTGAAAGGACATCTACCCTCCTGTGGAGGTGTCAGGCACAGCTTCCCATGCGCAGAGGTGACATCTCACTGTGTAAAGTTCTGGAAGCATCCCTGTAGTTGTTTGCCATTAAGAGCTCAGTGCCCATGCAATATACCGGGCAAACGAAGGGCATGGTTGTTAATGAGCTAAAAATCCCACCAGCTTTGATGCAAAACAGTATGAAAGCTGTTATTTATTTATGGGCTTTATTTATGGCTTGTTCCATGCTGGGTGAAGCTGGTGGGAGAGCTGATGGCATCCTCTTTGGAGTTAATTGAAGCATCCCTGTTGATCACAGCTGGGTGCAGGGCAGAGCCACAAAGGGAAAATGCCAGCCCTGGGCTACCTGTGACACTCCTGCCATGCCAAGGGTAATCAGAGAGATGGGTCCAAGCAGCACCTGCTATACCAACCACAGCAGGCACTGCTCTCCTGGTGGCCTGCAGAGCTTGCCAAGCCAGCTGAGAGACTTGACAGAGTGGTTTTATTTTCCGAGGAAGCCTTAATCAAAGCTTCATTCCCTCCAGCTTCAGTTCAAGTTTTTACTCTCCATACTGCTGTGGCACCTTGTCAGCACCACTGACCTTCTGACTCAGCAAGGCAAGCAAGGACCTTCATTCAGAGCCTGCCAAGGTCCTCTGGGGTCAGCCAAGGAGGGCGGCAAAGCTTCTCCAGCCTGGCCAAGGCCGGTGGCAATGCTCCACCAGCCAGGCCAGGGCAGGTGGCAATGCTTCTTCAGCCCAACCCGGGCAGGTGGCCATGCTTCTTCAGCCCAACCCAGACAGGTGGTGATGCTCCTCCAGCCTGACCCAGGCAGGTGGTAATGTTCCTCCAGCCTGGCCACTGCGGGTGGTGATGCTTCTCCAGCCCAAACCAACACATGGTGTGATGTTCCTCCAGCCAAACAATACAGGTGGTGGTGCTCCTCCAGTGGCCATGGTGGATGATTGGGAGCAGCGGCTTGTCCTTTCCCCATAACAGGATTTGAACCTGGCTGTGGGTGGGAGGGTTTCACAGCCCCTGAAACCACTCAGCAAAGCCCGACCTGTGCAGTGAATGCTGCAGGGAGAGTCTGTGTCGTTGGGGAACTGGGGACCTCATTCCTCAGTCTTCAAGATACATCTTCTACCACCACCTGGAGGGGGACATAGGGGCAGGTGGATGCTGATAGGTCAGGATGCTCTGTGAGAACGTGTAGGACCTCATGCAGGAGGGGACGAGTGAAGCCGGTGGGATCTTCACCAAACTCAAACGACAGGACATTCATCCAGCACTATGGGCAAACTGTAGAACTCCTCATCCTTGGATGCAGGGAATGATAGAGGTTTTTGTGGCCTCCAGAGGAGGCTGTGGGGAAAAAGGGGTGGTTTTCAATGCTCTATTGACATCAAAGGCTAGCCTGACTCTCTCATTGTATTTGTGCTGTTAGGAGAAAATTGAGCATTGTCCACACACCTTGGGGCTGGGGAAGGGGCCAGCCAGCCCAGCCTTGTTCCTTGAGAGCAAAGACCAAAGAGGACCATTAAGCAGAGGAAAGCCATGTCAAAGCAGGGATATAATGGCAGATTACAGAGAGTTCCTGGGGTAGCATTGAGCTGCCCAACCATGGTCAGCTCAGGCATTAGCACACATTGTGCTGCCCTTTCCCCCCAGCCTCTGCCTCGCAGGAAAACCTGAGCTGTCCCTTCCCCACAACCCCAGCATTTGTGCCGGCATGGAGTCATTGACAGGTTGCCCTTTTATTCACACGATCAGCTCCCCAGGAATCTTTCCGTAGGCATTTTGATCCCACAGCATGTCAATGGTGGCCCGGAAAGGGATGGAACCCTGCCCTAGGGTGCCCGAGGTCTGGGGGAGCTGAAGGTCTATTCAGCAGAAGAATACCCCGAACCAGCAGGTGGGACACGGGAACCCCTAATCCCAAATAATTTTTCTCACTGGCATCCTTTTTTTTTGTTTTGAATTATTATTATTATGACCAGCAGCGAGGCGTGGGCTCGCCGCCTGGGAGAGCGATATTATTCGCCTCCTTTTGTGCATGGTACCATGTTTGAATTGAGAAACAAAGCCGAGCAGCTTGTGCCTCCTGTTGGAAGCCTTCCTATCCCGCTGGGGATCCGGGACCTTTTCATCTCACCCCATACACTCCCATAGGCTTCTGCCTCTTCCCGTCTTTAAGTCTTTAGTAAATATCATAAAAGAGAAAATAAAGGCAATCCCCAGGGCTCAGGAGCCTTACCTTCCCTACATTAAAAAGAGGAGGGGGGAGAAGAGAAAGCAGAGATTTAGCCTCGTTTTATCATTTTTCATGCAGGGCTTGAAGAGACTAAATAGTATTTAGCCCCATTTTGCAGGCGGGAGGCACTTTCTTGTGAATGGAACCCCAATTTTGGGGAGATGCAGACCCTGAGCCAGGCTCCTGTGCCTGTGGTCGTCAAATGCAGCCTGGGGAGGAAAGCAAAGCAAAGCACAGAAATACCAGCATCCAGGTTGGGGGCATCCAAACCCCAACCCAGTGATGCTGAGGCCACAGGCAGGGTGGGCAGGGAAAGGGGATACTCAGCCCCCCTGGAAACCAGCTGGAGACAATCCAGCTTCAAACTGGGCACCCTGAAACTAACCCACCCCTTAGTGGTACAAAGGCAGGCAAAGCAGGGGAGGTCGTATCCCGATGCTGGGGGGAAGGAAGTTACATTGCTGCTAATCAGGGAGCTGCTTAAAAACATTCAACTTCTTTTAATTTACTGTTTCAAATTGGATGTGAATGCTTGAAGGAAACTCTTCCCTTTCCATGAAGTTTTTGATTATCTGAAGGAAAGCAATTCCAAGCAGGACAGAAATATTTCCCTTTTTTTTTTTTTTTTGTTTGAAATCCAAACACTTGGCTTGGCTTTCAAAACCCCAGATGAAACCATTTCAATCTGAAATAACCCCCAAAAATGTTTCTACTACATTTAGATGTTTTTCATTGAAAAAAATGAAAATGCTTCCTCCGAGAGTCTCTGACAAAAGGGTCACCCCTGTGATTTCTGTCTGAGGCAAACAGAGTGTGTGACCCGTCGGAGGTTTGACAACCAGGCAGGCTGGCAAAAACCATAACTCAACTTCCCAGCTCTGGTCGTATGCTCTGACAACAGCTGCAGTTGCACAATTCCTTGTTATTTCCTATGCAGAGGGACTGCATGGCAGTAGGTTTCTTGGCACAGATGGTGGGGATGGCACTTCTTTGTATGAATAATGATGTTCACATGTGGTTGTTGTTCATTCTTTGCTCTTTAATACTTCCTTTCCCTTCAAAGACATTGCCAGGCCAGGTTTTCAGTTACATTCATCTGGAATGGTAGAAGAGTCTGGCCGCAGAGCAGTAATTGCCCCTTGTTCTGCTCTGCCTGGAGGGTTGTGGAGGTGCTGGGTGGCTCCAAGTTGGCTCTGGGGAACTTTTTGAGGTTCCCTAACCCAAAATGCCGTGTTCCCTCTGCAGAGAGCTGCCACCTAAGAGATACTCGTGTCCTCTCCAGCAACATCAGCAAGGTGGGCACTGGTCCCCAGCTTGAGGACAGTCTTCTGTAGGAGATGAAGGGGAGCTTAGGGATGGGGCAGGAGGCACAGACTGCACAGAGAGGTTCTCCTGCTGGCCTTGGTGCAGGTGGAGAGACATGGCAGCTGATTGAGATCACAGTCCCACACCTCACCAATATCCAAGCCTTGAAGCAGACTCACGGGGCACAATCCAGAAGCCAAAATCTGTCCATGTAAATAGCTGTATAATTAGGAGCTCACAGAAAAAAACAGCCCATTCCCAAGAAACCCCTGAGGAGCAGAAGGGCTTTAACTCCCCATGACTCTCGTTTTCAGTACCTCGTTCAGCTGGCGTGAACCCAGGGCTCCACTGGTGCAAATACAACTGGAAAATAAATAAGTTTGCTGCCCTGATTGCTTAAAAAAGTTGCAAGAAAACACACCTTGATCCGTAAGAACACAGGGGGAAATCAGTGCTCGCTCTCTCCCGTTATCTGGCTCTTGCTGCTGTGAGCGATGGACACCGTAAGCAGCACTGTCCTGCAGGAGATCAACATGGCTAATAATAAAAGACACTGTGGTTGCTTTAACTAGAAAAGTTTGCCTGGTATCGTTGGGTTGATTTAAAGCTTTTTTGCTCAGGGTGTGTGGGCAAGGGCTTGTGTGTGCGTGTTTACCAGTCCAGCGAGGAATGCAGTTTGAATGGCTTCTCTGAAGGTTTGGATGCAGCTCACTAGAGCTCTGCAGGTTCCCTGAGGACTCTAATAATTGGTACATTTGGTTTGCTTTTCCTTATTATTTCTAAGTTTTCCAGCTCTAATGCCAAAGGAGCCTGTATTCTATGTAATTATTACTCAAAACTTTGAAAACATTAAGTAGGAAAAATAGGCCATTAAACAACTAAGAAGCAAAGTAACAAGTGTGAATTACGGCTCTGCCCTGTGGTTTGACTGTGATGGGTTTGTTCCACCCATGGAGAGATCTTGGAGAAGGGTAGGATGAGTGGGTTGTTTTGCTTAATCTCTCTGCTGTCAGAGTCGCAGTCCCCGGAGAAGGCAGATCTATAGAGAAATGTGCCTACCCTTTGAAAAGCAGCACACATGCCCAGCTCCCAGCAAAGGACTTTTGTTCTGCTCTGATTTATACAGTTCTCTGAGGCAAAGAGAAGTGGCTGTCATGGTTGCAAGGATTACTGGCTACTGGAGGGAAGGATGGTCTATTCAAGAATAATTTGTTGTCTTGACTGGGCGTGGAAATCCCACTCCCCCTTCCCTGGTCTCCATCCCCCTGCCCCCTCGTCCCTCACCCACAGGGGATGCTGGCTCCCGAGGTCCTACATGCCACAGCTCTAGCCCGAGACCAGCTCAGGGGGTCAAGAAATGCCTGGCACTGGGTGATCCCCCTGTCCTTGAGCTGCCAGTCCCAGTGAATGGTAAGCTGGGGACACTCCTGCCCCTTGCCCAGGGATGGAAGAGAGATATTGAGCTTGAACATCTGACCTAGAATGGTGCATAATGGCTCCTGCAGACATTGCACCCTCTCAGACACCCGCCCGAGGTTGAGGTGCATCACCCCAGAGGTGGCTGCTTCTTCTCCAGGACTCTGAAAGGGAATTCAGTGTGCCTAGCCCAGACTTAACCACCATGACTATGAAAACACAGCCTGAAAAGCATGTGGGCTCTCATCACATCCACAGTTTGCTTATCCACTATAAGCTCTCTATGATGAGCATCTTCTCAGTGCGGTGCCCAGCACAGTATGGCCCAGTTTGGGCTGAAGTTTCCAAGCACTACTTCAAGGCAAGGAAAGCCTGTGGGGCTGGTGTAGTGTTGTCTCCTGGAGGAGCTGAGACCCTGTGGTGGACCCATGCCCACCCCCCAAGACTGAGATGCCTCAGAGGGCTCAGTTTATCCATCTGAGGGTCATTAGCCAACAACGGCAACTCAGTTGTTCCAGTGAAGGACGTGACTTCAGTTATCTACTCCTGGGATTTTTGCGCTTGTTTGTTTTGTTTTCATCCTCTGAGGAGAAGGAGGGTGGTACTTCCACATGCACAAGGCCAGCCACCTCTGAACCCTAGCTCCAGAAGCCCTTTTCATGCTCTATAAATTTTATTGGAAAATCTGTTTCGCTTGGAGGGTGTGTGTGTATTTTTTTTCTCCCCCAGTAATGCACCATGAAAAGGCTCATTAAAAAGTGAGCTCCTTGTTCTGATTAATCCTTCCAAGCAGGCAGAGGTGACACATACTAATGACATTTCCAGCCGAACTTGTCCCCTGAGACGCCTGCTGCTGTTGCAGGCTGAGTACGGCCGAAGGAGACAGCATGTTGGAACGTTGGAGAGGTTGCTCTTGGCTGCAGATTTCATTTGTAGTGGAGAAATGCCTGTGGGGGCCAGGCAATTGCTGTCTCTCCGGCAGGCCTAGGAGACTTTGTTCTCCAGATGCATCTCACGGACTGTCCTCCTGCGGACATCAGCTGTTCCTGGCCTCCAGAAGGGCTCAGGAAGATGAGGAATGGACATCTCTGGCATCTGCACAGATCCCCACGGCACGTACTGAACTGCTGACTGAGGACTTCTCCCAGGCACTGGAGCGCCTGTCTACACCAGGTTGTTTTGTTAACCTCAGACTGCTGCTTGGCCCCTGCCAAAGCTCTGATGTTCTTGGAAAACATCAGACTAAAAAGATGCCTTTCCAAAACAACAGCTGACTGAAGGAACCATCAGCTTAGCAGGCACCAAACCCCAGCAAGCAGGATCTTGGAGGTAGGTGGATCTCCTTGGATCTCACATCATTTACCTGGGTTTGGTGATGAGGAGGTCCGCTTTTAGCCCAAACACTTCTCCACTACTTTCCTTAGAAGCCAAACCTGACTTCTTTTGAAGGTCTTGGGATGCAGGTCCAGTTTTAATGTTGTGAGGACTCAAATCTTATTCTCCCCTTCCTGCTGGAAACCAAGATCCATGTTCATCTGGAGAAAGGAAGAACCAGGGATGCTCCTAAGCTGGGGCCACCCAAGGTGTTCTGGATAGAAGGCAGACCCTGCTCAGGAGATGCCAAATGGCCTGAACTGCGCTGACATTTCTCCTCTTGGACCCAGCTACGCAGTGACACAAGGCAGAAAACCACCAGAAGAAAGCCGTCCCCTCCTGCCAGCCTCCCCTGCCCTCAGCAAACACCCAGTCCTTAACACACAGCGTGTTTCTCGTAAGCCTTGACATGTACCAGCAAAACGTACCCAGCGTTGACTCCAAACAGCTTTGCTTTTCTCAGAGGGTCTTGGCCATTGTGGCCAAGAAACATAAGGGCTCTGTAACGCGTTGTTGGGCCAGGAATAAAGTGAATTTGTTGAAAGAAGGTGACCATGTTATATAAGTAAGAGAAGGGGAGTTGTATTTAAACTGGCACTGGGCAGTTGTTTTCACTTAAGCAGAGCTATGCACAGAACACAGCTCATGGCTGCTTCTTCGGTGAGGTGTTGTTCGTTTTGGCCCGAGCATCTCGGGGTCAGGGAGGCGAAGCTGTGGTCCATCTGCAGGGGAGGCAGGGGAAGGGGCGAGATGCAAAGGGCAGGACGGAGCAGTCCACGTTGCTGGAGCCGGGAACGTGTCTGGCGTGAGCGGGCACATCCCCTCGCCAGCTCCTGAAGCTGCCAACGCATGGTACAGCCGGGGCCCATTCAGGGCAGCCCTGACCAGCATTCAGTCCAGCATCTGCCCCCATCTTCTCCATCCTCATCCCAGTCACTCCCAGTTTGGTAGCTCAAAGGATCCCTTGCAGACAAGCCAAGCTGAATTAGTGGACCAGAACATTTCTCTCATGAAGAAAGGCTGAGGGACTTGGGTCTTCTTAGTTTGGAGAAGAGAAGACTGAGGGGGGATCTGATCTAGAAATACTTCAAGGGTGGGTGTCAGGAGGACGGGGATCAGTCTTTTTGCAGTGGTGCCCAGGGACAGGACAAGAGGGAGCAGGCACAAACGAATATGGGAAGTTCCATCTAAACATGAGGAGGAACTTCTGTCCTTTGAGGGTGGCAGAGCCCTGGAAGAGGCTGCCCAAAGAGGTGGTGGAATCTCCATTTCTGGAGACATTCAAACCCACCTGGACAAATTCCTGTGCAACCTGCTCTGGGTGTCTCTGCTCTGGCAAGTGGTTGGACTGGATGATCTCCAGAGGTCCTTGCCAATCCCATATCTTTCTGTGATTCTGATTCCCATCACTGCCCTGGTATGGGTTTGAGCTGAATTTGGGCTCTAACACAGAGAAGATGCTCTGGAGCCAGTTTCACTACATGAGGGCTTTCACCAGTTGAAGGTGTATGAAATGAGTAGGAGCTGGACATGGAGGTGGCAGAGCATCCCTGGCTTGACTCTTCAGCTCGGAGCAGACATAGAGGCTGTGGCCGTGGGCAGGTGGCCACACCACCCAGTGTTGTGGGCAGCACAAAGATATTACCCCAAACACCGAGACACACTAGAAATGTGCATACAGCTTTTTTTTTGGCTGACATGCTATGGATTTTCTGTACAAGCAGTGCAGCTGAATGCAGCTGTAGCTGGATTTGTTGAGCTTGTGACCACCTCCATACTCAACATCACCTCCTGCAAGGCAGCTGGTGTGCAGCTCTCAGTGTTGGGGCTCAGCTCTACCTGTTTTGCCTCTGCATCCTCTGCCCATGCTGGGAGAAGTGCAGCCTCAGCCTTGGCAGCCTTCTGCTGAGAGGCCTTCAGTCCCCTTGGGGGTCTTGGGAGGGTGGGGAGCAGCTGATCCACCATCCAGATCAACAAGCAAAGGATTACAGAGAGCTTGCTATCTAAAATATTTGTAGAAAACCTGAAGAAATAAGGTCTTCTCTGGAGACCCTCAAGCCCTGCCTGGATGCAGTCCTCAGTGCTGTGCTCTGTGCAATCCTGCTTTAGCAGGGGACTTGGACTGGATGATCTCTAGAGGCCCCTTCCAACTCCAAAAATTCTGTGATTCCATGATTCTGTGAATGTGATGCTTGGCGTAGGGGATATATTGCACTCATAGAATCATAGAATGGTTTGGGTTGGAAGGGAACTTAAAGACCATCCAATTCCAACCTGCCTGCCCTGGGCAGGGACACCTCCCACCACACCAGGTTGCTCCAAGCCCCATCCAGCCTGGCCTTGAACCCCTCCAGGGATGGGGCAGCCACAGCTTCTCTGGGCAACCTGAGCCAGGGTCTCACCACCCTCACAGCAAAGAATTTCTTCCTAATTTCCAATCTAAATCTCTCCTCTTTCAGCTTAAAACCATTCCCTCTTTTCATTGTCACTACACTCGCTGATACATAACAGTAGTTCACTCACTGCCAAGTGAGCTGTTTCAGAAGGTTCACCATTTACCTTGAAATTTCAGAGACATGTTCTCTTGGCAGGTTGATCAACCTCAGAGCCATGCACTGATGTCTTTCAGATGAAACCTACAAGGTGTTTCTCATTTCTAACCACTGTCCTAAAGGGAGCTCTAATAGTTAAATGGGCAATATACCTAAGGCCAGAGAAAAGAATTCACTTGAACTTTGCCAAAAAAAGAGGTGAAAGGCCTCAATTGTGGTAGGGAATCAGATAGGAGACTTATTTTCTTCACGTAGTTGAGAAAGGGTGGCAAAAGCGCTGGGCAGCTTGGCAGACAAATTCCCCTGGGTCTGGTGGACCTTTCCTAACTCTTCCTTTTGGGTCCAGGCACAGCGAGCTGAGATCCTTGCCTGTTTTATCTGGGTGGCTGAACCAGCCTGTGTTAAAAGGAGATGAACATAATACAATAGAGTTCGACTTTGTTTCCGTGCTGTGCGGTTCATTCGGAGGGATTACAGGCGCTTTTCAGCCTGTTACCACCTGGAGAGGCAAATACAAGGCAGCGTTGGTTCAAATAGGCTACCCACTGAGCAGCCTTAGTTCTGCCAGAGCCAAAGTTGCTGAAGGTTAAAAATGATCCAGGCAGGATCCAGCCCGAGCAATCACCCGGAGCAGGGGGATGTGTTGGGCGTGCAGGGATGCCGGCCAGTCCTGCCCAGGTTTGTTAGCCATCGGCTACAGACAACCAAGGGGGCAGCTGGAGGCGGCGAGGTCCCAAGTGGGATGCAGGAATGAAACAGAGCTTAAGATCCCTCTAAAGGAAATCACCACTGGCATTTTTTAAGGACAAGAGAATTGCACAAGGAGTAAGGCTGAAGGATGATGGGGTTAAAGACCTGTATGGTTAGGGGAATAAAACCTTCCAACTCTGTTTCCTGATGATTACGGATGATGGGATAAATGCTGGAGGGCATCAGGGTGTAGGGTCAGGTGTATCTCTTCTCCATGCTGATGTGTCCCCAGCTGCAGTGTCTCCATGTCCTACGAGGTGGGATGGTGTTGCCCCGAGCATCTCAGAGTGGGGGGAACAGACAGTGCTCCTCCATTCCCTACATTGCTGGAGCCCACAGAGAGCATCCCAAAAAGGACCATTTGCAGGGTGGAAACTTGAAGCCCCCTCTGTCATAGACCAGCTGAACTTCCCAGACCCATGGCCATCCTTCTCATCTCCAGCCATTCTGAAAGCAGTGTTTTTTCCATCCAGTTGGAGTCCTTGAGCTTCGGTTTGAATAGCGTTCATTTGGGGCTGTTTTGCCTAAAAGAACAGACTTTTAGGTTTATTAAAAATATGAGCTGTGTAGCAAATACGAGGGTTGTTTTCAAAGTTTTATTGTTGATGAAGTCTCCCTAGAAGCGTAGAATTATAGAATGGTTAGAGTTGGAAGGGGCCTTAAAGATCATCTTGTTCTACTGCCCTACCCTGGGCAGGGACACCTCCCACCACACCAGGTTGCTCAAAGCCCCATACAGCCTCCATCCAGCCTGACCTTGAACCACTCCAGGGATGGGGCAGCCACAGCTTTTCTTGGCAACCTGGGACAGAGTCTCACTGCCCTCACAGCAAAGAATTTCTTCCCCAGATCTCATCTAAATCTTCCCTCTTTCAGCTTAAAACCATTCCCCCTCATCCTATAGCTCCCCTCCCTCAGCAAGAGTCCCTCTCCAGCTTTCCCGGAGCCCCTTTAGGGACTGGAAGGGGCCGTAAGGTCTCCTCAGAGATGCTTAGCGCATGCGTATCCTTAGGGTGATGTACTTGCAAAGTCCTTGCAGCTCAGCTGCCCAGGGCAAATGAGAGGGGAAACCAGGCAAGCAACAGCACCTGCCCCCTGGGGCTGATGCTCCTCTGTCCTCAATCCCTTCAACTGTCTTCTTACAAAAACAGCCCATTTGGGACATCTATTGCTGGAATCACATTGAGTGGGTGATGATGGAGGCAGGCTCCTGCTCCCTTCCTTCCCCAGGGCTGTGGTTTCACCATCCCAGGGGCATTTCTCCTGCCCATGTGATGCCAGCCACCGCCACACAGTGGATGGATCCAGGACTGGGATCAGTGATAAATGATCCAGCATAAGTTTAAAATAGAGAGACCAAATCCTTGCTTCTTGGCTGGGATGCTCTCCATGCAGCTGCCCAAACAGAGAGGAAAGAACTTGCCTGTGGCCATGCTGCTGATGAAAATACCCTCCGGCACCAAGGGGATGTAGATCCCTCCCCATCAGGGCACCAGGGGCATGGGCAGGACTTCTTCCCAGTCTCCTGTGTGCCATGGGGGTGCTCCATCCCCAGGACATTCAGGGCACTCCAGCCCTCCTGCCTGCATTGCTAGCGCTGCTCTGTCACCCTCAGCAGTCCCGTCTGTCTGCAGGAGCAGGTCCTGGGACAAGCTATGAGGCTGAAGAGGTCTCCTGCCTCCCATCGATTTTAATCCAGGAAAGACCTTGGATTAAAAGGTGGAAGACCACAGACCAGCAGTTTGGGATGCTGCCCAAGCAGCAGCCAGCAGTGAGTAGCTGTGCTACAGCTCTCCCAGCCACCCACTGCTGGTCCCTGGGCAGAAACATCACCATCCCGTCCTCAGGGAAGGGCTCTTAAGTTGCATTCAAAACAATCATTTGAAAAACTCTGCTTTTATGTCCCTTTACTGGGAAAACACAGCCCAGAGGACCTTGAGCGTGCTGCCAGCTCTGGTGCTGCTTGCCCTGCGTGCCAGGGAAACATCCCGGGAAGGGCTGGACCTGCTGTGGGACCAAGCCGAACCCAGAGCCCGGCCGGTGGCACCCATTCAGATCTTACCCACAGCCGTCCCAGCACGAGGCTGCAGCAGATACTTCGATTTCAGATTACAAGTGTCAGTTTAGCTTAGCTTGTCAAAAAAAGCAATAAAGAAATACCTCTCACTTGCACTTCCTGAATTGGTGCAGCTGGAACGAATCTGCTTTGCTGCTTTCAAAGGGAGAGCAAGGGTTTGCTCCCTCTGAAAGAACATGCTTGGCCATAGGTGAAGAAGGCTTGAACTCCTGGGGGGTGGGACATCAGAGAGACCTTTAGGATGATTGTCCAAGATGGGGGACAAAGAAAGAAGCAATGTTTGTTCTGGTGAAGATAAGTTTGTTTTTCTGCTTGTGACTGTAGGTTCCCAGGTATTCCAGGTGAAAACACGTCTGTTTTCCAAGTGGAGCCAGGGACCATCCCACTGCTGAGTGCTGGGATCTAAATCCAACATCCCACAGAGCAGCCAGAAAATGCTAAGGGCCAAATTCAAGCCCTTGAGAACTTAAAAGAGCTTCAACCACTAGCACAGGGCTGAGAGCCACATCCCCTTTGCATCTCAGATCTCCCCTGTCCTACCACCCTCCCTAGGCTGGCACTGGCTCCCGACCACTCCTGTTCCTCTGAGTCTGACAACAAGGTGATGCTTTGGTAGGTGTCACGGGTTCTTTTTCCGCCTCTCAACCCTGGAGTCCCTGCTTTTGTGGTTTTTGAAGACATTGTTTCCTAATGTAGGAACATCCCTTTAGGCCCTGAGCGTTCCCTGACATCAGCGCGAGCGCAGCACAGCCCGTCGGTTTACAAACATCTGGGTTCCTAGGAAATGCCGCGTATTCCTGCCGGTGCTCTGCTGTCTGTTAACGCTTATAAAATTATGTTTATTTCCTGCCGTGGGGATCAGACTTCAGCTCAGGGTTATTTCCAGGGCTGTGGCGAGCTTTGTGCCAGAGATGCAAACCGTGGCAAGCAAGTACTTAAAAGCCTTGTGTTCAGCAGTGGGCAAACCACAGACACTTCAGAGGTTTGGCTTGGGAAAGTGGTTGCCTGAAGGAAGGCAAGAGAAACCAACATGCACAGGAGTGCCACAAGCTGCTCTGGGGCTGGGGTTGGTCATCCCACTCGTCTCTGAGGCCGTGGTCCATGGGGTGGTACCTGGCCCATGCAGGACAGTGGCATCCCTCACCCCTGGGGACATGGCTGGACTTTCCTATGGAGATGGCTGGTGGTCCACATAGCAGCTGACCCAGAAACCCAGCCAAAAAAAAAACCTTTGGTGGGAGAGATGTTGCACATCAGCCCCTGCTGGAGTCAGGCTTTGTGGAGCTAATGTGTGCCTGGGTCTCCCTGTGACCACCAGGTTGGTGAAGGCAGAGGCAAGGGGTTTCTTCAGGCAGCTCTGGCTCGTCTGACTGGGGTGGGAAGGGTGGGTTTGGGGCTGTGGTCCTTGGTCCAGAGGGATCTCCCAGCCCAGGGTGTAGCTGTGTGTCCCCGCACGCCTGGGGAGGGGAGCCAGGAGTGGGCGAGCTCCCGCCGCTCGGGCCAAACTGGGAACTGCAAAAAGCTTTTCTGTCCGGAGGTGGGCTTGAGCTCAAACTTGTTTCCTTTTTCTTGCCAAAGCATCTGCTGTCCTGCAAACCTCCCTTCCCCCCTCCCTTCCCTCCAGGATTTTGGGCCATATAAATGTTTTATCTGATCCCCCACCCCAAAAAGCCCCTTCGGTTTGATGGTCTGTGGCTTGAGTTTCCTCCTCTGGTCGCCTTGAGGTGACCTTGGCTTTGCCGTGCCCTTGCCCAGCGGAAAACCAAAATTCTGCATTTCAAAAATGCCCAGATGGGTATTTCCAATGACCTAACAGGAAAATCAGCCTTTCTTTACAACTCAGTCCCCGTGACTTTGTGAGCGGCTCCAGCTGGTCCCAAGCTGCTTTAATCAATTGATAATTTGTTTGGGTGGAAAAATTCCCCCTGGCCTGGTTGGGATCCCACAGTCTGGGACCGGTGGGTCTGGGTCCTGTGAGGATCACTGTGGTCCAGCCCCACAGGGCTGCAAATTTGAAAATTGGGCTCTAAGAGCTGTAAATGTGCAATGCCCGGTGAGGAGCCGGTTAACCAGGCGCACTTGGGAGGCTGCTGGGGATGAACAAGCCTGGCTGCTGCGGGGACAAGGCAGATTTTTTTACCTAGCCAAGGGCAGAACCAGAGGTGCCACCATGGGAGATGCGCCACCTTGTCTGTCCCCAGCCAGACGGTGCTGTGATGGCCACATCACCGTTACACAGTGTTTTCTGTTGAAGTCAGGGATGGAAATGGAAGACGCCCCCGAAACACCCACCTCTCAGGTCAAACCTGGGTTTAGATGCTGATTTGCAGCTACACTAGTGAGTCTAAACTTCTGCCACTGTGTAGCCTAGGGCTGTGGGTGGCATAGCTTACTGCAGGGTGGGGGACACATC
>VZRU01021105.1:85199-103345 GCA_013398155.1 Pedionomus torquatus | reverse complement strand
AGGAGGTTCCCATCTGCCCTTCACTAACTGTGTGTTGTTATGGAAAGCCTCTTGCCGGGCCCTGTGAAGTCACTCAGGCTCGTTTTGTGGCCATGCTGGAATGCACTAACCAGGAGTTTTTTTGAGGTCAGAAAGGAATAAGCCTTTTGCAGACAATTGATGTTATTAAAAACATCCACAAGAGAGAAGGGGGAGGCGGGGAAGGGAGGTCCTCTTTCCTGTTTGGGAAATAGTTTCTCACTGCATCCATCAAGCAAAAGAATTCTGTATGAAAAATTAATTAAAAAAAATAAAAAATAAAAATGTTTCTGGGGCACACGCGCCTGAAAATGAACCACAGCAGGATCAGAGGTTTGGCTCAGAGCGACGTCCAAGACTCAAAAACGAAGGCCAGATTAAAATACAGGAATCCTCACTCCCAGCCGGTTGCTGTAACTGGAGGAAATGCAGTTTCCTTAAGAGTAATGCAATCTCCTCTCTGCAACACTTGGGAAAATTTCATGAACTTCAGCTGATGGCTGGAGGAGCAGGTCTCCCAAAGAGACAGACTTGATCTAAGTCTAGAGCAGCAGCTGGGACTGCAGAAAAGTAGGGATCGCTTCGAAAAAAGAAAGAAAAGAGGGGAAAAAAAAAAAAAAAAAAAAAAAAAATGAACCAAGATGAAGGGATTAGGCCTGTCACCTTGCCCTCCACATCGTTAATCTTCCAGCCCAGGGCAAGTAGATTTTCCAGTTCCATCCCTCAGCAGTAAGATGTCACCCCAGGTGTGACCCGAGAAGCAGCCACATCACGTGGTACCATCACACTGTGACCACTCTCTGCCGTGAGGGCTCAGCCCGGCTGTCCTCACCATTAACACGAAGTAGTCCTTGGCGTGGGGCTGGCCTGGACCAGCTCTCCCTGAATTTCCAGCCACAATGAGGGGTCAAACAACCAGATATTCTTTCCGCAGGACCTTCATGATGGACAGGATGGAGGACAGTCTGGACATGAGCTGAGAAGAGTCCCTGGCTGGTTAGATTGAAGCTATAGGCATAACTGCAGGGTATTTTTGGATGGGAATATGTTCATGGCTGGCTTTAGGATTTGCGAGGACATGGCTCAATTCCTGCCCATGCCCAGGCTACTCTGTGTCCTACATAGACCCAGCCATGCTCCTTCCTTGCTCTCACTGCAGGGATGGTTGTGGTCCAGGCTCAGGTCCAAGGCAGAATGAAGCCTTCTCTCGAGGTGGTAGAATGGGCAATTTTAGGGCCATAGTGGCCCATCCCTTGGCTCAAGCAACACAAGCCGGTCTCAGAGCATCCTCTTCGCCATCGCCAGCATCACTGCTCCGCCCCGTGGTTTCCCAGGGATGTCTACACATCTGTAACCCTCCTTTGAAAGGATCCAGATCTACAGACTGTGCCAGGGGCAGTCTGAGCTGTGGAGCTAATTGCCCGTGATAAGCTAATTAAAGGGTTCTGATAAAATCTGCCTGGCAGGCGCAGGAGCGTGTGGTGGCCCCAGTCTCCCCCAGGGCAAGGGAGAAGGCTGCTGCTGGGACACCCACCCAGGGCTCCATTAGACCCCCTGCACCAACCCCCCTCCTCCTCCCCTGCCCTCAAGAGGTTGTCAACACCTTTGCTTGCGTCTGGGTTACCTCTTTGTCATTGCTCAGTCCCTTCTCTGCCCCGGGGTGGTTTTTGGCAGTAACCCTGGGGTTACGGATGTGAATGCTGGATGCTGGCAAGGCTTCAGAGCGACAGCCTGGTGGAGAGCAGGGAGCTCAGAAAATGTGGGTGATGTGGCAGTAGGAAAGGGGAGACCCCATTATCCTCCTCCCACCCCAAAGAACCCACTGCTGGGCATGTGCATTCCTCAAATCTTGGTTAAAATAAAAAGCAAGGAGTTTCCACAGCCGAAAACAGCCTTTGCCGCCCCGAAGCACATGCAGCTTTATGTCAAGCTCTTCTGCAAAGACCTGCCCAGTTGCCATGAAAGCTCTCATGCCTGGGGATTAACCACCCTTTTCAAACAGATCTGGTCTTACCTCCCCCTCCTGCTTGGGGTGAGAGGAGCAGTGAGGTCCAGGCTGGCCAAGGCACTGTCCCAGAGCCGAGACATCCATGGGAGGTTTACCCCAGCTGAAAAGCTGGGAAATCCTTGTGTTTGACTAGCTTTGATCTGGATTAAATCCCTCAGACAGAAACAGAGGAACAGAAGGCTGGGGCTTTGTGTTTTGACCTCATGCCACCAAAGTTTGCCCTGAGCGACCCTTAAAAGTGTGCAGGTACCCGCAGGCTCTGTGCCGGGCAGTGAAGTGCTGCTGCATTTCCAGGTGCATCATCCTTGCCTGAGGGGGCCAGATTTGGTGGCTCTGCTTCACGACTGAGTAGATGTCTGCCTTGATGATGCTGGGTCAGTGGGATCACTCCCAGCCCCACACCACCTCAGGGCTTGTCTAGGTTGGGCATTGCTGGGAGTTGAACATCCTTCATGGGGTGACCTCTGGTGCTGGCAGAGTGTGCCCGTACCAGCCCATCCCCCTGTGCCACCAGGCTTTTTTGCCATCTGGGCCCTCAGAACTATGCTCAAGCAGTGGCTTAGGGTAGAGAAAACTTAGCTTGAAGTCCCTGCCCCACATTGCCCAATAGGTCCCAAAGACACTTGCATTTCCAGCTCAGCAGTTCTTTCTATAAGTAGCCCGACACCTCTGTGATCCCCTCTATCATCTATAACCTTTCCATATCTTGGTTTAACCATTTATAAAAGTGGGCAATAGCTGCTGACAAGGATGAGCACACACAGACTATGAGGCTCCTTGAGATATTGGCTTTGAAGGAGCACCAGGGCTGCTGAACCATCAGGTAATAGCCCGTCCCTTACAATGGCACAGACCTGTCTCTGGGTTGAGCTTGCAGCCGATATAGACTACCACTAGTTGTCTGCAAAGCAGGCCAACAGAAAAATAAGGTATCCCATGGCAATAAGAGGGAAGGAAGGTGAAAGATTGCGTTCTAGATGGATGGGATACACACACACACACACAAGCTGACAGCTTTTCCTTTAGCAGACGGTGAGATATGGCCTTTTAATGTCCACTAGTGCTGGAGTCTTGATGCCAGACATTGCAGGACAGTGCAGGGTGGTCCCATTCACACGTGGGGTTGCGGTGCTGCCTTCCGCAGACACCTCCGCAGCGGGCAGAGGATGCTGTGTTCATGCCTGTCAGCTGCCTGCCCTCCCCCGATGTGCTCCAGCCCAGGCAGCAATCCACATTTTTGCCCAAAGCCTGTTAGAGAAGACCGTTAACAGTAGCACTGTTCCCCTGATAAGGCAGGATAAGCCTGTCAGCTTTTGATAAAACCCCAATCTCCAGGAAAAACAAAAAATACACTGCTGCCTTGCAGGGGAGTGCTGGGACTGCCCAGCCCGGCCAGGGAGCATGGAGCAGAAAGCCACCATCCCACGTTGGTGGGGGGAGTAGGGCAGACAAGCTTGTCCCAACACCTCCCCAAAATACTTTCATGTCCCTGCCGATGATAACGCTGATCAGGGGGTCAGGCACATAAGGCAGAGTTTTCCTTCTTTCTCAGATGCCCTGATAGCGTCTTGGCGATAAGATAGCTCTGTTTACCCGGGCTCAGCCACGGCCACAAAGGAGGGCTTTGTCCACAGCCCTGAAGGTGCGAATATCAGTGAGCAAACACAGGCATCCCCAGCTCTTCACACCTGCCTGGCATTTGGGAAGACAGATCAGAGAGGACCAGGCTCCAGGTCAGTGTGGGGGTTTGCCCCATCAGCCTGTTCAGGACCCTGTGGTTTGGAAGTTTTGGAAGACTTGGAAGCAGAATTAAAATTTGTCTCTGTTGAGGTTTCCCAGCTAGACGTGTGTTTTTGTAAGGCATCTAGCATCTTTCTGCAGACCCACAGTTCTCTTCTGGCTCCTGCTACCCAGAGCTCTCAGCCTTTCCCAACCCAAAACCTCCCAGGATCCACATACCCACTTCCAGAAAAGGGGGAAACTGAGGCACAGGGGTGTTTGGCAGCTTGGCCAGGATGACACTGGGATCAGTAGCACAGCCACAGTGGGACTTTCTCTGCATCTGGTAGAGTTTGTGAGGGTGCCAGAGCACAGGGAAGGGGGTGGTGCAGCCGTGGTGGCCCAGGGAAGTGAGTGCCCGTGAACCAGCAGAACGTGCCTTGGGGGAGGGGGTAGGAGAGGGAGTGGGCAGGAATGGGCTCAACAGAGGGTAGTGCTGGCTGCTGTTGGTTGCCTTTGCATCAAGACAGCTACCAAATTTTGGGATGTTTGTAGAGCAGGAATAAGGACAGAGCAAAGGGAGCACACACGTGCGCAGGTGATCAGCTTCCCACCTTCCTCCAGCCATGCAGAGCGGGGGTGGATGGCCCCTGTTTTCATAGTCACTGTAGGGCTGATTGAATGGGGATTAATTTGCAGCAATTTACTGCATTTTATTAGCATAACAGGGAGGTGATGTGTTGGTGTGGAGCCCCAGGCTCCTGGAATGATGTTTCCCGTGTACACACCTCCCTCAGCAGAGCACTTTGAGATTTCCAGGGACTGAAGCCCCTTTTGGGGTTGTTTCCCAGTGAACTGAGCCAGCCACAAGTGATTAGGGAACCTCATTGCCAGAAAAACAGAGAGGGACCCACCACGTAGGGGAGGTAAAGACTTATTTTGGACCAGTGGTGCTATATCTCTGCTTTTGAAGACTCTGGTTCTCCACTGCACAGCAATTATTGCAAGAAACCAGTCCTATGGAGCACTCGTCTATTTTGAAATATGTTAATTAATATAAGGGCTGAAAAACATTTTCAAAAAAGGAGTGACACTCAGTCTTAGCTTTGGAGGCTCAAGGTCTCTTATTTGGATGCTTTTGTCCTTTTTTTGATACAGCCAGGACTTTGCAGTTGGGGATGACCCAGGTAGAGTTGAGGTTTTCTGCCTGTCTTGGTCTGGGAAGCGGCACCATGTTGAGGACCATCTCCTCGCTAGAGAGAGAGCTGCCCAGCAAAAGCCCAGGGAGGGGGCACAGCCCCCATGGCCAGCTTCTCTGCGGCAGCGCAGATGCTCAGCCCCGCTCGGCCGGGTGGAAATGAACATGCTGAGCTGCCAACTGCTCCCCTGAGCCAACTCGGCCTCAGAGAGAAACCAAAACCCTTCCCAAGAGCCGTCATCTGTCAAGCTTGTGTTGCTGTCTGGCACGTCAAGTGGCCAAGCTGAGGTTTGTAATTCATGAGGAAGGGGAGGAGGCTGCGGGTGAGAGCTCCCAAAGCCATCCTGTGCTCCATCTCCCAGTGCCAGGCAGGGGTTGGACCGGCATCTGTAGATACATCTCCCAAACAGGGCCAGAATGTGGGACAAAACAGGGGGGACCATCCCCTTGGAGAGCTCCTCTCCCTGTGGCTTTTGTCCGTGATATAACACGGCAGCTCTGTGGGTGACTCCTGGGAGCTGCCTGCAGGGTGGCACCCTTCCCTAGCTTCGAGAAGGATGTGGTCTTCTAGGCAGGGGTCCCCTTGTCCTTGCTGGGACAGGGGATACAAGGTCTTGGGGGGGCTGTAAATACACAGATGCAGCCACTGGCACTACCTGGGTGATGAAGCGATACGACACTGGCAGAGGGGAGGGAAGGCATCATCAGACACTGGCAGAGGGGAGGGAAGGCATCATCAAACCCATGGCTGGGGAAGGACAAAAAGGTCATACAAAGGACGAGGTGGTGCCAACTCAGTCTCCAAAGGCAAATCCTGTGAGAATTGATCTTCATAGAGGTGTTTCTGGTAGAGCATCACAGGGAACCCAACGCCATGTCATCTCGGAGGGGTTGCTGCTGAGTTTTGGGGTGTAGATGACCAGCCACAGGTTATGCAGGGCTTGGTGACAGGCTCTGGTGGCAGAGCAGGGCTCCCAGCAGCCTTTGGTAGCTGCTCCGGTTTAACAATTCCCCTGGCCCTGCTCCAGACAAGATTGGGAAATGATCTAGGGTTAAAACAACACAACATGTTCCTGAACACGCTTTGTTTGTTTTTAAACTAGAGCCCGGCACAGCCCGACCTCACAGGCGGCTGAATTAGCCCAACTGGAGTGGCAGTGACTGGGCACACGAGTGGCATCATTTTGAGCTGGCTCTGCCCTGGAGGAATCACAGCCTGAGCTGGTTTAAAACCGCTCTGCATTGATTCCACCCACCCCTTGGCGCCTGGGGAATCACGGCCAAGTTTCTCGGCTCCTTGGGGCAATGGTGGAAGCAGAGCTAAGGCTGTTTGGAACTGTGGTCCTTCTAGGCTCAGCGAAGTTTTCATATAGATTTTTAAAACTTCTGACTTTGCTGGGTTGGTTGCATTGTCCAGCCTTTTGCATCTTGAGTAACCTTTGCTCTGAATGTGCAAATTCTTCCAGTATCTGTTTCTGCTGTGACATTAACCCTCAAGTGGCTGATGTACACACACACACACACACACACACACACACACACAGACACACGCCCCATCAGAAATGTAGGAAAATTTACTGGAAAAAGTCTTGGGCTGGGGCAGGGACTGCCTGTGCACTAGCTGTGCTGGCTCCTGCTCCCACCACAGCATCACTTTGAGGTTTCCAGTGCTCAGATCCCTGTCACCACATGCCCTCCTTTTAAGCCTCGAGGCTCTGGTTTTGCAGGAGCACAAAAGCATGGTTGAAACCAAGCACTTGCCGACTGGGATTGCTGATACGGGCACCTTGAAAAGCACCTGTTCAACCTGCTGCCCTTCCTAACTGCCTGTTGAGGTTAGCGGTCTGGACAGGTAGGAGATAAGTACCGTGGCGTGGGGTGGACAGAGGAGAAAGGTCTTCTTGCAAAGTCTCACAGCCCCGGCAGTGATGGGAGGAAAGCTGCTGCTGAGATCTGTAGCAGATAAGAGGCAAACCACAAGGCCAGAGCCTAAGTGGATAAATTGTTCCCAAGTGGATTCTCCTCTGGACTCTAAATAAACATCAGCTCTTAAGGAGAACCTCTGAGCTCGTCTGGGGTGGGCAGAGAGGGGGCTGGTGGCTGTGTGTTCCCTCTGATAACCCGCAGGTTGTCGGGTGAGCTCCTGCCTTCTGATGGCACCTGAATGAATTACGACATGCAAACAATTAATTTCAAAGTATTCACAACCTCAGGAGGCTGGATTTGGATGGTGCAATTAAATAAAGCAAGCCGATAACAGCCTGGTATCATCTCCCAGGCTGAAATAAAGAATTTACTTCTCAACTTTTCCTTTCTCAAAAATATAAGTTAAACTCTTTCTGGGCTGAAGCTTGTCTGTGAAATTCCCACACAATACCTGATCTGCAGAGAAAATCTCCCAGTCAAATCCCACAGCTACTGAAGAAAAGGGAGCTCTTGTTCCTAGAATGATCACCTAGAATGTGCCAGTGAATGCCATCACTTCACCGGCCATGCTGGGAACCTGAACGTGGGTGCAATGTGCTGGCAGCTTCAGCACAGGACAGGAGGTCCTGGCACATGCTCTGCCCATCTCCTTCCCAGGTCAGCTCACCTGGAGCTCTCATCCCACCCCTCAGAGACGGTTCCTCCAGTCCCTGTTGAGGCAGGTTCATGATGTAAACCTTGAGGCTCAGACAGCTTTCAGAGGTGCTTTAGATGAAGGAAGGTTCCACTCCAGTCTGTGTTGAAGAGCAGCCAGTGTCTCCCAGCATGGAAGTGAGGACAATTTGCAGCCCATTTCCAGGTACTTTGAGTACCACGGTGTGTGCTGCACCAGGGCTAAGCTTGCTTTGTGATTTCCATCCTGTATTGAGTAAGACTACTTTTGTCTTGGGATAGAATGCCTTGGGTGAGGGGGCTGCCACAAATCTCAGCATTTCAGTGCAACACAACAGGCCCACAGGTTTCTCATCTGTCCTCCTTGCCTGTTGATGGACAGTAGGCTGCCTGGTGGCTTTGAAGGAGCCATCGCAAGTCACTGGAGATGTTCCCCAGGGTTCAAAGCAGGAATACACAAATCATTGGGACCTGGCTGGCTGCAAGCAGCTGTTTTCCATGTGTGCTGGCCAGCAATGGGGAGATCTCCGCTGCTCAGAGATTGTTAAAATCTGGCTTATAACCTGAACATCTCAGAGCTGTAAATCTCCCAGGAATAAGTCTTGCTCTTGCTCCTCTGGTGCTTCCTGCAGGGCCAGAAATGCCATGTGGACAGCCAGGAAATACCTAGCGAGATTTCAGTTCTCCAGTCCAGCCTGTAACTGATAAATGTGGAAGCAGTTCTGAAAATATCTCCTTCCTTGAAATTAATAGAGACATATATCACACCACAGGCAGAAAGGTTGAGTCGTGAGTAGCTGGAACCAGCTCCTGGGGGGTGGAGGGGTGGAGAGGCAGCCACCCTGCCTGGTTTGCAGCAGCTGTTGGGTGTTCTCCAAAGGGATCTTGTGCTATGGGGAAGAGCTTTGGTCTCACAGCACTAGAGGAAAGTTGATCATTTTGAGTGTCAACCAAGTAGCCCTCAGTAGCTGATCTGATGGGACTTAATTGGGGTTTGGTCTATGAGCAGCCCTGGCTTTTCCCTGTAAGTGTTCTCAAAACCACATGCCAGAGACCACATACCAGTTGTTGGCTTTGCCAAGCTGTCTGCCGGCCAGTTTTGATGACCAGTACTCGAGCTAGCTGTGGGTGTTGGTGGGCAACTGCTTTACCATGGATGTGCCTGGTTTATCCATACTGTTTGCTGGGGTGAGGGCAATTCCCAAAACACATTCATGGGTTGAATCCCTCAAGATCTGCTGTTTAGCATTTATTTCTCTTGCCCACTCCCTGGCATCTGCTGAAAGTTCACCCTTTCCCCTGATGGGCCTCTCCATGGCTATCACTGTTGGGAGGTCTGATATTCGGAAGGGAATCCTATACCCAAGGCACTGCCACACTCAGCACTCAAGAGTCCACCAGCAGCACAAGTGTCTATTGCTTTGTCTCTACAGGCTTGGATTTGACCGTGGTTTAGCCACTGAAAATGAGTAATTTAGCTGAAAAACTCCATTAACTTCAACCAGACATGTCTCCTATTTTTCAGTGACTTAGAAACTTGGCCAAACTTGAACAGTTCTTCCTAGAGACAGCAAAAGACATATCCCTACCAGGGAGCAATGTTTTTCTTTTTAAGCCTTGGCTTCAAATATAAGGGCAATAGAATTTTCTTTAAGGAAAGAAATCCCCAAATTTGTTAGCATTGGCACAACACTGTATTTTTCACTAGCCTTTTTTCTCATTAGCAGCTGAATCATTTTAGCAGGAACTTTTCCTGAAGTATTCAGCCTGAGTCAGTATCAAATATTTCAGCCCAAGCAGTGAGTTTGGCTTTTTTTTTCCTCTTTTTTTTTTTTTTTTTTCTTTTTTCCATATAAAATAGAATGAGGGTCTTATCATTGGAAATCTCAGGCTGGTGTAAATGTTGCAGTTACCAGCTTGGGCTTCAGTATCCCAGAGCATTTTCTACTTTACAGAACCAGTGTTGACAGGGGCACATCTCCAGGGCCTCCTGGTCCCTGGAGCATGTAGGGAACTGGCAAAGTGGCAAGTGAGGCGCACTTGGGGTGTGCAGCATCCCCAGGGAGGTCCTGGGTCACCCTTATGCCATCTTTTCTAGAGCTCTTCTCCAGAATTGTCATTCCTCAGGTTTTTGAACCCCTCCAGGGATGGGGCAGCCACAGCTTCTCTGGACAGCCTGGGCCAGTGTCTCACCACCAGAATTTCTTTCCCAGATCTTATCTCAATCTCCTCTCTTTCAGTTGAGAACCATTCCCTTCATCCTATGGCCCCCCTCCCTGATCAAGAGTCCTTCCCCATCTTTCCTGGAGCCCCCTTAGGGACTGGAAGGGCCTCTAAGGTCTCCCTGGAGCCTTCTTTTCTACAGGCTGAACCCCCCCAACTCTCTCAGACTGTGCTCACAGCAGAGGAGCTCCAGCCCTCAGAGCGTCTTGGTGGTCTCCTCTGGTTCTGCTCCAACAGGTCCATGTCCTTCTTTGTGCTGCTCATGACCAGCTGCTCCAACACCTCAAAGGGCTGAAGTGATACAACGCTGCAGGAGACATGGGACACCCTCCTGCTGTCTCCACAGGGGCTTTCTCTTTATCTCTCAGTCCAGCAAATAGGTCTCTACTGGCTCTGGTTGCTCCACCTCCATTGTCTCCCTTCTGTTTGATTTAAGGGTTTTTCCTTGATGATTGTGACCCTCAAAACTAATAGCCCTGAAGATACCTCCAGGGGTCCCCTGGGAGCAAAGCCCCTCCCCAGATGGGCATGGGCAGCAGGCCCCTCTGGCAACCGGGATGGTACACACAAGGCTTGCCCCCGTAGAAGAGAAATAATGGCTCGTGCTGAGCTGGGAATTTTCTGGGAAAAAAAAAAAAAAACAACTTATCTGGGAAGAGCAATTTTAAGGAGACTGAGACTATTCATAAATTCAAGTCAAATTTAGAGATTACTTTCAGCCCCTGGCTTCTTCTACCCTCCCCTTTCCCTTCCCCCCTTCCCCCAAATTATTGTTTGCAAAAATTAAAACAAAATGTTTTTGGGTTTTTCGTTTGTTTAAAAAGCAATTTGCATTTTAAAAATTGCCAAAATATAAGTTTTGGAAGGGTGGGGTCTTTTGAAAGAGCAGCATTGTCATTGCTGAATGAAAACCGCGGAGAGGAATGTGTCCTGGGAGACTCAGGGCGCTGGGACGCGGGGCCTGGGGGATGCGGCAGCGGCACAAAAGCCCACAACCACAGCTCCCACTGCACAGTCCCAGCCCTCACCTCCCATCCATGTATCTCATTCTCCCAAATGGAAAATCCTGCACGCCTTGACAGAGTCATTTGACCAAGTCACTGGTTTTAATCTGGAGATGCCTCTGCTGTGGTTTCTTCACCCGGCTCCAAACCACAGCTTTCCTCTTTTCCACTCCGACCTTCTCCAGGTTTCTGAACATCTGTGTTTAAGTGATATCTGGTTATTCATATCAGAGTCTGGCAGCCCAGGTAGAGGTTGTTTGATGAAGCTCTGTACATCTGGGCGCAATAAAGTCCGCGAACAAAAGGCTTGTGAGGTCCTTGGCGAAATAAAGGAAAGAAGAGAGCAGGAGACAGCAGCGCCAAGCCTAGTTGAGCAGCTGGAGCCAAAACCTTTCATCAGAGACATCTCAGCACCTGGCACGTGTTTTGCCCATAGCTTGGGTCGGTGCTGGGTCTACAGCCCTTGCAGGGGTGTCTTCTCCACTGGGTGAGAAGCACAGTATGGGGAGTGTAGGTGGTGCTGATATTGGGAGGTGATTTTCAATACGGATAGAAAAGGCATTCATCGAAAGAAAAGATGGGTTGCTAAAGAGCCACTCACTGTGGCAGGGAAATTCCAACCGAGAAGCACTGGCTGGAAATTAAAGCCAGGCCAGTTCATGTTAGGAATGAGACAAAATGCTTTAGCACAGCGGGGGATTAACCATCGACCGAGGGAGAGGGTGGGTGGGAGCAACGTTTCCTGAGCTCCTCTGTCCAAGGAAAATGTGACCAGGTGAGACGCACGCCCTGCCCATTGCACCCACACTCAGAGCTGGGATCCGAAAGCATCGTGACCTGCTACTGGGTCCCTGTCAGCTCCCAGCCATAGCGGTGTGCCCAGGATTTGCCCACACTCAGCATCTCCCGGCCCTACTACTGGTTTTCTCCCAGGCTGTAGCACTAGTGTGATGGATCCCATCGTGACATGTCCCAGCCTCATCCCCTGCAAGGACTTTCTGACGCCTAGATGGGTCATTTATTATATTGCCCTCATTCTTCCGTCCCTACATGCTATTGTCAGGATAAATTAAGATGGCTATTTTCCTTCAGTCAGACCAAGCCTCTCTCATTGGGCATCTCCAAACACATCAGGCTACAGACAGAATTGCCAGCTAGCCCTGGCTGGTGGCCAGGGGTACACAGCTCTGGCCACTCTGGACCCAGGCACTCAGGATAAGCACAGGAGACAGCAATTGCAATTAAAACCACTCTCCTTGGCTGAGTTTGGTCCCTTGTTTCTGCACAAACAGGTGGATCAGGAAGGGGTGGACGATGGAAAAGCACCCGTGTGCATGGGGCTAGGAGGTGACCGGTGCCCACTGGGTGTCCTCAGTGCCTGGGAGTGCAGATGGAAGGACAGCATGGAGCCAAGATGAAGCTCCAAGGCGGAGCCAAAAAAGGCTGAGAAGTCACAGTGGACGGGTGGCCACTGCTCCTGGCTGCTTGCAGGGCTTCTGGGAAGCTCACAGGGAAGCCAAGTGCAGGAACACTGGGCATGGAGAGGAGCTGGACCAGCCCACACCTTCTCCCAGCTAATTCGCTTCCACCTAGAAGGGTTCAGAACCTGAGACATACACAATCTTGAGGTTGTTGGCTCTGGATGAGGACAAGGCTGGCTGTTTTGGGGAGCTCCTTCCAGCTGCTTGTGAGGATCAGCCTCTTCCCTTCTCCAGACACTGGATTTTCCCATCACTGGAAGATCAATGTAAAATTGATCCTGGGAGCAAGGCTACCAGTAGCTTTGCACACTCGGCTTATTCTTCCACATTCCCGCACAGCTCTGCCCTGGTGAGACCAGCTGAAATATTTGCAAAGATATTGAGAAAATCCCAGGAGTTCTGCTTTCCTGGCTTTGCAAAAACATTTCTGCTTATCAAGCAATCCAAAGAAATGCGAAGATTTTCACTCCCTCTTCGGGTGGGCTCAGCTTTGAATTTTAAAAAGGGATTTGCTAATGCAATCTTGCAAAATACTTGAGTATCAAATCCAGCTCTCCTAAAACTTGTGTTTTAGGAGGAGGTGAGCTTTCATGCTCTTTGGAAAACACCATTTCTCCCAGATTCAGGGAAGAACTAGGTCTTGTGTGAGGCCATGCCTTCATGAGAGGCCCTGGAGAAGCGTCTCCTCATGTTGGTCAAGAGGGACTATATCCTGGGGTTTGCAGCACCAAAAGCAGATCTGCCAGTAAGTCTCGAGGCTCTGAATGATGCAGATGTGCCTGCATGGTCGCAGCAGGTGTGGCAGATCCTTTGACTGAGTGACTTAAATCCTTAAATCAGGACAACTGAGGTTGTCCCGTTGATGCAGATGTTGCCTTGGTGGTTACCTGTAACCCAGGGGACATCCTTCCTGTTCCAACCGTGATGCACCTCTCAGCTGGTCCATGCTTGGAGGAAGGCTCTTCCCTGCCTGGAGAAACCAGCTCTCAGCCCTGTGCCTCCTACACGCCTGGGAAAAGTCTTTAATCCCAGCATTTTGGTCTGTAAAACGGGGATTGGGACTTTAAAAGGCCACCTCCTGCCTGAAAGCTTGGCTCACGCCTTCTGCAGGGCAAGAATCACCTCTAATCCCCTGTTCACACGGCGCTGGCTGCAGCGGAGCCTTCATGCTGGCAGAGAAGGAGAATGCCATCTCTGAGCAGCTGCTGGGACGCTCCCAGCAAAGCACAAAGTGCTCTTCTTTCCAAGATGAAGTCAGAAGGGGAAAAATAACCTACAAGGGGGGACACAGAGAGCCCTCGGTGTGTGCTCCCCCACTTCTTTTAGACACAAATGAGCTGCTTAAGTGCACTTGCAGCGTCAGCAAATGTGTCTGTGGGACGGGCCAAGATTTAAAAAGCAGCAGTTCCCTCTGCATGGAGGAGCTGTGTCTCTGGTCCCCTTGATGGTTGTCTCCTGTTTTGGGAGATGACAAATGCACCCGCGGGCTGGTGGGCTCATCTAGGGTGAAGCAAACCGCAGTTACAAGTTATGGCCCCGCTCCGGTGTCAGGAATCTCACTTTCTCACGGCTGGCAAACCACTCTCGGGCCACTCTTCTTGCCCTTAGCACGTTGGTGGCCTCTTCTCCTGCTCTGCCAGTGTTTGATGGGGACGTGAGGTTGGGCCTCACCGTGTCAGCCAGAGGAATTCAGATCACAAAGCATGGAGAGAGCAGGCTCTATCCCGCTGGTCGGACGTGTCCGGAGGTTTTTGCTCTCCTCTTTACTTTCCCATCATGAGTTCGCTGGGGATTGTTCCTGAGAAATAATCCGGAACTGCACTGAAATTTTTCTGGGCTGAAATTTGATAATTAAGCAAATATAGCATGTCTTTGTCTTGGGCAAGCACCATAAGGTAAACAGGAAGGAATGAGGGATTAAGATGTCTCTGCTCTAAAGGAAGGTGACAAGCCCAGAGCCGTGACACCTTCGTGCCGAGCCGAGAGGCCCAGCTGTGGGTTGGCATTGCACAGATGCATTGTTCGGGGCCGAAGAGCAAATAAAAGCAAAGGGAAAAGAAAACAAGCTATAAAATTCTCGGCAAAGCACAGAGCCCCAGCAACTGCCTCTTGATGATCCCGTGACAGCTCGGGGGAGAGGCAGGCAAGGGGGTCGAGCTTTTGAAGTCCTCAAGTCATCCCTTTGCAAAGGCCCCCTGGTAAAATAGTCCCCTTGTTGACATTAGGCTGCATATGGTGGAGACATTGGACATCTCCCAGCAGGTTCAGACACAGCTCCAGCAATCAAAGCAGAGGGGGACTTTTTGGTATTTGACTGACTGGGAGTCGGGCAGGCACTGTCCCAGTGGAGGGATGGGAGATGCGGAGGCAGAGGTGAGGTTCCGTAGGAACGTTCAGGGTTCGAGATCCATAACAGAACTGCCTTCTCTCACAGGAAGGAAAGCTGGGGAAAAAGATAGCTAGGAAGGTCTTGAAATGATATTTGGAACTCAAACACACATATGTGTAGGGGCTGGTGAGAAAAGGCATACTGGGAAGGTTGGGAAGGTGATGTTGAAAACCCTCTTTCCCTCCTAGGGCAGACAGAGGGGGCTCCTGGAGTGTTGGGATGTGGGGACTTTGCAGTGGTTTGTAGTAGCACGATGTGAAGCACCGGAGTGGGAGAACAGATAATGTGGACATGAGAAGTGGTTGCTCGGGGCAAAGTGCTTGTGGTAAAGCTGGAGGAGCTGTTGAGGGGATGTCCATTACCTTTTCCTAACCCCGGATTGTCTCCCTGCCCTCATAGCCCTGTGTGACCCCAGCTTTTAATTCAACTTTAGAGTGAAGAGAGGCAAAAGGCAGATATGTTGCAAGATACCACGTGAAATAAGGTCTCACTGACCCAGATTCTCCTCCAAAAATCTGGACTCCCCACATCGCACTGGTCAAGGAGAGCTGTGGGTCAGCAGTTGGCTTCCCATTGCCAGAGGTGCCACCAGAGCATCCCCACCTGTACCACCCCTGCTGTGGCAGGACCTGGAGGGTGCCCAACCCCATGCACAGGGTGTCCCCTGGGGTTAGCACCTCCAGATGTTGATGGCCTCTGTTCTTTGCCCCTCACAGCGTGCAACTGCAACCTCCACGCCCGGCGGTGCCGCTTCAACATGGAGCTCTACAAGCTTTCGGGGCGCAAGAGCGGTGGCGTCTGTCTCAACTGCCGGCACAACACAGCAGGGCGGCACTGCCATTACTGCAAGGAGGGCTTCTACCGGGACCTCAGCAAGCCCATCTCCCACCGCAAGGCCTGCAAAGGTACTGGGGTGGGGGTGGGATGGCCGGGATTTCACAGCTCCTTCTCCTCTGACCCCTTCCTGCCACCCCTGTGCTCACAGCTCGTGCTCTCACCAACCTCCTCCTGCTCCTCCTTCTCCCAAACCAAACCCTTGAGATGACTTTTCCTGCCCCCACGTTCCCTGCCATCACCTTGCCCTGGTCTCCCCAGCCTCCTGGTGAGGACAAGGACAAGGAAATACAATAAAGTCCTGGCTGCTGAAGATGACTTTAAATTATTTCAGGTTTTCTCACTTGTAAATTGTGGTTCATCTGCTCTGAAAGCCACTTGGTCATCGCATCTGTAAGGGCAGAGCTGCACAAAATCCTAAGTACAGGTTTAGATGTAGTGTCTAAATCAGCCTCCTCCAAATGCCCATCCCCTGCCCCCACCCTCCACCAGGGTAGCTCTTAACACACCCACAAAACATCTTGTTCCTCAGGACAAGGTGAGAAGAGTAAAACAGGGAAGAAATCTTGTCTTGAGCTCAGCAAACAGAGTTTTTTGAGGTTTCCTCTTCACCTGCAGTGGACATGAAGGCTTCAGCTGGGGCAGGAGAAACAATATGAGCAAATCCTGCAAATTAACTTTTTTAACTCTCAGCTGTCTGTTGGAAGAGATATAAACCCTGAACCTGAGACCCAGCTAAAGGAATCAAGCATTGAAAAGCCAGATTAGAAGATGCCAGGGTTTCCCACGAAAAGCTTCAGCTTTTTTCTCTCTAAAGACTCATTTCAACAAGAAACGGAAAGCTTTTTGGCCTGAGGTGGGTATTTTTGGCTGGAAAAATTTGGGGCTTCAGCGTTTTCATTTTTTTAATGAAAATGCTTCTTCATTTTTATATTTTTTTTTCCACTGCAAACAGACACACTTTGCCAAAGCAGAAAAAGAAATCGCTTCTTTAGACAGCCCTACTCCCCCTTTTTTTCACCTTGTAAAAACTATTTCAATGAGACATTTTCGACTCGCCCTGCGCTGGGGCTGCTAACAAGCTACAACTTCAGCCCAGCCACAGGCTGGTGGGATGGGAACCCAGCCCCTGGCTCTGGGAGAGGGAAGGAGCTGCTCTTTCAGGGTATGAAGAGACAGAAAGCAGGGATGCTGGAGGGGCTGAGCCGTATCCATGCCATCCCCAGCACCCCACATCCCGGCTGGATCCCCCTGTCTCCGGCAGCGAGTTGCCTGCAGCACCTTGACCCCCCTGATCCCCAGCAGATCTGTGGCCTAATAAAGTTCCTATTTCTGCTTTCATGGCCAGGTCGCAGCCAAAGTAACCTCCATTAGGTTGAGGCAAACAAAGGGAAATGGTGAAGGTATGGGCTCTCCTCGAGTGGGGCTGGGCAGTGATGCATGAGGGCATCCCTCACCCCTGGGCAGTGACGTGCAGACCCCAGTCCTCATTTCCCTTCCTGCTCCCCAGAAAGGCTTTCGGGGGTGCTGGGGAGGTGGAGAGAATCCCCACCCTCTCCTAGCACAATTAACTCCTTCCCAGGGCTCTGGAAGCTGTCGTCCCGCCCGCCCCAGCATGGGGGCTCCTGGGGATGTAGTGGGATTTGGGGGAGGAGGAGTGCTCTTTCCCAGCCACAGGGTCACTCTACATCCATAGGGATCCCAGTCCTCTGGAATCAGCCTAGGGGACACAGAGTGGAGATGCTCAGATGGAGGGCAGGGTGTATTCAATCCCCATCCATAGGGACCCCAGTCCTCCAGAATCAGCACAGGGAGCACAAAGCAGGGAGGGGATGCTTGGCTGGAGGGCAGGGTGGTTCCCTTCTCCATCCCCAGTAAAATGCAGTCCCTGTCCTGAGTTGGCAGAGATGTCTGCTCTTAGCCCTCTCTGTCCCATTGACCCCGACATTTCCCAGGATCTTTCTCGCTCCTGCTTTTTCCCAGCTCTCCTCCCTCCTCTCCTGCTCATTTATCCTTGCTGTCCCCTGGCCCCTCACTCTTGCTAACCTGTATGGGGTTGACAGCATCATGGTATTACACACAAAAAAAAACATTGCTGGGTGGCGGGTGGTCCCCAAGGGTGGGAAAGTTCAGAGCCGTGCTGTGCCTCAGTTTCCCCAAGCCAGCACCCAGGAAGATGCTCGCTGGCCTCGATGAGGCACTCTGCAGTGGTTTAAAGCTGACTTTCCCAGTCCCTGGGTCATTCACCCTATTAAATGCTCTTTGCAATTGTCCTTTTTCTCATCCCCCTGCCTTCTCGAACCAACCGCTCCTGCTCTTGAAATTTGAGATCGCCAAATTTAAATACTTCTCTCACCCCCCATGGTTTATAACAAAAATGCGGCTATTGGAGCTAACAGATACAAAGGTATGTAATAAATATGCTGATGCATGAGCAGCTCCCCGACTCGCAGGCTATTAGCACAATTTCACAGTAGTTGGAAAGGTTTATTGTTGGCGTAATCCATCGTCCTATACAAAGCGGGCGAAATGAAGTTTCCTACAGCAAAGGCATTCCTTTGAAAACTCGTTTTCCTGAGCTGTGTTTATGACACAGGGGATTTTATGTTCCCTCTATTTTTCTTCCCTGATTCAAGGGCTGTTCTAAAAACCATTGTTGAAAACAGGCTTTTTT
>VZRU01021105.1:73266-84100 GCA_013398155.1 Pedionomus torquatus | reverse complement strand
GTAAAAGCAAAAAAAAAAAAAAAAAAAAAAAAAAAAAAAAAAAAGGTTGTGGGTGATCAGAGATGCCCTGCTGCAGAGCCCCACGAAGGGCAGAGCATGGCATGAAGTCTGCAGCCCACATGCAAGGGAATCGATGACAGATGGAGCGGGGCTGTCGCACGGAGCGGCAGGGCTGGGTGTGCGCCAGAGCCCGGGAGCCAAGGGACTGCGATGGCTGCGGGTGGGTGGCCAGGGCCACCGCTTACTCAAGCAAGGGCTCAGGCTCCCCCAGCATTTTGAGGTCAGACTGCACAAACCAACTCTGTGTGGCCCCCAAGGGTGATGCCGGGGCTGGAGGAATCTGATGGTGGGGCTGGAAGAATCTGATGGTGGGGCTGAAGGAGTCCGATGGTGGGGCTGGTCATCCGCTGTGGGGGATGGATGGGCTCATCTCGGTGGGCACAGGAGCAGGATGCCCTTTCTTCTGGTAGATACATCAAACCCCTGGTCATCCACACACCCGTGAGGTGTGTGGGCTGTCCCGAGAAATAACAAAAACCCAGATACAAGAAATTTCCCATGATCATCTTTTAAAACTCAGAACAAAGGCGAATTGTTCCTCTTTTCTCACTGGTGTTTGTAAGAGCGTGAAGGGCTCCCAAAGCGCTGAAGCCCTGCTTCCCATCCCTTCTGCTTTCCCTCTGCTCCAAATGGTGTTGCAAGTGAAATTCCACATCTGGGTCCTGCAAACCTCCCTCTGTTCCGCTCTGTCCTGGGCCGCCGTAAATCAGGGCCCTGGTGTTAGTTCTTTTGATTAAATTCACTCCTGATATTTGCCAGATTATTGGCACTAATGTAATTCTATTGGAACAGAGACTCTGCAGGATTTTATAGCCGGGCCGTAAACCAGCTCTGCACTTTGGGGGAAGGATTTATACACTTTTTGATGAAAAGATGACAAACCATACGTGTTATGAATGCACTTGTGCTGAGGCTGCCAGTGGAAACCCCTTGTGGAGGGGCAGGATTTGGCACCTGGAGAGGTCACAGTCATTAGGACTCAACGTTTTGGTAACAAACAGGATCACCTGCCTCCCTCCGACCCGTGCCGAGCCTGGCAGACTTTTTCACCCATGTTGGAGGATTATTTCATGGCTTGTGCAAAAAAAATGAAAGAAAAGCACTCCCAGCCTACCTGACTGTCCTGGCTTATACCTGCAAAGGCTCAAGATTTTGGTTTTCACTTTTTGAGTCCAAGTAGAGAGAGGCTGAGCACCATCCCCACGGGCTCAGCCTCCCGCCCTTGATTTCACAAGTGCAGATGCAGGTTTTCTTCCCACCCAGTTGCAGGCATTTAATGGGGGAGACAACTAACGCAGCTAAACCCCTTTGGCTGCCTGTGCTTGCCTGGAGAGGAGAGGAGAGCCCCTGGTGACAGGGACAGTGGGACGAGTCCCCATCTCTCTCCACTGACTATAGAGGGAGCTGCGTGACCAGCTTAGAGAACAGAGCTCATTTCCGCAAGGCTGAAGCCAAGAGAGATGAAACCTTTTCCTGCTGCCTGGAGCCCCACTGAGAAGTTGGGGGTCAGGAGTCAGCAGAGACAAAGTCCATGTTAGACGGCTGAGGATGGGCTCATTGCCACCAGCGCACTGGCATCCCACTGCTGATGTCCCACAGGCCATGTCTCAGTGTAGGACAGGAAGATCAGCTTGTCCATGGTGCATCTCTGCAAGTTTCGGTTGTGGTCAGCATCCCTCCAGCCTCACAAATATCCCCTGCCAACAGGGTCCTCAGCCCACTGCTAGGTGAGGGGTAAGCAAGCTCCCATCTAACACATCCCAAAGACACCAGAGTGGCCTGGTTGAAACCCCTACACCAGGGTTCCCTAGGGTAGCACATCACCAGTGGCGGCTCCTGGCAGGGCTTCTGCCACCAGTCTTTCCTTGTCTGCAGTGAGCATCAGGTACCCATCGCTGCAGGGACCCCATCACTGCAGGAAATCTACCCTTGGTGTCCACGCTAGCAGAAAGAGGAGCGCATCCTAAGAGAGATGCGCCTCTCCCCTGAACAAACTCCTTTTGATGACCGTCTCTAGTCTAGCTGATTTGTGGTTTCACAAGGCAAAATCCAGGACAATAGTTTATATTAATTCCCATCAGGGAGTTGTCCTTAATTATCAAACTTCATTCCCTTCATTTTCTCCTTGTCTGCCTCTTTGAAGACCAGCTGGAGCTACCGTTTAGATGAGAGATGAGCCAGCTCACAGTGCTGGTAGGGTTTGGGTTGAGTTCTCGTGTCAAGGCTTGGTCACCTCTAAGAAATCACATCACTGGAGAAAGTTCAGACTTTCAAGGCATTGATCTTCCAAACACAGACTTCATTTTCTCCATAGCGCATGTTCTTCCACTGCTGTGAGAACAATTTTCAAGCTGTATTTCTATACTGCATTTATTAGTGGTTATGCCTCAGTCACCCCCTTCCCCAAGGCCCCATAATTCTTTATATTGATATTATTCCAAGTGCTGAGCACTGATTTATGGTTTCTACATCTAAAACTTGTCATCAGCAACCCCCAGGCTGGTTGGAAAAAGCTTATAGAAATACAGCTTTAAACTGCCCCATGCACACGGGTCCTGGGACAGCACAGGAAGCTTCAGTGCCACTGCCACCGAGTGCCACCCCTTCCATGGCACCTCCAGGTCTCAGGGCAGAGCTGCACCATTCACTTGGTCTGGAAGGGTCCCAAAGCAAAGAAGGGACTTGATTATTACAAGAAACTCTTCAACGGTGTTGAATTTGTAGTGCGAAAAACATGGAGAAGGAGTGATTTTTATTTTTGTTAAATGAGACTTGAGCTCAACATGAGGTGTCTACCTGGCCATGCCAGCTTTTAAACATCCATGATTTTAATGACATATGAGCAGCTATGACAAATTAAGCAGCTGCTTCTGTGCGAGCAGGAGTGGGAGGAGTTTGCTGCGTGGCAGCAGTGGAATATTCCGGTGGAAAACCCAGCAACTGAGACACTTTCTAATTGTTTCAAGCCAGACAGGGCTTCCAGTTTCATGCTGGTAGGAACTGGTGATCTGAAGTGGTCATGCTATTTACTCCTCCATGTGTCTGCCCCTGGAAGTTCTCCAGTATTGGGGCTGGCTTTCCATTTTGGTGCAAATTAACTGGGATAAGGGTAAAATCCTGCTCTTTGGTCTCCACAGAAACCCATCTCTGACTTTCTTCTCTCTCTGGCTTAGAATCAGGGCCACCACCCTCAATACAGCAGCATTTAAACAGACATTTTCTTTCAGTGGAACCTTATTTAGGCAGTGTGAGATCTAAACCTGGATGCTTGGACAAAGCACAGAGCACTGGTAGGGTATGTCCCCAGGGGCTGGCAGAGCACCAAGGGGCATCACCATGGTCAAGGAGGCTGTGCCATCCACATCCTAGATGAAGTGCACATGCTGGGGGTCTCTGCTCTGCTACAGTCTCCAGAAGTTGGCTTAGAAGGTTATTAGCCAAAAAAAGAAAGTTTAAAAAAGGAAAGGGTAAAAAAGAAGAAAGTGATAGAGGTTTGTCGGCGCCTGGCGATAAGATCAGAGCAAAATCACCTCCATGCCAGAAATTTCCATAAGCTGCAGCTGTCTTCAAGCTCCAGGGAAGCCAATAATTTCACATATTTTTCCCACCCTTGCACATTTTTCTGCACGATGAGACTCCCCTGGAAGCCTGGACTCCTGGGGGCGCTGGGCTGGGCAGAGCCTGGGCACTCTGGCCCCACAAAAGTCCCCAGGAGGAGGGCTATTTCTTAATCTGAGCCCCCATTCCCCACCCCCTTCTCCTCCAAAAAGCCACATCAGCATCTCCAGAGCCCTTTTCAGCAAAGCTCTTCTAGGAACATCTTTTGGACTTTGCTGAACTGGTAGAGACTAAGTCGCATTTAAAGGCAGATTTGAAACAGACCCAGTTTAGGGAAGGGGAGGTGTGGAAAGGGATTTTGATGTATCTTCAAACAGGCTGGGAAGACATCTGGATGTAAGCAAGGCAGCATCTCAATGGGCAGGGGTCTGACCTGCAGCACAAACCCCAGAGCGTGGCTCTACCAAGTCCTCCTGGTGTCCCCAGCCCAGCCAAGAGGACCCACTGCCATGGGAGATGTGCCCAGGGCTCTGGTGATGCCCCATGGGTTCCACTTCCATGGATGCTTTTCCCACCAAAGCACCCACCAGTTGCTTCTTCCACCCAAATGAGTAAAACCAGAACCCAAAACACCATCTCCTGGGAGAAAGACACTGAGTGACCCAGTTTGGAGATGTGACAGGAGACATTCAGCCCTTTTAGCACAGGAGGGAAGAGCAGCCCCATCCATGAGCTCCCACTCTGAATGGATGAAAAGCCCACAAAAAAACCCTCCAGAATAGGTAAAAGCCATGGCAGAAAATTCCAACTCCACATGGGGTTCACGGAGGTTGGGGCAAGATGCCTTGCTGACTCTGGGGAACCAAGACGTGCAATGGATGCTCAGCCAAAGATCCTCCAAAGGACATCAAGCTCTGCATTGCAGCCTAGAAACCTTCTCCCCAGCCCCTCAGAAGGGAGATACAGCTCACAGCTGAGTCCCAGATCCGTGTCAGACATTTGGATGATCTAGCTTACTAGGAAAATTTAGACAATTCCCTGACAGGAACTCTGCGTGTCTAAAAAATCACACCCTCACAGTGATGGTGCCTGAGAGGAGTTTTATTGGCTGGATTTGGGGCCAACCACCTTCCAAAATTTTAGTTTGAGTTCAGTCTTTAGGCAGAAATACTTCCATAAGTAATCCCAAAGGGCAGGTTTGGACTATGGTTTTTCAGAAGAGGTAGGGTGCGACACAATAGAGGGGAATTTACACCCCATCAGGAAAAAAAAAAGACTAAAATCCTGTTCTCCATCACAAGACTAAGAACAGAAGTTGCTACATTTATTTGTGCAGCCAGACTTCTGCCTGTCTCTGGGGCAGAGGAAAGAAAAGGAATAATTTGCCTTCTCCGTAAATATTTTCAAACTGTTAAGATAATTTCATGCTTTAGTTCTCAAGAGTGGAGAATCCTCCAGGCTCCCAGGTCCTGAGCACTGAAACAAAATTCAGCTTCCTTCACCCTCCTGCTCTATTCTGATTTTAAGAGTACTAAAACAACAAGATTTTCTCACTGAAAAAGATGTCTTTTCCATTTCAACGTGCACTTCAGAGAGCATCACAAGTCAGCAGCCTGGATGTGTGCCTCAGGAGCTCTCATTGCCATTGTTTCTTGGGCACTTGGGGTCCTGGCGGGGGGTGTCTCCCCACTGTGGATGCTTTAGTGTCTGATAAGGGATCCCCCTCTGCTCAGCTTTCTGGGGTTTCTCTCCCATCTCCTCAACTGCCTTATTTTGTGGAGCTTGTGTCAACCTCATTATCTCTGAGACTTTTGCTGCACTGTCAGGTTTGATTGAAATATTATTAGTGGGAGAATATGCTTGTAGGAACCTCATTTCCTCAGGAGCCAGGCTAAAAATGCATCAGGAGGAGAAAATGTTAGTCTTTTTTTTTTTCCTCTCAATAGAAGTATTTTCCAGCCCACTCTTTCTCATGCCCTGTCTCCCACGAGAGCAGGTTGTGCCTTATTTTGCTTGAGAGCCGTGAGGACACTGTACCCAGGGACTGTGCCCCATTCAGCCTGGCCAGAGTTGCCCCTGGGGTTCTTGACTTGGCATTTTTTGGTGGAAAAAATAAAAGGGGTGACATCCTGCAGGACAAAACCCAAGTCCTGCTGGGAAAACAGGGAGAAGGAGGCACCAGAGCCTCGTCCCTGAGTGTCTTGACGTCCCCACCACTCTCCCCGCCGGCTTCTCCAGCTCCGCTGCAACCACCTGAAAGGTGGAGCTCTGAGGCGATGGGGGAAATTCTTAAGAATTTTTTTACAAGAGGATTTTTGAGCATTTTGGAAAGTGCTGCCATAATTGTGTTATTGTCTGTATCACAAATGCCTGCCCATAGTGCGCCTGCCCAAAAAGTGGATTTATTACCGTGGCTCAAAGCCCCGTCCGGATTAGCGGCGACTCTTGCTCAGTGGAGGCTTTGTGGGCCCCGTCTGTTACTTGTTACAGAGAAGACAAAGACAAGGTCTAATCTGTGAAATTTGGCCCAAACCACAGGGCACCAAAGCCCTTGGCTTCCCTGAGTGCCAGTTCAGGAGGAAGAAATGGGAGAGTCCTGAGAAGCGGCTCTGGAGGAGGGACAGTGTGAAACACCGAGAGATTATTTGGCTTTGCCTGATAAAAGGGGGAATTCATTTTCTGCTGGCAAGAAACTTTTAAATCTCCAGGAGAATGTGCTGAGGACATTGTGCATGAACATGATCCTTTGGAGAGCTAAATCCAGTTCACAATATATCAGACAAGCTGACGATCTCATTGCATAGCAGTTAGCAGTAAATATTTAAAGCCATTATTAGTATTCAGAGTTAACGCAGAGGCATTTCAACCTCTGGTTCTGGTTAGCAAGCTAGCTGAGGCCAGACTGCATGGGTGCACACTTAAACACAACAGTTTCTCTTTCCCATGACATAAATCCCTGGGATTTGCAGGACATGCGTCCCATGGTGGAGATGCTCTGCCATTCAATATGGCCATAGAATCACAGAATCGTAGAATTATGGAACGGTTTGGGTGAGAAGGCATCTCAAAGATCATCCAGTCCTACCCATCCAGCCACGGGCAGGGACACCTCCAACCAGAACAGGTTGCTCAACACCTCATCCAGCCTGGCCTTGTCCCTAGAGCCAGCAAAAATCTCTCTGCACCACTCAGGTGCACAGATACCAGGTCAGAACTCTCCTCACCAACGGACAAATAGCCAGGGTAGGTCTCCAAAGGAAGGAGCACCTCTTGGTGTTGAATTGTTCCTCCAAAGTCAGGAGCCAAAACAAGCCTGCTGAAAAAAATGCCTGCCTGGGTCATGGTCTTTGAGACAGATCCAAGGCTGGGGTCACCTTGGAGATGGATTACAGCCATGGGGGGACAACCAGGCTGCCCCCTGTTTCCCACACCGTGTGTTCCCTGGCCAGATGTGTTCACTGGAACCGGGATTTAAAGAACCCAAATTATGAAAGAAGATCAGGAAAAAAAATAAATACAACTCCAAAAAAGTTTGCCTAAGTAATAATATCTAAACCATGCTTCTAAACATGAAAACATAAGACTGAGTGAAATATATTCACTGTATCAGGATGATGTGGGCTGTTTTTGAAGTAGTAGGCAAATTTAGATGGAGTTGTTTTGACATTTTGCTGTTTAAAAATATTGTCAGCATCAAAGCGTCTATACACCACGCTCGATTTTGGTGCATTTTTGATCCAGAAGAAACCTTCTGTAGCTACATTTTCTACTCCCGTCACAATCTTTGGAGGAGAGAAGGAAACCAACTAAAGGGAGGTCATTTTGGCCATGATTCTGGAAAAGCATTTAAAAGCGTGGTTAAATATAAATGCGTACTTCAGGCACGTTGGCTATGTGAGACTTATATTCATACTTAAAAGAGAGCGTGATTTCTTTCTTCAGGAGCCTTCATCAATGACTCTTGCAAATGAAGGTGGCTTTTTAATTGCTGCTTTACTGCTTAGTGTTCGGCGTAAAGTAAAGCCCTTGGGCTTTTAAATCTGGAAGCCCCACGACCTGCATTGTCACTGCAGGTACAAGAGGGCAAGAGGAAAGACGGACACCCTTTCTCTGTTGTTTTTACTGCAAACAGCTTTTTCCTCATTCTGAAAACCTCCTAAGGAAATAGTTCCCCACCCCCCAAAAAAAAAAAAAAAACAACCAAAAAAAAAAAACCAAAAACAACCAGCATGATCTCAATTGTCCAAAAATGCAGGTCCTTTCAGGTACCTTCTCAAAAACCGTCACACTTGAAGAGAGCTAAGCCTGGAGATTTATCCCTCTGTTTACCTTTCAACACACGTGTAGGAGGTGAGGGGGGACGGGGGGAAGATCAGCAGCTGGGAATGCCTCCCACCAAAACGCAGGCGTGGAAAAATACTTGCATTTTTGTCATGCTACTTGTCAGCCTTTGGGGGGCTGGAGGCATCCCAGCAAGTCCAAGCACTTTCCCCGGGGGCGTTTTGCACCTCCATGGTGTGGGGCCCTAAGATTTGCTCTCAGGTGTTTCTCAGTCCCAAACCAGCCAAATCTCAGCCCAAAACACAGAAAGTGAGGGTAGCCCATGCATGAGCGGACCGTGGTCTGCTTCAGCAGGTTCCTGCGTATAATAGTGGCTTGCCTTGGAAGATTCAGAGAGAGATATAAAACTCTAAGACAGGCAGTTTTGCAACGCCTGCCCCCGGGGGAAACCTCTTCCAAAGTGCAGTCAGTTAGTAGCTGGCTCAGAGTGCTTATATCTGTATATATATTAATCCCAGCTAATGTAACTACAGATGTTCTCATTCATAGGCCTATCTAATCCTGTTGGGCCTCTGCCATGGTGTCTCGTAGCATGAGTTCTACGAGTTAATTACGCGCGGTGCAAAGAAGCGTTTCCTTTTATCGTTGCAAAAGGTGGCCTTTTGAAGGCGCTGAATGTCCCTTTGTCCCTGGGTTTTAAGGAGCAGTGAAGAGGAGCACCTGTCTGACCTTCCCGGGGCTCTGCATTACTTGGCACCCCTCCACCGCCTCTTGGCAAAGGCGTTCCTCATCTTTTCCGTCGCCCTCAGATGGGTGCCTCTCCATGCCTTTCACTCCAGTTTCCCAGCTGAGGATGTCCTATTGATTTCCATGGTGTCACAATATTATATTCAGTGATCCCACCCCCCACCTTCTCATAACACAACCTACTATCTTGTTGCTCTTCCGAGCTCCTTTGCAATCAGCCAGATGTTTCATTGACTCCTAGATCTTTTCCTGGAGTGGTTGTGGTTAATTGGGACCCTTCAGCCTGTATGAGCCATCCTCTTCCCTCCTTCCAATTAGGCAGCCTTCCACACGCTGCTTTTTGTCTGCCACCTCCTCATCCACTTTGGGTCGCTCTTGCAGAAGATGGTGTCCTCACATCTGGACTAGATAAGCTGAAGGTGGTCACCTAGGCGTGCTGTTAGCTCCCTGCTTTCCAGGTTCTGGCTATTACATAATGACAAATCAGCTTTTGGGGGCAGAGGCACCCCTCCATTACCTTCATTCCCCATTAAAGACTCACTGTATATTTCTGCTCCTTGTGTTCTCCTCCGCAGCCAGCTTTTTCAGCAGGAAATAACTTCCTTTCGCACTAGTAATTCCTGGCCATCTCTGCCACAGGCACTCAGCAGAGACTTTTCTTAAAGACTTTCTGAAAGAACCAAGTCCTCCCAGTGTGCTTCCTGGTGCTGTGTGAACTAACAAGCTAAAGATACACCATATTCTCACACCAGCATCATTCCTGTTTGCTCCTTTCACATCCCCCTCACGGCACCATTGCATCCTTCTCTGTGGGGTGATACTTTTAAGCAGGGCATGAGGATACAGAAGATAAATTAGCTGTTATCCCCCTTATTATCCCTAGTGTTGTCCCAGGCACTCTCCTTTTCCGCTCAATGAGGTTTTCTCAGCGCTGGTGCCTTGTGGTCTCTGCTCTGCTCAGTGCAGGGGGCTGCTGATGTCCTGCATCACGGTGGGTGACCAACAAATGCTCGCACCCAGGGAAGTCTGGGAATGAAAACATGTTTTGTGAATCAAAAGGTTCCTATCAGCAAGGTGGTGAGGATGCCACAGGGGTGTTTGCACTGCAGCTCCAGAGCAGACTCTTCCCTTCATTCAGGGTTCCAACCCAAAGGAATTTGAACCGTGCTGAAAAAAAGCAACATTAACCATCAGCAGCCCAGCTCTTCCATGGCTGGGGAAGGAGAAGAGCCTGGAATCGCTGGCTGGAAGTGTTTGCACGGGCCAGAGAATTGCAAATTGCCTTTAATTGCTCCTAATTGCTGGCACTGGTTCAGTTCCTCTGGGGACAGGGACGGCAAATGTACATCTGCAGACACTGCTCAGACCACCTCCTGCCTCCCTGAGCCAGGAGGGTTGAGTTGCTGCTGATTCGGAGAGTTTTTGGAAAGACTGAAAAGTCAAAGCAGGGTCAGGTGTTCAAGGAGCCAGCGTGGTGCTCTCTGAGGCCATCGTCCCCAGCCCGCAGGATGCTGCACTGACACGGAGAGCTGGGGACCCGTGACAGGAGTCACATCCCTGCACCCAGAGAGGATTTACCCCTCCAGGTGTTGAAGGGAATGATCGGAGATCACCTGGGGGTTTCTCCTGGGGAGGCTTTGGACCAAGGGCTGGTGAGTCTCAGCTCCTCTGCCACTTGTCTACTCTGTACCCTTGGGCACATCACGCCTTGTGCTGCAGAGCCCTCCAAGGAGCCTGGACTGGGGAGGAAGTAGACAACCTCAGACAGATACGGCTGTAAAATAACCCCAGCAGCTTTGGACAAGCTGTGCTGAGGCATTACCTCATGAGGGAAGGAAGCAGCAGCAGCAGCAGCAGCATCGCTATTTATTTATGTGGTGTCCAAAAGAGCGCTCTGTGCTCTGCAGCCCGTCCTCCAAGAGCCTGATTCTGTAAATCTTACTCATCGCAAAGGCTTGTCCCTTTTTTCCCCTCTCTCTCTTTTTTGTTTTGTTTTGTTGTTTTGTTTTGTTTCTGTTTTCTCCCCTTTCCCTCGCCCAAGTGGTCCCACTGAAATTGGTGCAATCCGTTCACATGGGGGAGGATTACTCACAGGATGGGGGTTTGCAGGCCATGCCTGAAACCAGCACACGCAGCCCCACAGGGGACGCCTGAAACATGAGGCATGTTCCTCCCCATCCTCCTGCCC
>VZRU01021105.1:60727-73064 GCA_013398155.1 Pedionomus torquatus | reverse complement strand
ATCAAAATCCCCAAATCAGAAGTGCTAAAGGAGAAGAAAAAAAGTAGCAAAAGCTTTGTGTTTGGCTTTTATCACCCTCCCCTATGAAAAATCATCAGGTTTTGGCCAAGACTCTGTTCCTTCCCATCCAGTGCTGGTGAAGCCAGGGGATGGCATGGTTTGCTTGTACTCTAGGGTGGGGCACCCCATGCAGGGACCCGAGGACANTGCTCTGCAGCCCGTCCTCCAAGAGCCTGATTCTGTAAATCTTACTCATCGCAAAGGCTTGTCCCTTTTTTCCCCTCTCTCTCTTTTTTGTTTTGTTTTGTTGTTTTGTTTTGTTTCTGTTTTCTCCCCTTTCCCTCGCCCAAGTGGTCCCACTGAAATTGGTGCAATCCGTTCACATGGGGGAGGATTACTCACAGGATGGGGGTTTGCAGGCCATGCCTGAAACCAGCACACGCAGCCCCACAGGGGACGCCTGAAACATGAGGCATGTTCCTCCCCATCCTCCTGCCCTTTGCCTCTCCTTGTGTAACCCTTCCCTGATTTGCTTATTTTCCTATTAACTCCTGCCTCTCTGCTCTTCTTTAACCCTCTTTCCTTCTTCGGGCTCTTCCTTAATGTGTTTTTCTTTCCTCTCCCCCAGCAATATTGAAGCCACCCCTTGGGGCCACAGCATGCGGGTCTTCTCACCTCAGCATCTCTCATCACCAGCCAGACTGATTTAGTGTTAAAAACGTACTTTTCCAATGAGAGCAGGGTTTGATAGAAAAGCAATTCTCTGGCTACAGGCAGATTTGCAAGTGGCTGGTTCCCAGAGGCANCATTAAAAACCCTCTGGGAGGAGGCCCAGCCTGGGACCTGCTGCCCAGGGACCCTTTGCCCTTTGACAAAGGTCAAACTGGGGGCTGCTGGTGCAGGGGTCGGGAGCAGGACAGTGCTAGGGCAGGTTGGAGGGAGGCTTCAGCCAAACACCAAAACTTGGACACCCAACACAAACATGGGATGTGATCTACTGTTCCCAGATGAGGTGGGCTCAGGGTGTCTCAGAGCCAGGGGGGTGCAAGACAAACAAGAAGCATCACAGGGTCCAGCACAAACCCTCATGGGAGGCTGATATGCTCAGTTTGGAGAATTTGAGGGTATTTGAAAGCCAAGCCCAGCTACTGGAGCCCATGGAGATTCTTGTGCTGGTCCTGACCCACCGACAAGTTTTGGGCAGTTGGGCAGGTTTTCCCCCAAGTCCTCTTTCTGGCAGGCAGCTTCACCGAGGGGCAGAAGACGAGCAGGATCTGCAATCCCCAGGGAGGGTTTTGGCTGGCTCTTTCCTGAGGATGCTGCCCAAGAAAAGGAAAGCTTTCCTGCCTTTCCCTGCCACCGCTCAGCAGGGGCAGACCACAGTCTGGCACGGCGCTTGCAGCTCTTAGAAATCAGGGCTGTTAACAAATGTGCGAGGCCATAATCCTTTTGGAGCGGTGATGATAACAAGCCCCAATGCTTTTTCTTTTGCCTTTTTTTTTTTCTTTCCTTTTTTTTTTCCTTTTTTTTTTTTTTTTTTTTTACAAACAGCTGCGCTGGTAAGTCCCACTGTGGGAAATGAGATGGTGAATGATTTCAAGTGCAGTATTTACATCCCCTGCCAAACCCTTCACATCTGCCTGGCTCTGCCGTCAAACCTCCATCCATCTGGCTGGGAACAGCAGGTCCTCCAGCCTGCCTGCATCCCACAAGGGCATTTCCTTCCTGCGCCCGCAGTGCCAGCTGCCAGGGATGCTGCTCCACGGGGAAGGGCTGGAGCAAAAACACTGAAAGGAGGGTATTGGGTTGTGGTGGGATTTTATTTTTTTTTCCTCTAGTGCACGTGAAATGAATACCCAACGTCTCTGAAAGCAATTGCTTCCTGCCTGAAAGGGTGATGAAATGCTCCTTGATTTACTTCTTTTCACCTCTTCCTCACAGCCCCATGGCTGTTCCAGGGAGCCCAGGGAGGGTTGGAGCTGGCTGGGGTGGGTGCTGCAGCTCCTGGAGTCACTCTGGTGCTGCTGCTTTTGCTGTTCCCCTCGCTCCAGCTTCTGCAAACTGTTTCTTGACTGCAGTATCTGTGGGATGAGGTGGTTACAGTGTCTATGGGTGTGTTTCCTTGTCCTGCCTCTCTGGGTCTGCTCCTGGCTGAAGCCCCGTCTCCACAGTGTGACCAGCTGTGGCTGGGCCACCCCCCCCTTTCCATTACCATCCCCTTTCCATTACTTTCCATTATTCCCTTGTCATTACCATCCCCCCTGTGCCCAAGTCATGGCCACATGTACCCTCTCTGCCACCTCTATTTCAGGTCAGTGTAGTCTCTGGATGGATGGGAAGTTTGTTGGAGGTCCAGCACCAGCTGTGGAGAAGGTGGAGCCGCTGCCCCAAGAGCTGCCAGCAGCGCACCCCGCTCCCCGCCAACCCTGCCTGTGCCCACCCTCCTCTCCCCCTGACCTTTTTGTTGTGTGTTCCCCCCACAGAGTGTGATTGCCATCCCGTGGGTGCCGCCGGCCAAACCTGTAACCAAACCACAGGCCAATGTCCCTGTAAGGATGGCGTCACCGGCATCACGTGCAACCGATGCGCCAAAGGCTACCAGCAAAGTCGGTCTCCCATTGCCCCCTGCATAAGTAGGTGGATCGCTCTTGTGATGTCTGTAGATTAGACATATTAACCTTTATAAACCCCTAGGAGCCACTGCCCAGATTGGGTGGCTACTAACCCCACCGCGTACGTGCCAATGGGTAGCGCTTGGGGGACAGAGCTGCCTGGGTACCCCTGCCAGCCGCACTGCCTGCAGTGGGGCATGTGGTCCAAAATTCACCCCTAGCTTCCAAGTAACTCATCTGCCAAATTGAGTTGGTTGTGTGAGTGCATGTACAGCCCAGTTTGTTGGTAACTGGATTTTGCTCCACAGAGCCAAGGTGCCCCAAGACCACATTTGCTTTGGGGCACCACATCAGGTCAGGATGCTAAGGTAAATCATTTCAAATAGACTTTTTTTTTTTCCTCCAAAATCAGGCTGTGCTGCACTGGCACAGAGCACAAATCCGATGTTTGATGGAGGTGCCATCACAGTAACGCAGTTGATAGCCCCTGGATTGCTAAAGGGGATCCTACACTCACACAGCCCACCCAGAAACATGGCCTGGGTTACCATTTGCTTCCTTGAGTTTGCATTTTAGTTAACTTTCCCAAGGTTGCTCCCATCCTCTGCTCTTCAAACAGCAGCAGCAAGCACCAGGTATGCCTCCCATCTCTCCCATGCAGAATTTGGACTCAGTGATGGCAAAGGCCCCTTCCAATGGAGGCCATTCTATGTTTCTGTGATTTCCTCTGCAAACATCCCTGTCCCCACTCAGTCCCTGTGGGCACTCGCTGCCCAGGCAGGGCACGCTTCATCTTCTCTCTGCCACCTGTTGCTTTGGCTGCTGTTGGCTCGTTCAGTTGCTCATGCACCTCCACCTGCCCCTAATGAAACCAAGCACCACAATTATGGTGTGTGGGACAGGCTGGGAAGGAGAGGCTGCTCCTCTGGTGATTGACCACTTCTGATAAAGAGGAGGGAAAAAACCCAAAGGGAAAAGAAAAGCAAAGGTTGAAAGAATCAAATCTGTCAGGAACCCACAGTCCACTCCCGCACTGGTCCTTCACAGCATCTGCCTCTCAGGATGGCCATCGCCAAGTTACGGGTCAGATACCCTTTCTCCACCTTCTCCTGCTGAAGGAAACATACATACCAGGGTGGGTTTTGGTCACTTGAGATTCATTCTTTCCCGTGTCGCAATGGGACGGCAAGAGCTCAAACCAGATGCCTGTTTCCCCAGGATGCTACAGTCATGGCTCCGGTATGCTTTGCAGCAAGTATGCGCAAAGGTTTATCATTAATTATTCCCCAGGGCCATGGTAAATCAGAGGGTAAATTGTTTCTTGCATCACCTCCCTTGGGATTCATTGCTCCGAATAAAGACAGACGGAGGATTTCAAAATGATCCAAGCAGGCGTTTGGAGCTGAGCAGTGCTTAGGCCAGCAGCCGAACCAGCCTACTCAGGGCTGCCCTGTCCTCCCCCTGCGGCCCAGCCGCCTGTGAGAGCCATGCTCTATCACAGCAAAACACCCTTTCCAAGGGGCCACAACTTGGGGTGGAGATGTTTTCTTCAAGTAGCACCCTGGCATGGCTACCAAGGCGCTGCGCAGTTGTGGGGAGTTTGATCTAGACATATGATGCTACAGCCATTAAAGTGAGGGTATGTGCAACTCGTGATTCTCTCATCCTTGAGAAACCCAAACCAGCACACCTTCATCCTTGAAAAATGCCAGTCAGCATGTCCTGCACATGAGGGGAGTGTAGTTCCCATATACATGTGTAGTGGGGGCCACTTGCTCTCCATCCCTGGAGAAGATCCACCTTGTCTGCAAGAGCAGTTACTCTCTGATTTACCGCTGCTCGTGTTGGCTTTGTCTCAAAGACTTATAGCAATGCAAAAAGACCACCTTGTGGGGAGCAAGCAAGGCACAGGAGGGATGTGTCTGCACAGCAGCCTGCGCCGGCTGGCATGAGCACCCCTCCAGATGCCGGCATCAGGACGGCTCTGCTGGCTGCTCGTGTGCTGCCCAGTAACACACCTTATGGTTCACATGGGCTTGTGCCTGGGTTCCATTGCACAAGGGTGAACGACTGAAAAAATCATCTGCACCTCTACGAGCTGCCGTCACTGCAACACAGACAGACCCCAGCAAACCCTGCCTCCCTGGCCAGGAAGGTTCCCGAGGAAAGGAGACAGATCCTGACCCCAAACTCATGCTTAAATTCCCCTTTCAAAATGGCCTGGTAGGGTGTTTCCCCGCCAGGATTCCCAGGGATGCACAGAATTTGCCACACTGTGCCCCAAATGTGCCAAAGATGGCAATGAGAGCTGGGTGTGTCCACAGGGGAAAAGAGCATCAAAATCAGCAAAAACACAGGCAGGCTGGGGCATGAAGATCCAGAACGCTATGTGGTTTTAGCTACGCATACAAAGCCGGCCCCAAATCAAAACCAGGGACCATTGCACTGGCACCATATATGTTTGAATTTCCTTTAAAAGAGGGAGATAACACTTGCATCCCAGCAGGCAGAGGCTGTACCTGCATCCTGCCTCACATGAGAGGAGCAGGATGCAGGTAGCGCTGCTGTATGGATGTAGGATGGAGACTGCGGGTGGAAGGGAGGGACAGCCCCAGGGCAGGGAGAGGCATCAGGGGTCTTGTTGCCCATCAGGCACCCTCTGAGACACTGCAGGAGCATCCCCCACCCTGGGCTACCAACAGGGACCTAGAATGGCAGCAGGCTGTGTCTGGGCACCCCTGCTATTGCTGGCATTACCTGGCTGGCCATAGCCTACTTGCTGGAGCAGCCTGGCATCACCAAGCCATGCTGCTTCTCATTTTAGCCACAAGCCAAAATTTTTGGTTTAAAAAAATGCCTTTCCCACACCCTTCTGGGATGCCCAGTTCCCCAGGGGTTAGGGTCATGGTGTGCTGGCTTCTGGGGCTCTTGCAAGGTTCCTTGCTGGAGGACATGATTGGGAAATACTTCTTACTGGTAGAGGTGGTTGGGAAAGGGAAATGTGGTGTGTGCAGGGGCCAGCTCTTTGGGATCTGGAATAATGTCACCTTTTTTTATCTCCTCTGCTTTCCTGCCCACTTCTCACTGTCCTGCACAGAGATCCCCGCCGCTCCCCCCACCACTGCCGCCAGCAGCACAGAAGAGCCTGCAGGTACGTTGTCTCTTCTTCTAAAGCTTCTGGATGGCAAACGTCTCATGAGAAATTGCCTGCTTAAGATAAAGAATGCTTTCAATTAATACATTAATTCTGATGCCTGTACTGGGACCAATGGGTTCTTTTAATCTTCCAAATGTCCAAGAGTTTGAAACAAGTGTGCAGCAGCCCAGGGGACACGTGTTTCTAGGAGCACACGGGAATGTAAGGAAGATGCAGAAGGATTTTTCCTAGAGGTGCTATAATCTATAGGCACAGAGTGATTTCCCAAAGTGAGATTGATGCTTGATGGAAAAGAAGTTAAGGATTCGAGACCACCAGGGGTTGATTATTAAAGTTCAGTGGTTACTTACTGAAGCAGAGGAGCCCAAACAGGGTAAGAGAACAGCCCAGCGGGAATTTTCTCGGGGGGTGGGATGATGACAGGACTAGGAAACAAAAGATTCCCCAAAGGAGAACAAAATATCTAAGTGTTGTTTACTGCTGCAAATCAGCATTTCTTCTTATTTGCGTGTTTCTTGTGCTGAATGATCTTCAGTGCTGCTGTGACCCGTGTACGTTAACAGCGATGTGTCTCACGTCTGGCTCTGTGGGCCCTCAGGGTGGGAGACAGCTGTGGTTAGTGGCATTGGTGGGCACAGTTGTGCTCAGAGGTGTCTCAAGGCTGGTGACTGTAAGAGCAGCGGAAGCATCGTAGCTTGGAGCGGGAGGTGCCCCACCAAGAGGTCCTGCAGCTGCAGGTCCTGCAGTAATGGCTGTAGCCTGAGGACAGCAGCGTGGCTGCCATGCGCTTGGATCTCCACGTTTATGCAAGCTGCAATATGGAGTATCATCCTGAGAAAGCTCTGGCACATCACACTGCCTGCGTCCTCCCATTTGCCCTCTTGACCAAATATGACCCGTGCAGTGTCCACACGTCTCTTTGCACACCCCACCTCCACCACCACAACTCCACTGACACCCCACCATCCTCCCCTCCTGATTTACATCCCCAGAGGGATCCACACCCACCCCTTCATGTCACTGAGGGACTTTCCTGTCCCCAGCTCCTTCGGGGTCAGCTGCGTCTGAGCAGAAGGTGACAGCAGGAGCTGGAGGGCCCCGGGAAAGGGTGACTTATTCCATCCCGCTGTCTGCAGATTCCCAGGGTATTTGAACAGCACCACAGCTGTGATGGACATGGGGTGTAAAGGCTGTTTACTTTCATCTCACCAGTGCAGGAGGGCTCATAAATTAAGGATTTTGTACTAAAAGTGATGGACGTCACCTTGAATTGAACTCGGAGCCAGGGCTGGCCCCGTGGCAGGGCTTTTGACACGGGCTGTGGGTGTTGCTGTGTGCTCAGGAGCTCTTCCCGGGATGGGAAACCCAGGGAGCAAAGGGGCAAGGTCTCTGGTTCCCAGTGTCATGGGAAAGTGAAGCCCAGGGATTTCTGCAGGACTGATTTAAAGGACAAGCCCTGTCACCTGTAAACACAACAGCACCAATGCTGTGGTTCAGTGTCTTGTCTTAGGCTGGCATGAGCAGGAAACATCCCTCAGCCTCAGGTGTGTGCCTACTGTTCTGCTTCTGCTTAAAGTGTTTCCACTGACCTGCAAGTGCTGAGCAGAGCATGAGGAGACACCAAAAACCTGTGCTGGTCAGCATGCCTCCAGCTCAGGTGCTGGTGATCAGCTCTTTTGCCGCTTTGCCTTATGAATTAGGTACCAAGATGAGAGGTGTGGTTTGGTGAGTCCCGCACAGTAAAGCATTGGGCTGTTCAGAACAGAAATCATCCCCAGCTAACCCAAAGCCAAGCAGGAGCAGGTCTTCTTCCCTTAGACAGTTTCCTGACAATTCCAGTCTCTGTCACCTGCTTCTCTCAGGAGAAATCTTCTTCCCCAATTCCTCAAGAGCTTAATTACATGCCATAGTGCATCTCACCATCTTCTTTCAGCCACAGAAAGCTCCTCCCCAAAACTTGCATTAAACCTCCTGTCTTGTCCTGGCTTCAAGGGGACTCTGTGTGGGGATGTCACCACCTAAACCAAGCCCCTGGGACTGGCAGGCAGAGCCTGAGTCTTCTCATGAGCATGGTGAGAGCTGGCAGCTCCTGAAGCCTTGGCATCTCTTTCATTGATCCCAACACTGCCTTTTGGTGCTCGTAGGAGCATCCCACCAGAGCCAGTTGAACACACTGGAAGCATGGGGCAGGGTGGCCCACCTCATTCCCTGGGAGGTAAAATTATGTCTCTTACTAGAAAGAATCCCAGGGTCTATTTTTTTAGATGCTTGAGGAAGGGTTTTTCCCATCCTCAGGGACTGTGCTGCTGATACATGGAAGATTTATAGGCAGATAGAGACTATCAGACAGTGGTTAAAGGATCAGTGAGACCTCCAGAAAACTGTGCCCACTGCAGTTCTGGGCTCACAGGGCAGGAGAAGCCCAATCCCAACCGGTCCCCTCTGCAGCAGGATCTGATGGTTTTACCTGCATCCTGCAGGGACGAGCTCCGCTCCATGGTGTCGTCTCATTACACTGAGAATCTTCGCCTGCCAGATTTACTGACTGACCTTTGGGGATGGGGCTTTTGGCACTTGGCATGACGATTTACAAACTGGGCGTGTTGTGCAGGCAGTCGAGCACCATTCAGCCCTTGGAACCCTGCGGGGCAATGCTTCCATCCTCCATCCACCCAAGCATTGCTTAAATACAAAAGCTCAACAGATTAAACACCAGATTTCTCACAGGTTCCTGCTATTTAACAGGGACTTGCAGACTCAATGTTCTGTCTCATGGCCTGGGAACACTGAGATTTTATGCTCCACACCAGGATCCGTCTGTTCCTCCCCTCCAGGCCTCCCAAACCCACTCTGTTCCCCTGTTCCCAGCCTGTGGCAGGGATGGCAGAGCAGACCTTTCCTACCACGGTGCCACTGGGTATGTCACAGGCTCTGCCAACAATGTGGATGCTTGGCAGCCGAGGAGGTGCAGAGATCCTAGAATCATTTTGGTTGGAAAAGACTTTTAGGATCATAAAGTCCAACCATCAACTTAACACTGACAAATTCACTACTATACCATGTCCCTAAGTGCCACATCTACCCGGCTTTTAAATACCTCCAGGGATGGTGAGGTATCTACCACTTCCCTGGGCAGTCTCTTCCAGTGATTTATAACCCTTTATGTGGAGGATGTTTTCCCAATACCCAACCTAACCCTCCCATGTTTCCTCTTGTCCCATCACCTGTTCCTTGGGAGAAGAAACAGAGATCCCTCGGCTACACCCTCCTTTCAGGGAGTTGGAGAGAGTGAGGTCTCCCCTCAACCTCCTTTTCTCCAGGCTGAACTTCCCCACCTTCCTCAGCCTCTCCTCACAAGACTTATTCTCCAGACCCCTCATCAGCTCCGTTGTTCTACTCTGGAACCACTCCAGCCCTCCATGTCCTTTTTGTGATGAGGGGCCCAAAACTGGACACAGCACTCGAGATGGAGCCTCACCAGTGACAACTACAGGGAGACCATCACTGCCCCAGTCCTGCTGGCTACATGTGAGATGTTTTCTCACAGCCCTTTCTTCAAGGAGCTTAGCTCCTGAGAAAAGGCCCTGTATGGAGCTACAGTGTCTCTGTGTTGGGGTCACCTCACACCATCACTGACCCCAGAAGCAGCCCTGGCATTCACACTGGGCGTCTTTCAGCAAAAACCTCGTTCTCGATGGAATCTCCTTTTCTTGGGCTCCTTCTTGCCAGGGGCCAGGACACATCCCACCCACCCAGTGCAGCTGCCTCAGCCCTTTCTTAAGGCAGGACCCGGCTTGCGCCATCCCCTGCCTTTGCCTGAGGCCGGGTTGCAGGGCACAAGGAGCACCTGTGAGTGAGCAAATGATCGCTCTGTCCCATCATCGTGGTGGGTCACATCCCTCAGGTCAGCTTTGCATGCAGTCTGCTCTGCTAAACCACCTACCGGCCTTGGAGCTGGTGGCAAGAGGTGATGTTTGAACAACGTCCCTGAGTTTGAACTGGCCACAGAGATCTCTCAAAGTTGTTCTGCTGCTGTTAGGAGCTTGTTTGTCTGGGCACAGACCTATTCATGAGTCCAAAAGGACATTCTCTATTATTCACAGTCTTTTCCCTGCCAGTCCCCATGTCCTCTCACATCTTCCCAGAGCATGGCCTCCAGGGCTTGGAGGAAGCAGAATTTACCCACATCCATTAGCCAACATCCCCAATGAAAGGAAAGAGCTGCTGAAGCCCCTGCTGCCCCCACTGTTCAGCGGTGAGGGCTGGTTTGGGGGTGACACATCTCCCACCAGCTTGTTCCACATTGATACCAGCACAGACTGGGAAACAGCTCCTTTTTGTGAACTTCCTGTACTGTCCTGGGAAAATGCCAGCTAGGGCAGCTGCCTTTGGCCGTCCCAAATTCCACGTGCCACCTCAATTGGCCACAGCCCTCCTCAGTGCCCACTCTGAGCTGATGTGCTGTGGCAGTGTGACCTGTGGTAGCTCCACGCAGCAAGTCACAGCCACTACCTTGGCACCAGGCACTGTGCTGGGTGGGCTGGTGCTGGGCTGTTTGCCCTTGTGGCTCCTCAGCTGGCCAGCAAGCAGGACCAGGGTGAGAAGAACAAAGGCATAGAGTCTGCACAGGATGCTTGAGCAGGACAAGAGGATATGCAGGCTATTTTCGGCACCAAATGTGAACACTTTGGTGAAGAGCAGGTCTGGTGGGGAGGACAAGGTACTCCCTGCCTGGGTGCTGATGGGGATGGCTTTAGGGATCAGAAGTGAGTTGGTCAAGACCTGTCCCTCCTTCGACCAAAGTTTTGGGTAGGTGTCTGCAACGATTTCCGGCCTTGTTATGAAGGGGTCATCTCACCCTGGATCTCCTGGCAAGGTTGCAGTCTCCATTCCCAAGTCCTTGCCCCAACAGGGAAGGAGTGAGCCCCATAACTTGGAATCCTTGTAATGGAGAGGAGGATTATTTAGGGGTCTGCCCAATCCCAACCATATTTGCATAAACTTTGTCACTGAGAACATCTCAGCAGGGTTGGAGACCTTCCTTCTGCAAAGGGATGCCTTGTTGAAGGCTGGGAGAGGGTTATCCATGGGCTGCGAGCGAGCCAGGTGTTCTGACAGCCTGTGAGCAGTGAGAAATGAATCAACAGCATCTCTTGGATCCCTGTGTCACTGGGGAGCCAGATGTCCCTGCTCCTGCCCAGTGACACGACCAGGGACCAATCCTTCTCACTACAAGCTGTACACACTGCCTCCCAATGAAAGCCCAGCAGAGGCTGAGCCAAGCTGAGCAATCTGATGGGCCCAGTATCCGATCATAATTCTTCTCACAGTGATTTTTATTGGACTTTTTAAGCACTGTTTTGTCCAGGGAGCTTGAACCCTCCATATTTCATCCCTTCCCCTCGGCAGGGAGTGTCAGACAGTCCCAAGTCACAGCATGTCTCAGCTCCCACCACCACCCTGTAGCATCCTGCTGAACTTCATGATGTTTTCTTGGCAAACCCCTAAACTGGCCTGTCCGCAAGCCAGAGCTCCCCTGATATGGGAGCAAAAGGGTTACAGAGACGGGGAAAGAAACTAGTGGGAGATTTTGGGTGCAGCCAGTTCTGGGAGTTATGTTGCTTTATTTCCTTTGTTTGTGGCTACGCAGGAGAGAAAGCATCATCCTCGCCAAGAGCCATGTTGGTGTCACCACTGCTCTCAGTCAACCAGGGGTAAATCTCAAAAGAGCATGGGCCAAAGCTGGCCTCAGTACAAGGGGTGGAACAATGTCAACCTTGGCATGGGGGGCCCTGCCTGGCTCCGCTTAGCTCTCGGAGGTCCAGATCAATTTGGGGAAATGGTCCAAAACTGCATTGTTTAGATGAAAAGCATTCATGCTCTCCCATGCCGGGAGGTTGGAGGATAAGGAAGGGGTGCTTCTAATTTTCATGGCCAGGCGAGTAGAGCTCTTGCTCCCCACCCTGTCTTTTCCTGGTCCCATTCAGAGATGCAGAGGAGACCACAGTGAAAGGGAGAAAGAAGTAAATAACAGCGTGGGGAAAAGGTTTACAAACCTGCCAGTCAGTCCTGGTCTTATCTGAATTGAATCCAGATTGGCTTGGAAATTATTATCTTAGGTGGATGATTTCAGCTCGGAGGCTTAAATAAAACCAGGTGATTGGATTGATACAACTTTGTATAGTTTTCCCCTGGAAACCAGCTTCTGCCATTTCAAAACCAGATCTGGACTTTCCCAAAGCCGTTTGGGCTCAAGGTGTTGCTCGGGCCCTTTTTGTTCCTGGCTGGTAAGGAACAGGCTGGATGTAAGTGCAGGAAAGGGAAAGAAACCTCCACTCTTAGCAATCCCAGGGACTTCCCAAGATGTGCTTGGACCCGAAGCAGCTCGGCTGCAGGACACGGCATTCCCAGAGCGCAGAGACAACCCGGCGCAGAGGTGGATGCGTGCCATGGTATGCAAGGATGAGTAACACCTTCCAGAAGCAGCTTGGAGAAGGGAGACGGGCAGTCAGGTCTCTGCTTTGGAACAATCTGGAAGAATCTCAAGGAAAAACAAACACACAAAAAA
>VZRU01021105.1:42679-55360 GCA_013398155.1 Pedionomus torquatus | reverse complement strand
AAAAAAGGAAAAAAGTGAAAATATTTCACTGCGCTTTTGTGCCCAGAGGGGCTGGCACACATCTCTGCCACAGTGGCTGTGCTTGTTATGGGGCAGGGCTGGCCCCAGCACCCCACGCACACCCGTGATGGTGCAAAGCACTCCTGAGACTGCTTTGGACACCAGATCTTCTGGTCTTGTGCTTGAGCAGGTGCCTCTGCCTTTACACACAGAGGAGACCCTTTCCGAGGCTGCCCTGGAACCTGATGGAGCTGGGTCTCGGCTGATGGGACAAATTCTTGCCAACTCCCTTGCCCAGGGCATGCTGTGGGGATCTCTGCTCCAAGATCAGCTGCCCTCAGCCAGCTTAGGAGGTGACCAAAGACCAAGCCACACAGTCACATAGTTCAACAGAACTCCACAGCAGAGGCTTGGTTTGCACCAGGACTTTGCACAGACCCCCTGGGAGCAGACCCAGGCCCTTAGGATCCTTGTCCCCAGGCTGCAAAAGGGACCGTCCCAAGCCTGGGGACCATTTTACAGATCACACAACGTGCATGGCTTGAGCAGCCCGGTCCCACCTCAGTCCAGGTCCAAGGCTTGTGAATTATGAGCCTTCCCAAACCAGTTCCCCAGCCATGCTGGAGAGGTGGCCAAGGTCACCCATCCAGAGGCACCGGCTGTCCTGCAGCCAGCCCCAAAATGAAGAGCACTAATTTGTATGTCATATTGGCAAAAGGCATCAGGCACAATAGCTGGGTCACTGCCAGGTTGGGGGGAAGAGTCAATTTAGTCATTACAGACTCCCCTGCTCCATTCAGCCGCTGGAGCAAGGAAGGGAGGCTGCTGGGTGTGCAGGAGAAGCCATCCCACCGCTAAAGCAAATAAACGGGAGGTGATTCTGCCCCTCTACTCTGCACTCATGAGACCCCACCTGGAGTCCTGTGTCCAGCTCTGGAGTCCTCAACACAGAAAGGACATAGAACTGTTGGAACAAGTCCAGTGGAGGGCCATGAAGATGCTGAGAGGGCTGGAGCACCTCTGCTATGAGGACAGGCTGAGAGAGCTGGGGCTGCTCAGCCTGGAGAAGGCTCTGGGGAGACCTTAGAGCAGCCTTCCAGGATCTGAAGGGAGCTCCAGGAGAAAGGAGCTCTGTTTCAGGGAGTGGAGTGATAGGGGTAAGAGTTTTAAACTGGAAGGTGGGAGATTTAGATTGGATATTAGGAAGAACTTCTTTGCTGTGAGGGTGGTGAGGCACTGGAAGAGGTTGCCCAGAGAAGCTGTGGCTGCCCCAACCCTGGAAGTATTTAAGGCCAGGCTGGATGGGGCTTGGAGCAACCTGGTGTGGTGGGAGGTGTCCCTGGCCATGGCAGGGGGGGTGGAACTGAATGATCTTGAGGGTCCCTTCCAACTCTAACCATTCTATGATTCTATGAACCTGGAGGGACATCCTCTGCCTTAAGTTTGCTTTTATATGAAAGAAGCCTGCTCTGAGACAAAGCCTCCCACTGGAGTCCAGCCTCAATCCCTCACAGTCAATGTGCGCTCTGCAAGCCAGATACATAACAGGTCCCTGCCGCTCACCCCATGGGAAGAAGCCTATGCATGGTCCCTGTGCAAGGAGAGGGCTATTCCAGAGCCCCCCTTCCCTTGGGACACGTGGTCAGCAAAGGCCAGGAGCTAGAATCTCAGAGCAAACGTTTGGCCAGCAGAGCTGACACTCTCTGAAATTAACAGTCACTCGCTGACATGTTAAAATAATTCTTTGGGATGGAAACAAGGGGCAGCTTCAGTGCTGCAGGAAGCAAAATGGTCATCTTGAGAAACATCCACAAGTCCAGGAGTCAAAGGCACCCCTGCCATAACTGCTGTGGGCCAACCCTGGCACAGGGTCACCAGCTCCTGTCCTGGTGCTGGGCAGTGGTGGATTGCATCTTAACCCATGTCACCTGGGAGTGTGCTTTCCAACTGCCTTTGGGATGTTTCGTGATGGCTTACAGAAGTGTTTCCATGCCCAGTTTGGGCACATCAAGCACCCAGCTGGGCCCATGCTCAATCAGAGCAGAGACTTGATGATTCCATCCCTGCCTTCCCCCAGAAGCTGGCTCCCCTAGAAGCTGGCTCCTCAACACGCACCCCTTCTGCTCCATGTGTTTTTCCTCCATGGTCCCAACCTAACCAAGAGCTGAAGACGTCAGGTTGCTGCCTGTAAAGGGGGTTGGAGATTTATTTCTGCAGCCCAAACGCTTTGGAGGAGCATTCAGCCCCACAGGGATGGGTCAGCATGAAGCTCTGCAGGCCCCTGGATTTGTAGGCTGATGCACGTGTTGTCCTGTACATCCCACAGGACTACAGGCTCTAGCAGTTCTTTGGAACACCTGGAATAGTCTTGTAGTTCCTGGGTGGACTCTGGAAACATCTCAATGCAGACAGGACCAGCACTGGGGCTTTGTTTGAGAGCACTGTTGGCTCAGCAACAAGGTCTGGGCATGGACCGCAGCCTAAGGTCCTCGACTCCCACCAAAGGGAGAGTTCACTTGGGTCCATCTTCAGCATCACAGTGATACCAGAGATCACAGAAACGCAGCAGTGAGACGTTCACCTTCCTCCCTGTGGGCACTCAGGTGGGTTTTGCAGCATTGACCCAAAATTCATGTCCCTCAGCTGGGGGCAGAGCACCCCCTTGCAACTTCAGGAGCTGTTGGAAAGCCAGAAGAAGCAGCAATGCAAGTCCTGGAGCACAAGTCTGAGGCTTTTCCAAGCCCGGATTTGCCTGGAATTGGTGGGGATCTGGATGCTGTTGTGTTGCCCCATGATCACCACTGCTCACAGCCCCATGGCAGGGGGCAGCACCGGCTCTGTGCAGCAATGGAGGATTTCTGACCAATAATGTTGAGGAAGGAAGGAAAAAGGAAAGGAGGTGAAGGCTGTTCATCACCATGCTCTCCTTACATGAGAAGAAACCAAACTGGCCCCATTGATCTGGACTGGCCAGCTCAGGGGCAGGAGTATCTGTGACCCCAGGCAGACCCCCCCACACACTCCCATTTCTCAGCCCCACTCTATCCCGTGGTGGACTCAGGGATTCAGGATTTGCCATCTGGACCTGCACCTTCATTTTGCTGCTTGGGCTGGTTGCACATCCCACTCAGCGCAAACGGGAGGTGGGGACACCCAGACCCCTACCCGCAGAGCCACAGCAAGAAGTGCAGTCCCTCAGGAGCGGGCAAGTCCCTCAACCTGCTGAAATGCTGATGCCGAGCTGTCAAGGCTGGGTCTCCCCTCGTAAGCCACGACACCTCCACTTTGGATGGCAGCCCACGAAGGTATTTAGGGCTCTACCTGGGGGAAATCAATAGGAATTTAGCTGCATAAATTGGGATTAGAAATCTGAATCCCCACGGGGATCTAAGTCTTATATCTGCATTTCGAGTTAGGTACCCAGGCCAAGAAATGTGGCTTTAATCGTTCTATCATGTCAGAATCAAGGGGCCTTTAATTTCCGTTACCGACATGTGGCTTTCACAGAGGCTTAAAGCTCATTTTGGAACTGCAAGCGCAGCAAGATGCGGTTTTGCACAGCACCTTCTCGGGAGCGCTGCTCAGCATCCCAACCTCCGGCTGCCGGCACCTCTGTCCTCCCAACCCAACCCCATCAACACCCCAGACTTGGGGGGTGACCAGGGCTCTGGCTTCCCACAGCTTTCAGTCTGGTGTGAGAGCCCCAGCCCTGCTCAAACAACCCCCCAGAAGGAAAAAAAAGGAAGAAGGGAGGAAAGAGAAGAAGGGAGGAAAAAAAAAATTATTTTGGAAAAAAAAAAAAAAAAAAGAAAAAGAACAAAAGAAGGCAAACAAAAAAGGTGTTTAGCTGTGAAAACTCTTTGCTCAGCCAGAGAATTAGCTATATCAAGGGGATGGGCTGAGCTGCAAAGCTGCTGAATGCTCTGCTGACACGTTTTACTAAGCTGCGACGGACACGAAACAGCCGCCCACCACCTGCTCCCAGCCCTCTGCGAACAAGTAGCGCCAACTGCCTCTTCCCAGCTCCCCTCCCACTCCGTTGGTCTGGAAAATGCTGAAAGTTTGGGCTTTTCCCTCAGGGAAGGGGCCAGTGGCTGCCAGTCCCAGTGAGCCGGTGGGGAGGTGGAGGATGTTTTTTCCCCCCCCCATCTGTGGGTCGCGGCATGTGAGGATGTAGTGATGAAAAAAAAGACAAGCACCAGGGTCTGGTCATGCTTTTGGGTTTGCGTCTCTGAAATGGGGATTTTGCACTGGAATATTTGTGCAGCTGAGCAAACGTGGAGAGGAAAGCGCTGGGACAGGAGGAGGAGGAGGGTGTGTGAATACCACCACTCCACCTCTCCCACACCATGGTGCTGTAGCCAAGGGTGTTGGAGATCTTCAGAAAGGAGGTGGCCAGGCCAAATGCAGGATAGGAGGGACTCAGAGAGGTTTCAGGATCTTCTGAGGGCAGGTAAATCCTGCCTGGGGCCAGACAGGGAGAGGGCAGGTCTGCCCAGAAGGAGGAGCAGGGGTGGATAGCACCAGGGTGAGGACCAACCCTGGTTCTGCACCCCAGTGTGCATGGGATGTGTGTCCAACATGACGGGGCAGAGAGCTGGGGCTAACCCCAGCCTCCAGTCCCATAGGGCAGAGCCAAGGGGTTTCCACCCCATCATGCCTGTAGGATGTGGGTGGACAGGACATGGACATTTACCACGCCGTGCTTCAGGTACCAAGGTGTTCCTCACCCCAAAAGGGGCTTCACTCCTTCAGGAAGCCTCCTTTTATTCTCAGCCTGGCCTTCTGATGGGACTTCAGCATTACCTCCCAAGAGCAGGTTACTTCAGGGTGATCATCTGCAACTCCATGAAGATGGGCAAGAGGGACCTATAGCCAGGACAAACAGCATGTGCCTTGGGACTCCATGGAATTGTGAGAGCTGCAAGGGACCTCTAGAGATCATCCAGTCCAACACCCCTGCTCAAGCAGGATTGCCCAGAGCATATCACTCAGGACTGCATCCAGGTGGGGCTTGAAGGTCTTCAGAGAAGGGGACTCCACACCCTCCCTGGGCAGCCTCTGCCAGGGCTCTGGCACCCTCATCCCAAAGGAGTTTTTCCTCATATTTGGACGGAGCCTCCAATTTCCAGCTTGTGCCTGTTGCCCTTCCTCCTGTCACTGGGAACCACTGACTTTGTAGGTTTCTACCAGAAGAACCTGGGGACAAGTTCTGCAGGAGTCTCACATCATACACATATCTCCTGCGAACACTTACGAGTCACTGAAACAGCATTTGGAGAACTGCAGGTTCCAAATCAACCCTCTCCTCCTATTTCAGCCTCCTGCCCCTTCCTCCCATCTCTTTCCCAGACTGGGAGCTTGTTTCTGTTGTCACTTCAAGCAGGGGACCAGCAGCTCAGCAAACTTGCCCTTAGAGCCTAAACTGCTGAAATGCCACTTGAGGGACAAGAGCAGAGTCTTTTCCAGGCATTATGCAGCATAGAAAAAATATCCTGTAATATCCCCTCTGCAAGCAGGGATCTTGCAGCATCTCCCCACGTACATAACAAACCAAAACCAGCAAACACAAACTCAATGCTGTGCTCTGCAAAATTTCATTCGCCCTCCCAAAGCGGCCCCTCCAAGTCACCCAGGAGGGCAGGAGAGGTCTCCGTGTAGGAGACAAAGGAAACAAACTGGGGGAAATCCCCCACCCATCTAAATCAACCCTGGCATCTGGTGATTTACACTGATTTACACCAGCTGGCTCTGGCCACATCAAGTTCAATTCAAACCAGCTGAGGCTCTGGCACAGCCCATGGGATCGGGAGAGAAAGAAAGAGAAAGGGAAAGGCGGAACCAGGGTTGTGGCAGTAAAAGCAGGGCCAGACCTGGGCTGTACTTAGGTGGCTTGAACCATAAACCTGGTTCCAGACTTATACCCTGGGAGCAAAGGTGGGGGGTGGGGGGTTGTGGGGATGGGCTGCTCTCCTGCAGAGCTTGGGGGCAACAGGGTGGTGTTATGGAATCATGGAATCGGGATGGAAGGCACCTTTCAGAGTCCAACCATCAACCCAACACTGACAAAAACTACCCCATGTCCCCCAGTGCNCAGACCTGGGCTGTACTTAGGTGGCTTGAACCATAAACCTGGTTCCAGACTTATACCCTGGGAGCAAAGGTGGGGGGTGGGGGGTTGTGGGGATGGGCTGCTCTCCTGCAGAGCTTGGGGGCAACAGGGTGGTGTTATGGAATCATGGAATCGGGATGGAAGGCACCTTTCAGAGTCCAACCATCAACCCAACACTGACAAAAACCCCCCCATGTCCCCCAGTGCCACATCTACCTAACTTTTAAATACCTCCAGAGATGGTGACTCCACCACTTCCCTGGGCAGCCTCTTCCAGTGTTTTACAACCCTTTACATGAAGAAATTTTTCCCAATACCCAACCTAAACCTCCCCTGGAAAAACTTGAGGCAGTTTTCCCTTGTCCCATCACCTGTTCCTTGGGAGAAGAGACCAACTCCACCTGGCTGTACCCTCCTTTCAGGGAGTTCTAGAGAGCGAGAAGGTCTCCCATCGGCCTCCTTTTCTCCAGGCTGAACCCCCCTCTAGCTCCCTCAGCTGCTCCTCACAAGACTTGTGCTCCAGACCCCTCACCAGCTCCTCCTTGGCTGGAGAATGGTGCTGGGGTGGGTTCCCAGCAGGTTTTGTAATCCCAGGCAGAGTAGAAATATCACAGCAGTAGAGTGAGGACTGGGAAGCTCATATGCAGTCAGGGGTGTTTTCTGTGGGGAGAGCTTGCTGAAGAGACTCAGGGTTGCACTTGTGAGTGCTCTGTACTGAAGTCCAGAGCAATGGTTTCCCTCTGCTGTTTCTCAGGGCTGGACGCCAGCAGCAGTGCTGCAGGGCTGGAGGAGGATCTGCTCTGGGTGGGCTGCTGGAGACCCCCTTGCAGATACCAGGACCAAGCCATGGGGCACCCAGATGGGAGCTGCCATCCTTCCCTGCCCATCACTGGTGCTCAGAGCCAGCTGCTCACTAGCATCTGTTTGTCTGGCTTTGATTTGGCCAGAGGAGGAGAGATCTGCAGCCAGATCTTGTCCCTGCTCAGTTCCCTGCCCCTGCATCATCCTCTTCTGCAGATCAGCTGTTGAGATGTAACAGCGGTGATAAATATCTGCAGGGCTCCAGGGTTTCTGTGCCAGAGGAGAACCATCACCATCTTTATCATAACCTGTTAGTGTCCTGAAAACACCGACAATCTGCGGTTGAGCAGATTCGTGCCAGTTGCCTGGTGAAGCAGCCTGGTGGCTTGTCCCTTGTCAGTCCCCTGCTCCACTGAGCAGGTGAGGCAAAGCATCCTTGGGCTGTTTGGGCTGCCACATGCACATTCATTTCCCTTATAGACTTTTCCTTCTGTGTTTATGGCCAAGAAAACCTCAGCAGTGAGCTGTATCAGGAATATTTGTGTTCCCTGGGCTCAGCATCCATGTCCTGCTGTATGGTGGCATCCTGCCACGTAGGCATGTCCAGGACTTTGCTAGTGAACCTCCACCATCTCAATTGCAGTTTTTGTGGAATATACACTCTTTTCTCAGTGCATTTCAAATTTCATTTGATGTTCAGGGTCATGTTACATGAGGAAAGCAAAGAGGAGGCATGGGCTGCTGGAACCCCTCGCTCACCAGCTCAGGTCCTGAGCTTCTAAGGGCTTTGGACCTTTAGTGGGTTGTAGTTGAGCAGGGACAACCCAATCTCAGCTAGAACACCTGGAGGAGGAAGGTGCCTCACTTCATATCATGGCTTTCTCTTTTGTCCCTGGCTAGACCATACCACAAGAGCATGAAGCCGTGTATTACTGTGGGTATCTCCTGAGGAACAGGAGCAGCAGTGGGGCAGGAAGATGGTCATGAGATTAAGTGATTCTGCCTGGCCTTCCTGAGAGGTGCTGGCGTGCATGTGATTGGAGGTGTTGGGGCTGAGGTGGTACCTGATGATCTTGGGACGTGTGGGTGTTCAGCTCTCTAGGTGTCCTTCTCCTGCTGGTTCATCCACTCAACCCAAAAAGGAGCTGCAGCTTGGCTGAGGCTGGGTTTGGGTCTGCTGTCAATGGGGATGGTTGGGAGTGGGGTCCATGAGACCTCCTGGAGCACCTCCTCTCCACCTCAGGAAGCTCTCCACGTTTCTGAACCCACCTCCCACTTCAGGGACACCTCCTGTACTGAGGCTGATGAGCTGAGAGCACCCAGTGCACCGTGTCTACAGACCTTGGTGACTTTCTTGCCACTGGAGACCACCTCCTCCAACACAGGTCTGTCCCAAAGCTGACTTCATGCCAGCAGAGCTGCAAACAGAGCTATTGCCAGGAAAAGCTGCAGCCACTGTAGCTGTGCAGCCACCTTCTGTGCCTCAGTTTCCCCTCCCAGCCCTGCTTCATGCCAACTTCTCTAGGAAGGAGCTGCTTCTTGCAAGGACTCTTGCAGTACATAAGAAATGGTTCCTCAAGTGCCGCTGAGGCTACAGCACATGTCACCCTGGTGTATGACACTGCTGTGCTAACGGGGGACAGAGAGGGGGAGGCTGCACAGCTTCTTCCCCAAGGTTTCAGGTCTACTGGAGAGCTTGAGATGCTGCATGGGCAGAGTGTGGTTCTGGTCTGGCACTGCCAAGGTGGCCTGGGGCAGGATATGGGCACCTCATGTCCACTGACCATGGGGTACCAGCTGTGTCCCCCAGCATCCCACCCTGCTCGCAGAGCCCTGGGACTACGCTGTGGCCTTTCAGTGGGTTTTCACACCTCATCCCCAGTAGTGGCTGTGGAGAACTGATGGGCACTTGGGAGAGGTGGAGATGTCCAAGGACTATCACTGTACCAGCGCTTCCCACTGCAGTCAACTGTGTCCTGTTTTCCACCAAATCTGGGGTATCCGTGGTGCTGAGGGCCTCTCTCTAGCACCCATGGGTGCTGGGGAGACTTGGGATGTGCATGGACAGCACATCCATGAGCCAGCCTCCATTCTGGGAGCTGGCATGGGGTGGCACATCCCCAGTCACTGTGGCAGTGCCTGGCCATGGTGCCACTGGGATGTTCCCAGCAGTGGCTGGAGGACACTGATCACACAGTGCCATATGGAAGTGTGATGCTGCCCAGCTGCATCATGCAGAGGAGCACATTTGTGAGGAGCAGAAGCTCCTGGAGCAGAGCTCAGCATCCCCAGGGACCCGCAATGACCACAGCAGGGTTCAGCATCCCTGGGGAGCAGCAGCTCCTGGAGCAGGGCTCAGCATCCCTGAGGGCCAGCACCCCCCAAGGCAAGGTTCAGCATCCCCCAGAGAGCAGCAGCTTCTGGAGCAGAGCTCAGCATCCCCACAGGACCATGGCTGAGCTCCAGCCCTGCCAGCCCGGTCGGCGCTGCCAGACTGTCGTGCCGGTGCTGCCAGGCTGCTGTGCCAGCGCCTGCCCACCACAGTGGCCGCTGCGCCACCCGAGCAAAGCCAGCGTGTCCCAGCAGTGGGGGCCCATTAGAACTGAAATGTTCCTACTGGGGTATTTTATTTGCACACTTCAGTAGAGTGGACACCAAAAGGCTTTGCTAATGCTTCATGGGCTGCTAATTTCCTCTCTGACCCGCATTGTCGGAGGGTGACCCCAGCCCGAATCTCTCCGCAATGAATGCCAAAGGCTGACACCGGCCCGGGTTAGGGGTGACAATGGGGCCTCTGTGGGCTCCGGGCAGGCTCCAGTTGGGAGCTGGAGAACAGGGGGAATTTGTGTGGCTCTCAAAAGCTCTGGGTGGCACAATAAGGGAGGCCCCGGGGTCTCCCAGGAAGACAGAGGGAGCCTAGGGAAGCCGGGCTGGGGGAGGCAGGCGGGAGGATGGTTTCCTTTGTGAAAAGCTTTCTTTAGAAAGGAAGGTTTTTCTGAATGCCCCCTTAGACAACCCAATCGGGGCCTGGCAGATGGATATCACAGGCACGCTGCTTATTCATGGCAGGCTGCAGCTTTGAGCCCTCCCCATCGTTGTCCCCCACCCCCGCCCCTTCCCCCAGCCTTTTATTCATTTTAAGGCTAATTTGTTTTGTTAATGTTTTCTTGCCCTCCCCCTCTCCCCTGTGCAGATTGTGACTCATACTGCAAAGCCTCCAAGGGGAAACTGAAGATCAACATGAAGAAGTACTGTAAGAAAGATTATGGTGAGTCGCCCCTCTTGGCTGCTGCTTCCCAGGGAGGAAAGGGTGCAAAGGGATGCAGAGCAGGAGCATCTCCCTTCCCCGGGTGTCCCCAAGCCCACCCAGCCCAGGGGTAGGTTGCTGGCTGGCTCCCAATTATGACTTGAGGCCAGGCAGCCCAGCTCTGCTTCGTGGCAGCTGCCCGGGTGCAATTTGGGGTAAGTTTTATGCCAGGTTTGGAGGGGAAGCCCTGGGTGCTGAGCAAAACAGCAATGCAATGTCCCACTCAGAAAATACGAGTCCCCCTGCAGATGCTGAGGCACCCCCCAAATCAGGGTCCACAGTGTCCTCACGCCCACGGTGTTTTCTGGGTTATGATGGCACTGTGTCCTGTCTCTTCTGCTGTTACGTGCTTTGCTGTAGGGACAAGCAGCAGGCAGTTCCCCACCATCCAGATCCATCCCTCTTGTAATTCCTATGCAACTTCAGAGGGTAATGCAGTCCTGGGACAAGCCAAGGAGGCTGTGGGATCCCCACTCCTTGCTGGTACTTGAGGTCCTGAGCATCCTTCCTGCTCAGAGCAGTGGTTTGGAGCTGGCGTGTCCTGAGCTCCCACCCCTCAATGTGGGTTCATTCCCAACATGGTCACCAGCGGGTGCATGCAGGAGGTGTCCAGGGTGATCTTGGGAGGTGACTGTCTTCAGGCCACACCAAGGAACCCCTTGCAGCCCTCCTCAGGGCTCTCCACCACCCTGTCTTGACCATCGTCCCCTGGCACCGAGCAACGCTGGCATGAGCACGTGGGGATGGATGGCTCCACTTTGGCCACCCCTTCACCAGCTGTGCCAACACGGCTGGGACAAACCAAGCAGCAGCAATGGGGCTGACCTCGAGAAAACCAGGTAAAGCTGGTTAAATTAGAGGTGCTTCCCCCCAGGGGATGTTTAGAAATGCTGCTAAATGCTCAGAGGGGCTAGAATCCCCCTTCCCTCATAGCTAATAGAGAGAGGGAGCAAAGTGTCTGCAGGAGGGACCAAATGCCAGCCTTCAGGTTTGCCCCAGGGATGGGGAGTGGGCTGCGTGTGGATGAGCCTGGATTGGAGCTGAGCCTTCAAACTTTTGAACAACCAGGGAATTACAAGGTTCTACGGGACAGGGTTTAGTACCCAGACAGGCTGTGGTTGCCCCAGTGTCTCCACAGCAGAGGAATACATAAAAAAATGCATTTATATATGCATATGCATGTGTATATATGTATCTCTGTGTGTCTCTCTCTCTATGTATATATATGTACATGTATTTTCACCAAGCTACAAAGAAAAAAAACCTCCCATCCCATCTGCATCAAAGCACCCAGGAGTGGAGCTAACTCCTCCCTCCCTCCNCAAACATGCTCACAGCAGCAGCTCAGCATGTCTGGGAAGTGTTTGCGAGAGCAGAACGAATTCCCATTTAACAGCCCGTCCCCAGACAAGGCGCTTCGCGGCGGGGCCAGCCGTGGGATGCTCCGTGCTGGCTTTGTGCTCTGACACCTCCCCGCCAGCACAGGGGAAGGAAGAGGCCTTGGAGGCAAGCGTTTTAGTTGCATTCCCCTTTATTCTTTCATTGCCCACACGGTAAAATGAATGCAGAGAGCCTCCCTTGGGAAGGGTGAGCTGCTGGGGCCGGGGAGCACTTGTGGTCCCCATCCAGTGAGGTCTGGCCACGCTCAGAGGAGCTGCTGGAGGTTCATCAGATGTTGGAGAGGTCCAAAGATTGCCTTTGCTCTGAGAGAAAAGGGTTTAATTGCATGTGAGAAATTCACTGCTAGCTCGTGGGGTTATTAACCACAGGGCTGAGGCTACTAAGGCTGAGGGTTTCTCATGGGTAGATTCTCTGCTGGCTAATAAGGTACAAAATGTATTTCCCTCCCCGGGCATGTGCATCCCTTCATTTTCCCACCTGGCTTCCAGCATCTCCTTGGGGTTGAGCTCAGACTGGAGCATTTTCTCTCCAAAGAGGGGAGAAAGCAGCCACTTGATTGCAGGAAACTTGGACTTGTCATGATCCAAATTGGCCCCGGGAGTTCAGAGGAAAAAAGGCACGTGCATCCCGCTCCCAGCCGAGCAGCCTTGTCTTTTCCTGTGGCTCTCAGGCCAAGGATTGTGATGTTCTGGTCATGGCAGCACTTGGGCTTTGCTCGAGGGGCAGCCCCAGTGCAGTTCTACTCCTTGTATTGTCCAGTCTTACTGGGGAGATCCTTCCTGGGGGGTTGGGTAAAAGCTGAGGCTTGGTTTTGTAGGAGGCTGTAATGTGGGATCGGTGGTTTCACCAGACCCTGGGGAGATGAGCTCAAGAGCTGTCTCGGGCAGGAGACACCCCCCAGAGCAATGAATTTGGGTGCTGGAAAGAGTTTTTCTTTTCTTTTTTGTCACTCAGCATCACTTCTGCAAAAGCATGAGTGAGCCATAGCCAGTTCTGGGGCTGGTTTGGGGCGAGTGGGTGCACAGGCTGGACCAGCGCAGGAACCGGGGTGTTCCTACCT
>VZRU01021105.1:7164-28692 GCA_013398155.1 Pedionomus torquatus | reverse complement strand
ATGGCATACTGCTTTGGGCGATGTTTCTTTACAATGCATACTAATATATTATGGTTATTATATATGAATATATTTAATGACACGTGAAAAAGTTGTGGATTTTCTTATTGTTTTTCCAAGTTGGTTCTTGTTTATTTTCTTTTCGTTGTTGTCGTTGTCTTTTTTTTGTTTGTTTGGGTTTGGTTTTTTCCTCTTTGTTTGGTCGGTTGCTTAGATTGGCTGCATTGAACCCGAAGGAGCTTGTAACTGTTCAGCACCCACTCGGTAGAACTAAAGTCAGAAACCAGTTGAATAAACTCTTGTAAACAGTAAATATCTCCACGGATCTCTGCTTCCTCCCAGCTCACCGGCAAGCCTGAGGGGCGGGGACATGGGCAGAGGAGTCAGGGTGTCCCCTCTGCCCCACCCCTAGGTCTCTGCCAATGTCCCCTCGGTGGGGCTGGAGGTGGTTCACAGCTATGTTGGACCATCAGTCCCAGCCGCGTGTCCCATCAGCATCCCCCCAGCGGCATTCCCCGCCAGTGGCCACACACCCCTGGGGACAGCAGGGTCACTGTGGGTGGAGTGGGGTGTCCCCACCAGCACCTCTGGGCTCTCTGTGAGCTCTGGATCAAGGTACGTCCACCCGGGCCCTCCCTATCCTTCCCCAGATGCTGGAGGAGACTGTGCCCTGCAGTGAGACTGAGCCTGGGCATGCCAGAACCTGCAGGACCCTGCACAGAGACGGGGGACAGTCGTGGGGACAGGGGACAGCCAGAGCCTGGGGTAAGGGGGGAGCTGCCAACCCCACTCTGGACCCATTTTGTGCCCCCAGCACCAGGCTGCTCGCCAGCAGCGTCCCTCTCTGCCCATCCACTGCAGGGGGCTGGGCTCCACCACCCACGGGACACCAGAGGTGCCACCAAAGGAGCTGGCACTTGATACCAAGCAGGGGCTGGGGGCACAGATGAGCCGGGAAGCTGGAGAAAAACACTTCCAGAGAGAAAAATGCAGGCAAAAGGTCCTGCAAAGCGCCAAGGGGTCAGCTGGCCTGACCCGCGCCCTCAGCGTCGTGGGTAATTTATGAATTCCAAAACATCTCGGAGGTCAGAAATCTCAGATCTTTATTGCGGAGACAAATGGGTCACAAATGCCACCACCCCTGCTCCGGGGCTGTCACCTGAGGCTCCGCAGAGGAGCAAATGTGTTTCCCAGATCACTCTGGCTCCCGGGCGAGGTGGTCGGTTGTCCAAGGAAGACGCAGCAGTTCTAAAAAGAGAAGAAAGAGCCTCTTCTTGCTGAGGGACAGAACCAGGGCGTTTGGTGCCACCAGGCAGGGCAGGAGAGCTGCTGGGCATCAACCTCCCACCCAGCCTCCAGAAATAATGCACGTGCAAATGCCCAGCAGCCTTTCACCATCATCTTCATTCTCACGTAGGAGGATGATGATGATGATGGTGATGCCTTACCAAGGGCACTTGGACACATCAATGCCTCTAACATGTACCAGAGCTTCCCCAGCACTTGTATTTTTGATGAAAAACCACAACTTCCAACCAGAAGCAGGTAAAGTCCTGAGCTCCTCCGAGAGAGAGATGAAGGGAGCTGCAAGGGAAGGGTTAAGCTGGGATGTATCTCCAGACACATTCCAGGGGACCGGGAAAGACTTTTGCTTGGAGAAGCCACCACAGGTAAGTGACTCCAGCACAGATTGAGCATCTTCTTCCCCGTGCCTGGAACTCAGCACTGGAATATCCAGCAGGGTGGTTCCCATGCCGGTTCCTCGCAAATTGGGCTCTCCAACCCCGCCTGCTGAGAGCCAGAACCCAGCAGCTCTGATATTTCAACCTTCCTTTCCCTCCGGTGGGGCAGGAAGAGAGAAAAGCTTTCCACAGCGCAGCAGAGCACTGCCAAATCCACTTCTTTTTTAATAAAAGTCCTCACTCATGAGACACACTAAATGTTACCTAAAGGGCAAGTCTGAGAACCCCTTTGCCAGACACTTCAGCTGGGCAAATGCCTCACGCTTCCACCTTTCCCAGGCATTGACAGAAAAAATGTGTTTGAGGATCCAACAGGTCAGAAAACATCTTTGTAAAGCCTCTGTCGGGACAAAGTCACTCCGTCCTGTTGATCAGGATGAATTACGCGTCCGTCCCGCGTGTCCTGGTAATTCAAACAGAACCTTAATTCCCTTCTGTAAATGACAGCTTTAATTAGAAAGCTGAGCCCGTGGTCTCATCTCAACACCCCATGTGTTATTGCCCTGCTGTCCCTACATATCCACGGGGCTGCACTGGAGCTGGGGGTTAAATCCAGCTGTGGGGCTTCGGCACGGGCTGTTGCTGCGAAACCGCTCCAGAGGAGTTTCCAGCGCTGGTCCCTCTGCGCAGGAGCTGCAGGAACACACTGGTTTTCAACATGTCTGCAAAGTCGCCTGAGATTTGTTTCACAGAGTTGTAGAATCATAGAATGGTTTGGGCTGGAAGGGACCTCCAAGATCATCCAGTGCCACCCTGCTGCCACGGGCAGGGAAACCTCCCACCAGACAAGAATGCTCCAAGCTTCATCCAACCTGGTCTTGAACCCCTCCAGGGATGGAGCAGGCACTTCAGCCTGGGCCTGAAAGAGAAGAGATTGAGATGAGATCTCAGGAAGAAATTTTCTGCTGTGAGGATGGCGAGACCCTGGCCCAGGTTGCCCAGAGAAGCTGTGGCTGCCCCATCCCTGGAGTATTTAAGGCCAGGCTGGATGGGGCTTGGAGCAACCTGGTGTGGTGGGAGGTGTCCCTGCCCATGGCAGGGGGGTTGGAACTGGATGATCTTGAAGGTCCCTTCCAACTCTAACGATTCTATGATTCTATGAAACTGAACCTGGAAGAGCCAAACAGCTTCATGTCACTCAAGAGGGGGTGCAGCACCTGGACACCCTGGCTTCCCACCTCCCAGGCCAGCACTAGACGTGCCACCACCCCAGCTGGAGGGCAGGGAAACGAGTGCCAAGAGCCAGCTGAGAGCTGTGAAAGGAGATACTCCACCACCACAGGTGAGGAGCAGCCCAGGGCTGGCAGATCAGTCAGGAAATGTATGTCACGATACAGAGGAAGTCTGGCAGGAATTGCTATTTTACTTCTCCAAATCAGCTCTTAGGAAATGGAAGCGTTGGAGAAATCATTTCCACACAACACGAGGTGCTTGGAAACAATAAAAACCCCAGGCAGAGAAACTGTATATAAACAGATCAGCTTTTATTCAATATTTATTGCTTGCTCTATCGATTCTGAAATCAAACTGGCACATATATAACAAAATAACAATTTTCTTGGCCTGAAGTGAACACTCGGTATTTCTTTTTCGTTAGGTTTCCCATAGGTAATCCTTCCTCTCCATTTTAACAGCGTGTGAAAAGTTATAAAAGAAAGAGGCAGCCCTCGATCGCCAAGATTAGTACAAGAATAACATCAGGGCATCTCCTGCGCTCGGCCTGGGAGAGCTGGGGGAGGAAACACCTTCCTGGGGAGCACAAGCTGGGCTGGGCTTTCCATTCCTACGCTCCTGGGTGGAGTCCTGCTGCTGGTGACATCTCTGTCCGTGGAGATCAACCTCGATGAGGGGACTGACTGGATTCATCCCCAGGGGTCCTGCAGCCGTGCAGGGCTCCACGGCGTCCTCTCGCTTCCCATCCAGATACAGTCGTTCTCCCAAACAGCTATTCTTTGAAGAACGTGTTTTCACTCCACGGGAAGGTATCAGAAAGCAGATGAGCACCATTGCTGCACTCCAAAACCACACCTTTATTCTAGTATTTTAAAGCCCTCGGGATGGCCAACCACTGGGCAGAAGCAGTGTCGGGCCAGGCAGGGAGCAACTCGAAGAACATCTCTATTATGGCCAGTGCAACGACCTGAATGGCAAGTGAAGGTGGGAAGAGAGTCCTTTTTAAATTCCAGCCCTTCAAATCAGGCAGTACTCCTCAGCTGTGCACCGAAGGACGGAGGGCTGACCGCTGGACACAGCTTCATTCTGGGACTGTTGAACTGATGTAAAACACGGAAGGTCTTTGCACAAAGACGGCCTCTTGGGGGAAGACCTCGGTGCTCAGGGGGTGAGCAGCAGCTCCGGTGGGCCCCGTACCCACGTTAATGGGTGGGCCAGACAGCAACCACGGCGATGGCAATCAGCAGCAGCACGATCACCACCAGCATTCCTGGAAAAGAGGAAACAACCTTAAAGTTGCAGCCTTCATCTTTTATAATGGGGCTTTTGAAATCGAATCCTTCCTCTGAATCTTGCTGTTCCTCCCAGCTGAGACTGAGTAGAAAAGGCCCCAGGGAGACCTTAACACCCCTTCCAGTCCCTGAAAGGGCTCCAGGAGAGATGGGGAGGGACTCTTGGTGAGGGAGATGAGAGGGAACTGTCTTAAACTGAAAGAGGGGAGGTTTAGATTGGATATTAGGAAGAAATTCTTTCCTGTGAGGGTGGTGAGACCCTGGCCTAGGTTGCCCAGAGAAGCTGTGGCTGCCCCAACCCTGGAGGGGTTCGAGGCCAGGTTGGAGGGGGCTTGGAGCAACCCGGCGAGGGGTCTAGAGAACAAGTCCTGTGAGGAGAGGCTGAGGGAACTGGGCATGTTTAGTCTGGAGAAGAGGAGGCTGAGGGGAGACACCATTGGCCTCTACAGCTCCCTGAAAGGAGGTTGTAGAGAGGTGGGTGTTGGCCTTTTCTCCCAAGGNACTGACCAACAGGGGTGTTCCATCCCATCCACATCATGACCCATACAAAAGCTGAGGGATCAACAGGTCAACCCCCCCTTCTTCGATGGCTGACGTACAAGGAGGACCTTGTCTGTCTGTCTGCCTTTGATCCCGATCCGAGCGTTCCTGACTCCAGATCTGGAATCCGGCTCCTGTCGATCACCGAGTCCAGTCTGGGACTTTTCCTGAAGCCTGCTTGGTGACATGGTCGTCATCCTGGGAGCTTGATACGGTTTTGTATATACTGTATACTCCCTTTTTCCTTTTCCTAAATTTCCTTTTTATTATCATTTATATTTTCATTAAAGTAGTTTAGTTTTTTTTTTCCTAAACTCTTGAATCTCTTTAATTCCTTCCTCTCCTCTCTGTTACCCAAAGGGGGGAGGGGGAGGGGACATCTGTCAATCAGGTTTTGGTAAATTTGGCTGAAACCACGACATATGGGGAAGAATGACTTGACTGCAAGAGTGGTCAGGCACTGGTACAGCCTGCCCAGGGAGGTGGTGGAGTCACCATCCCTGGAGGTGTTTAAGAAAGGTGTAGATGTGGCACTTCAGGTCACGCTGTAGTGGCTGAGATTGTGCGGTCTTTTTGTGGGTGTATGGTGACCTCAGAGGTTCCTTCCAACCGTGAAGAATCTGTGATTCTGTGGTCTGCTGGGAAGTGTCCCTGTCCAGGGCATAGGGTGGGACTGGATGGGCCTTAAGGTCCTTTCCATCCCCCAAAATTCTGTGATTCAGTGATTTCCCCCCCTGCTCATCCCACACAAGCCCCTTGGCTGGATCCCCACACACCGACGATCCCAACAGTGATGTGAACTCCAACCCCACGTTGGTCAAGGAGCTCTTTCTCTTCCTGAGCCTTTAAATTAATTTTCCTTTAACAACGCCTGCAGGGTATCTTCCTACTCAAACATCTGCCTCACAAAGATTAGGGGATATGTTTAACTCATGGCCAGGCCAGTTAAGCTTTTCTCGAATCCCTCTGTATCATCCCACTGGGGCAAGGGATTATTCAAAAGGAAATCCAAATTGCATCAGGAAATTGTTTCCTATGCAAACTACTCCTGCTTTCAGAGAAAACGATTTGCAGAGCAAAGGCAGGGCTTTCGGGAATGCACCTGACTGGGGAAAACGAAGATCAAGAAGCATCAAAGAGAATCTAACAGTGCTCTGCGCCGGCTCCATGAGCTCCATCCTACCTCAAATCCCCACCCGTTGCTGGGTAGAAGTTAATGACTAATACGATCTTACAAAACTTCACGACTACTTTTTTAGCTCGGGTGGGCACACCATGCTGCTCTGCAGAAGGATGGTATTAAAAAAAAAAAAAAAGGAAAAAGGTAAGGTATGGATCATTTTGAAGACTGATCCAGAAGAGCATCAAAGCAGATTTTCTCTCTCTCGACTGAAGGATAGCGCTAAGGCAGCAGGACTGTCCGACACCTGCTAGAGGAATCTAATTCTCCTTCATTACCCCTTTCTTAAGGGAGAACTCTCCCTTTTCTCTCCCCTGGAAAGCTGGGGAAGGACTCTTGATCAATTTGGGGAACCACAGAATGAGGGGGAATGGTTTTAAGCTGAAAGAGGGGAGATTTAGTTTAGGTATTAGGAAGAACTTCTTTGCTGTGAGGGTGGTGAGGCACTGGAACAGGTTGTCCAGAGAAGCTGTGGCTGCCCCATCCCTGGCGGGGTTCAAGGCGACACTGGGTGAGGATTTGATCAACCTGGTCTAGTGGGAGGTGTCCCTGCCCAGGGCAAGGGGTGGGACTGACTGGAGGGGCTTTAAAGTCCTTTCCAACCCAAACCATTCTGTAATTCTTTAGAAGAGAGGAGGAAATGTTTTACTGAAAATGGTCTGAGGTCCCATGATGGAGCCCACCACCTACCGAAGCAGCCCAAACAAGAACCAGTGGTGCAGGTGGCAGGACCATCCGTGATTTGGGCACTGGCATCGCACACACAGCCAGCCCCTGGGGTTAAACAATCTTCTAATTAGCAGGCTTTTCTTTGGGTGGCGTATCTGCTCAGTGCTATCCCCCTGTCCAAGCTGTGGGAATATGTTAGGGCTCCAAGAGCGGAAAAAACGTCCCTTCATTTGGTCCGTGCACAGATGACTATTACTCAACCACTTACAATATTTACAAGTCCAGCTCATGGCAATTAAAAAAGGATGTATTAAAATAAACTCCTCTTTCCAAGCTGGAAAAGGATATTAGACATCGCTTTTTGTAAATAGTGTCATGTTTTCTGTGCAGAAACTGTTTCTCTGCCAGGGGCCCAGGATTTTTTTCCAAGGAAATAAGAGTTGCCACCAACAGTATTTTATTTTCTTTAATGCTGAGTTGAAACCATTTGTTCTCCAGAGGGAGTCTGAGCAGCACCTCACAGCACTGGATGGAGCAGGTCTCAGATACCGAGCCTTTTCCTTGCAGAAACAGCTCTTGGCAGAGAAGGTGGCAGCTCTGTACACTCCACCCGGGATGCCCAGGGACTGGGCAGGACTGGATACCGCAGGGGGGACTGTTGGGACATGCTCTTTGGCCAAATGGTTTATACTTACTGCATCCTTTGGGGTAGGATGGTTTCGGGGTGGTTTTGTGTCAAAGGCGCTAGATTTCAGGCTACAACTGGATGAAACTGGTTATTAATGACGTTAAACATGGAGTAAGCTGGTAAAAATGCATCTGTCTGGACCTGCTGCTCTCTTCGCACCCCTAGCAAACGCTGCTCCAAGCTGTCTTCTCAGCTATGGGCCCCCGTGCCCACACCCTGGCTCTGTGGCGGGTCCCCCAGTGCTTGCCAGTGCCACTGCCATCCAGGTGAGGTCCTGCAGGCAGCATCCCAGAGGATGCTTCCAGTGCTGGGCTCCCCCAGAGCTGAGCCTGGCTGCAGATCCTCAGCTCAGGCCAGAGCCTGTCCAGTGTATTTGACCCAGCTGAAGCCACAACCATACTGGTCAGCTTGTTCCAACTCACTGGAATGTGTGAGAGAGGGATATGGTTCAGTTTCCAACATCATCCAACCACTCAACACCATCCAGCAACACAAACTATCAGATTAATCCATCGGGAATACGATCTATACTTTCACCATCTTTCTGTTCTCATGCTTTTTACATCTTGATATACATTTTGTAGCCAGAAGAAATAAGATCTGATAAAGCCCCCGCATTCAGATTCTCTGTTACATTTTGCACTGGAGGGAAAAGATTTAGTGGGTGCAAATCCTTAGCACAGTTTGAGTGTAACATTGTTTATGGACTCCAGCAATTAAGAGACAACCAAGATCAGTTGCTTGGAAAATACTCTACAGGTGTGACTCAGTAACAATACAAATTGGAGTTAATGGGGCATAATTATTCTTTGACAACTCCCAAGAAAAACTGCCTATAAACCCAGAACTATTGCCCAGCAGGAAGAGGGGAAGGTGAGTGACTAATAAAGAATAGCTAATGAGCAACAGCAGAATGAACAGGAAACTTCAGAGGACGTTCAGGGCAACAAGAGCGCGACAACAAAACAAAATAAACTTCATTTTATTCCTAGAAAGAGACTGGTATTAAAAACCTGGAGCCACTCTGCTGTTTCCAAAAGCTGTGGTCAAGTACTGGATCTTCACGTGAGAGGCAGAGGAGCAGAGATGGCACGTGTGGGGGCAACAAGGACCAGCCACCCGCCAATATTAAAGGCTTATCTGATCCGTGAAATATGGACAACAAGGAAGAGGCCACCATAAATTGGCAATAGGACACAAATTTCAAAGTGCCTCTCACATGACAGAGACCAGATGTTAAGCACATTTCCCTCTCCCCCCGCCCCATACTACAGAGGAGGAGATTAGAAGGATCTGGAGCTTTGAAACCTGGGTGTTTCTCAGAGTACAACACGCTTTCCCAACAAAAACGGTGGACAGGATCTGACAGAAATTATGCATCCTGGATTCCCTGCCTGCTTTGCCTTTTTTTCACTCCAATCCTCTAAAATATAAATATTCCCCTCGACCAGGACTCCTCCAAGAGAAGTTGGGGAATAAAAGCCACTAACAAAGTAAGCAGGAGTCAGACAAGGGAAAATAAAAGATTCCTACACAGAAGAAAACAGAAACCGGGAATACACCTTGAAACGCATTTCTCAGGGAAAGGTGGGAAGTGCAAGCAGTGTAATTGCCTCTGTGCAATTACAGAGCAATTAATTAAGGCAGGTTGATGAAAGTGCAATGCTCTTGAAGGTCCTTGGCACCTCCCGGACACCTCTCTCTTCCTGGGCATGTCTCTCATCTCGAGCATCCCAATCCTCTTGGGGCATCCCTCACCTCCTGGGGCATCCCTCTCCTCTCGGGCATCCCTTACCTCCTGAGCATCCCTCTCCAGGGCATTCCTCTACTCCCGGGCATCACTCTCCTCTCAGGCACACCTTGCCTCTCCAGTATCTCTCCTCCTGGGTATCCCTCTCCTCTTGGGCATCCCTCTCTTCCCAGTCATCCATCTCTTCTGGGTACAGAGCCCACACTACAAGTGCTACTTGCATCTTACAGCCTACACTGCGCTGCCGAAATCCTGGATGTGATGCAGAGCTGTGAGAGAGAGGACAGAGAATAAGGAACANCAATCCTCTAAAATATAAATATTCCCCTCGACCAGGACTCCTCCAAGAGAAGTTGGGGAATAAAAGCCACTAACAAAGTAAGCAGGAGTCAGACAAGGGAAAATAAAAGATTCCTACACAGAAGAAAACAGAAACCGGGAATACACCTTGAAACGCATTTCTCAGGGAAAGGTGGGAAGTGCAAGCAGTGTAATTGCCTCTGTGCAATTACAGAGCAATTAATTAAGGCAGGTTGATGAAAGTGCAATGCTCTTGAAGGTTCATTGGCACCTCCCGGACACCTCTCTCTTCCTGGGCATGTCTCTCATCTTGAGCATCCCAATCCTCTTGGGGCATCCCTCACCTCCTGAGCATCCCTCTCCGGGGCATTCCTCTACTCCCGGGCATCACTCTCAGGCACACCTTGCCTCTCCAGTATCTCTCCTCCTGGGTATCCCTCTCCTCTTGGGCATCCCTCTCTTCCCAGTCATCCATCTCTTCTGGGTACAGAGCCCACACTACAAGTGCTACTTGCATCTTACAGCCTACACTGCGCTGCCGAAATCCTGGATGTGCTGCAGAGCTGTGAGAGAGAGGACAGAGAATAAGGAACAGTTCTGGTTTGTAACTTCAGGCAAGCGCAGGGTCACGGGTACTAAGTAAGCCTATTTGCCTCAAATAACTGCTATGAATCAGAACTAACGCTGATGAATTGGTTTCCTCGGAGAAGAGCGGATACCTACCGTCAGCCAGCAGCCGGCTTTTGTGGTTGTGATTAATCATCGAGACTTTCCAACTCCTTCTGCTGACTGTTCAGATGGAGGCAGCTGAGACGCAATGATCTGCAATTTTCTTTAGAGCATTTTTAATTTCTAAAGCTAACGACGGCTGGAGCCCAGCAGAAATTCCTGCTCACAAGCACCGCCACCGACAGAGAGACGAGCCCTCGCAGCACCCATACAAAGCGGCCAATTGTTGCTTGTCAACTGGGTGCTGATGCCAGCTTTCTGACAAGGCAATATTTACTGTGAAATATCCACTTATTGTGCTGAATATAACTCCTGGGAATCTGAGCATGTTTAGAATCTGGCAGGGGTTCAAGTGCCTTTGAACAGGCAGGCAGGAACTCAGTCATAAATACATCATTGTTTTGACAAGTCCCTCTTGAATAAGCGTCAAAAGATTTCGCGTCTGCTTCTATCACATTATGTATTTACCTTTAAAATTGCTCCGTGGCCAGGGAGCGCTGGCCACTGAGATTTAATGTGTTATCAATTAGAGCACACAGGTTTCTACAAGGTGTCTGGCATTACAGCTTCACATGGGGCAGCCCCTGCAGAGGAGACAGTTGCACCTTGTCATCCCCTGCTGCAGGAACAAGGTCCTGGGTTTCATTTTTATAAACTACTGGCAAGGTTTATTCCAGGGATTCCACCTTTGTTGAGTGGTGCAAGTAATGTCAGCAACACTTCAGCTCTTGTCTTTCAGCCCCTGGCAGCCTGACCCTCCTTCACACAAAGAATCACAGAGTGATGTGGAGTCGGAAGGGACCTCTGGATACCATCGTATCCAACCCCCTGTCACAGCAGGGTCACCCAGAGCAGGTTGCACAGGACCGTGTCCAGGTGGTGTTTGAATGTCTCCAGAGATGGAGACTCCACCACCTCTCTGGGCAGTCTGTTCCAGGGCTCTGCCACCCTCACAGGAAAGAAGTTCCAGGGCTCTGCCAGGCACCTGATGCTGCTGCCCAGCATGCCAGGCTCTTGCAGCAGGGCCAAACACTCAAGCCACAGCCCTGAAACTCAAAAGCAATGCTTACACTCCCCCCCAGCACTCATTCAGCTAAAGGCAAGGATGTGAAAGGAGCAGGTAGTAGCTGATGCATCCAGAGCTTTGCAAGTCACTTCAAAGCTCTGCAGTGGCAATGCTGATCTGTCCTTATTCCTTGGGGAGGCATCTTCCAGTTGATGACCAGCCTACTGCTCCTCATTCAACCCCAAACACATGAGTAACGGATGGATGGATGGATGGATGGATGGATGGATGGATGGATGGATGGATGGATGGATGGATGGATGGATGGATGGATGGATGGATGGATGGATATCTACAAGAAGATACAGGGAATTGTTGGAGAAGGTACAGCAAAGTGCTACAAAGATGATGAGGGCACTACAACATCTCTCTGATGAGGAAAGGATGATTGGCTTGGGTCTTTTCATTCTGGAGAAGAGAAGGCTGAGGGGGGATCTGATCAGCACCTAGAAATACTTCAAGGGTGGGTGTCAGAAGGATGGGGCCCGGCTTTTTTCAGTGGTGCCCAAGGACAGAACAAGAATTAACAAACCTGAACAGGGAAGTTCCATCTAAACATGAGGAACTTCTTTCCTGCAAGGGTGGCAGAGCGCGGGAAGAGGCTGCCCAGAGAGGTGGTGGAGTCTCTGTCTCTGGAGACATTCAACACCTGCCTGGAGATGTTCCTGTGCACCCTGCTCTGGGTGACCCTGCTCTAGTAGGGGGTTGGACTAGATGATCTGCAGAGGTCCCTGCCAACCCCATATCATTCTGTCATTCTGTGATACTCTCCCACTGTTGTCTTCTGAGCATCAGCCCAGCTTGGGCTGCCACTGGAAACATCCAGTCATCAGGGAGAACATCCTAAATGCTTTCAAAGCATCCATGAGGGTTCAGGAAAGCAAATACAGAGGGAATTTGCCTCTGATAGCTGAGGTCTGGACTCAATGAGCAAGGAAATCTCTTCCAGTCCCTGTTGCTATAATTAGTGCACAGAGGATTGGATGGTTCTTATATATAGGATAAGTAAATATGAGTGTATGCTGAGGGGTGATGTCTCCTTTTCATGGGGGTTTCTCTTTCAGGTCAGAACCAGAGTTCTCCAGCAGTGGGGCAGCCTCCCCATCCAGGGAGCAGTGACAGCCTTTGGGACACAGACTTGACCAAAGCCATCCCATTCCCTAAGCCCCCGTCACCTGGAAACCCAGGGAGCTGGGAAGCGCCTGTTCTTTGGGTGAGCTCTTCTGTTTTGTGGGCTCTCTCCGAGTGTTGAGCATATTGAGAAAGCAAAGACAACCAGGCATCGGTGGCTTGCTCCCTCCTGAGTGCCGAAATAAAGCCTGATTTCAGCCCATTAAATAAAAAATTTCTAACTCACGTGCATGTGTGTGTGTCCACATCAACTGCCCTGACTTGGAAAGCTGGAATGTTACACACAAGTCCCTTTCAAGAACTTCTAACTTGCAGCTGGCAAATCCCACCTGAAAAATGCAACGTGCTCCTGTGCGACATCCCCCGGCGCTTGCAGCCTGCGGAGAAGTGGCACGGGAACTGCCCCAGGCATCCCTCAGCACCGTGTTGGCAACTGTTTCTGGGAACAGGAGTTCTACTTGGGGTTTTCCCTATCTTTGGGCATAGTGTCGTTCTCAATAATGATGAAGGTTCAGCATTGGTGTCTTTTATAGATTACAAAATATTAATAAATTATGCGTTATGACTTTAAAGAGCCTGGTACAGCACGACATTATCCAGAAAAAGCAGCTTGTTTTATGCCAAGAAAGTTATATTCCCACAGAACTGTCTACCCACAATATTTATGAGTAAGTCTTCTTTTATAAGCGATACGGAGCACTAACTTCAAAACCCATAATAGTTGTTTTATAGGGGAGGAGAGGAGCAAGGAGGAGAAGATGGGAGTTTCAACAAGAGGCTGTAGAGACACAGCTGCTTTCTTTAAGGGCTTCTTTTAATGTCACAGTTTACAACATAACCGAACCGACGTTTATCTGCTTTTTCAGTAGGTTAATTTTAAGTCTGTGTTGCCAGATATATGGCAGAAACCCTGCCCAGGTCTGTTCAAAGCTCTGATTTTCAAGGCAACAGAGAACCAGCTTGGAAGGCTGGCTCCGAATCCGAAGCGCATACCTAAAGCACTAGTTTAACATGGCAAGAGCCTGAAGAAATACATCTTGCTGTCCTTTACATTCCCTACCAAAAAAACAAAAAAAACCAAAACAAAACAAAAAAAAGCCAAACACTTTCTCCCCCAAAAGCCATTAAAAAAAATCTTTCCTTCTAATATTCTCCTCATTTTGAGGGAGACGGGGTATTCAATTTGTATTGCATTAAGAACCACTTTAGGATAAATCCCACGCTATTAAGCTGGCTTGTATGTAAATACCCTCCCCGGTTCCTACACCTGCATCATTGAAACCATCTCTCCGGAGGCTTGTTCTTTATTAGTTTTGTGACAGCCAAACTTTTTCTTGGGTGATATGTCCCCATAAAATGCTGCGATCGCACATTATCCTACACCCCCGCCCGCCCAGAGGAACCTGGACATTATTGCTTTTGACCTTCCTTTTCAACTGGTCTGACTGGAGAAATTTAACACTACAATTGTACCTCTCAGCTCTGACATCAAAATCACGGGCAATTCTCAAAGAAATCAAGACCAGGCTCCGCGAAGAGTTATTAAAGGCTCCAAATGCCCATGTGTTTCATTGGGTCTAGAGGAGGCGGGGGGGTGGGACGGGTGGAGGGTGGTGAAAAGACACTTCTCCAAAAAAGCTGAGCTCTTTGGAAACAACAACAATTGCATTATTAATTCCTTATTTGGAAAAAAGAAAAAACCTAGGTCATTCCTATGCAAGATGAAAACCCTCTTATTTTTTGAGTTATTCCACATTTGGAACTATTCATGCAAGGCCAGGTTAACCTGAACAAAGAGTTATCTGAGTCAAATATATAGACTCTGCTTATCCACATGAAGTCCTCAGTCACCATCATTTCACATTTTAAAATAACTCATTTTAGTGGGTTTTGTGTTGGTTTTTTTTGGTTTTGTTTTGTTTTGTTTTGTTTTTTTCTGTTGGGCTGGAGCTACATTTCCCCCTCGGGCACACGGACGAGTTTGTCATTAATACAGGGCTTTGATCAGGGTATGAAGACACCTCACACTGCCGACAGCGAGACCTGTTGGCAAACAAAGCGTGCGGAAAATCACAGCAAGATAAAAGCCACCACTATCAGAAAACAAATGTCAGGTTCGGTCCCAGAAGCAGCGTGGAGTGAGTCTACATCCAAAACGTTTATTGCTTCAGTGATCGAATAATCCCAAGCGCTTGGGTCCCAAACCACATGCGCAGCCCCAGCTGAATGAAAGGAAGTGAGATAAGTGTTTCTCTTAATCTTAAGATATTGTTATACTTCAATTTGCTTCTTTTTTTTTAACCTATTTTTCAAATTAGAAAGGCACACCGGATAGTGTATTGAACTGCTTCCAAGCACAAGTGAGAAGAAATAGTGTGTTCTTTCATGAAGCGACGTACGCTGCAAAACCCCAAAATCACGGGAAGCACAAGAGGCAGAGGGACAACCCCAATGAGTTCACAGAATCACAGAATGATATGAGATTGGAAGGGACCTCTGGAGATCATCCAGTCTAACTCCTTGCCAAAGCAGGTCCACCCAGAGCAGGTTGCACAGGGGAGGTTTGAATGTCTCCAGAGATGGAGACTCCACCACCTCTCTGGGCAGCCTCTTCCAGGGCTCTGCCACCCTCAAAGGAAAGAAGTTCCTCCTTATGTTGAGATGGAACTTCTTATGTACAAGTTTGTGCCCGTTTCCTCTTGTCCTCTCACTGGGCACCACTGAAAAATGACTGGCCACATCCTCCTGACACCCACCCTTTGAGGATTTCTAGGTGTTGATCAGATCCCCCCCTCAGGCCTCTCTTCTCCAGGATAAACAGACCCAAGTCCCTCAGCCTTTCCTCATAAGAGGGATGCTCCAGGCCTCTCATCATCTTTGTGGTCCTCTACTGTAGCCTCCAACCACTGTCCACTCCTCAGCATTCCCGACATGTAGCTGCTCCACAGGAAGGAAATCACCTGCCTTCAGCAGAGGTTGGAAGCTTTCAATCCATCACTTTAATACAAATTTGACTGTACCTCTGTAAGTCTACACAATGATCCATCTCTTGCACTGACCTGAGAACCACCATAGGAGAAGGGCAGTTGAAAGAAAGGAAGGTTTCCTAAGGAAATTAAGAAATATAGATACATTTTACCTCCTGAGCCACCAGAAGTGAAGCTCGGAGACAGGCAAGACTTTTGTTTGGATGTGCAGAGAAGTCAAGAGCACAGCAAGAACTGAACTGTCACAGGCTTTAACTTGCAGAGAAGTCTGCGGCAAAGGGAATGCTTTGAGCTAAATTTGTCTCTCCTTTAAATAGCAGAAGGTATGTCAGAGGACAGCCGAGGAGAAACGCTTCAATGTGCAATTTATACACATACTTGAACAATAATATTTCTGCAAAAATATTTAATAAGAACATCTTTTACCGGCCTCATCATTGCACAAAGAGCAGACAGAAGAGGCAACAGCTTATCCAAGTTACTTCCCGCCCCAAAATCCCAACATTAACTGGACCCTCTAAATTCACAAAGAAAAGATCAGATGTATTTAATGAACAATAACAACTCTGCAGCAATTTCTCTCTAACTTTGTTAAGAAAGCTAAGGGTGGGCTAGAAGAAAGCCTCTCTGGAGCACAAGCCCTCTTTTGGGGTAAGTCCATGTAGGACCTTGCCCCCATGCCCAAACAGAGCCAACAATTCAAGACCTCAGGTCTCCCCCGAGAGTCATTTTATGTATTTTCCCATCTATTTTACATCAAGTCAGACCTGGCAACCCCTCCTCTTCTCTGCCCAATGCCCTTTTTTGATGGGTGCACTGGGGCAGCCCCAGGCACAGACACCCAGAGTCCTGCAGGAAGCCAGAAACTGGAAATATTTTCATGGTTTTTTTCCTTTTGTTCTTGCTTGAGTGACTTCACACACTTTCCTTGCTCATCCCCACACTGCTATTATCAAACTATTTCCAACCTGAAATGTCATCGTCAGACATGGTTACTGGATTTTTTTTGCATGTGGCTTATTTTTCTTCCCTTTTTTCTTCTTCTTTTTTTTTTTTAATTTTATTAAATAAGCACACACGCTTTCCAATTTTCCCTTCTCCCAGCTCTCTAGCATCCTTTCCCTTACAAAAGCGATGCCAAGAAACAAGATCAGTCAAGCAACGTGCTGCATTTCTGAACAACTGTGTTACAGCCTGGAATGGCACTTGTGAAAGTTTCAAAAACCTCAGTGTACACTAAAGGTTTCCCAGAAGAAAGGAAACAACAGAAGCCAAACAGGATCACAGAAGTTCTAGAAATCCCTGTCTTTCAGATGAGGTTCAGCCAAGCAAGTCCAACCAAGCCATAGGTGTCACCCGAACCCTTTTCTTCTGGCATAAACTCAGCAAAAATGAGGAGGAAAGGGTGAGAAAGCACAGATTTCACTGGGACATCCCCACCTCTAGGTGACCAGGAGTCACCCTCCCCACCTCACTGAGGGTGATGAGGAACAGAAGAAGCCTTCAGCATGGACTGCAGCTTCGTGAATCGCGTTGGGAAGAACAGCCAGGAGCTAAAGGGTGTTAAGAAAAGTCCCTTTCAACCTAGACAATCTGATGATTCTAAAATGAGTCTGGTGATTCTAAAAAGAGCCTCTCTAAAAAGAGTCTTTAATTGCAAGAAGGTAATGACCTAAGAAAATCCAAAGGTTATCTACCATCAGGTGGAAGGTTACCTACCATCAGGTGGTCCTTAAGCACCACAGGTCACTAACGAGACTTCTCATTGCATTACCAACACTGAAGATGGACCAACCAGACACCAGGAGAGACACCAAACTGGGGCTAAACCAACTTAAATCCCAGCAATGCAGTGTTTGCTGCCTGCTGCGGTGCCCTGATGACTGGTGTTCCTCCCCACACCCCTACATCCATGAACCTTCTCCAGTTGAGCGTCACCCACCAGCCCTGACTCCAGCCAGGGATGGAAGGAGCCACAGCCCAGCTGGCAAACTCAAAATGTTTTTCCTGATTGCCAGGGTCTGCCAGGGACACAGCTCTACCCCGGAGCCACTACCTGCAACAAGCAGGAAAAAGGCAGAAGACATGACAGATGATCCCAGCAGGGGACTGTTGTTCCTCCACTATTTTCTCCAGTAAAAACAAATGGGGGAAAAAAAATAATAATAAAATAAAAGGCCGGCTCTACTGGCCTGGCGCAGAAGGGGACATCTGCCCACGTCCATCTGCCACCAGCCCGACACCCCACTCTTTGTTTTTGGTAGGGTCATTTTTCTACCATTATAGCTCCCTGAACTGCCTCACCAGGACACTGGTGCCAGGACAAGGACAAAAGATGGGAACGTGGGGAGAGGGAGCAGGTAGCCACTAGCTCTGCTTAGAGGCATGAGTAAATTGTCCCATTAGGCTCTTAAATCACTTGAGAAAGTATTATCTTTTGCCTCTCCCTTTGTTTTTCACTTGAACAAATGCTGGGATTACTCACTTCCCGGTTCGATGGATATATTACAGTGCCAGAACGCTTCCGAAAATGTTTAAAGCATCAACAACTAGAGTTACATGTGGGAAAAAAAAAAAAAAAAAGGAAATAAAAATAATTACAGCTCAGTCAAACAAGTGGAATAAGCTGCAGCAGCAAATGCATGCTTTTCCTGCTCTATCTGAACCTGCAGGAGAGACTTCACTGGCAAGACGCTGATGAAGGAGAAAAAGTTATAGCAGAAAAAAAGAAATATATAGCGTTCATAGCAAGTCATTTAAGGTCAGATTAAGTGTTCTTGAAGTCTGGTCCATGTGTCTTCTATTTAAAAAGGTGCCCTTCTTGCCCAGGAATTGTAAGAACTTTTGAAAATAGGATGCTGGCTCCTAAGTCCCTCGGATACTTGACTGCGTGGTCAGGAGGGTTGAGATTTACATACAAATTGCAAAGCTTCTAAATGGCTTCCTCAGAGCAAGAAACGGGGGTGGAAATGAGAGAATATTTAATGATTAGTTCCTTATGGCTCCGACATTCTTGAAGCATATTTCTTGCAGTTGCTGGAACACTCCTGCATTCTTGATTGCAAAATGGCAATAAGTGATTTCCTTTAAAAGCCTTGTCTTTTATTGGAATACTAAAAATACCCCACTAGCCCCACTCCACTCCACTCTCTCTCTTTCCTGGACAGGCACCATCAACCCTGATGTATTCTATTTTGAAGACGGCAATAAACATTTCAGCATGGGCTGTTCAATCCACTTCATAATAGATCTTGCATTTCCAGTGGAGCCCCTACTAGCACCATAAATCATCTTTACACAGACTTAAGTATGAGCAACTCTGGCTCAAAAGCAGCATGGATTACTTTTCTTCTTTTTAAAAATTAAAAATGGCTAAAAAACAGTCAGGAATTTAACGACTGGCGACTTTAAATATGCAGCTACTGGGATGACCCTGTAAACCTGGGCTGTTGTGACAGTTACAGCCATACGGTGTGGCGTTGCTCCACTCAATCCCCTTGACATAAACCTACCTGGAAGAGCATGTTTGGTGGAGAGAAATTCAGAAAAAATTGCCTACACATCCATTACATCTGAACAAACACAGGTTTCAAAGCTGGGATACTCTCGCTGTTGCTGATTTTAAAAGCCACAGATGAAGATTAATGACATGCTACGTCTGAACTGGTGACACACATCTAAAACTCCTTTTGTTTTTCCAGTCTGTACGGACTGTTCCCCCCACTGCTTCACTCATTGTCTCTCTCTCCATCTGCTACAGACCTTGCAGAACAAAGACCATTTCAGGTATACGATGAGGAGGCCACCGCATAAGCCACGATTTTATCATTACTGTTCTTGGCAAAGTTGAGGAGTTTCTCCAGTAAAAGCAGTTGCAGGTTGTGCAATTATGTTCAAGAACTAAGATCAACTAAGGTCTTAGAAGGCTGGATGCCACCAGTGCTCCTCAGCCTTAAACATCAAAGTCTTCATGTAATCTAGAGCCATGAGGGATGTCATACAGAGTCCCAACTCAGGCTCCAAGCAGCAGTGGATGAGGAAAAGGGTTTCCCAAGTATCGACCTGCCTGTTTGGAGGTTTGGCTGGACAAGGTGAGCAATGGCTACTGAGCCAACCCAGTGGGGTCAGCCATGCCACCGTTAACATCTTTCCACAGTATGGGATTCTGCTGGGAAATCCTACCTCACTGAACAAACCTGCTGGGCACATTGTGACTCTGTCACAGCAACTGTCCCCAAGACGCTCCACAAACTACATGCAGCTCAGCTGTATTGGAAGAAACACAAGCTGCAGCTTTCTCTTGAAGACAAGCCTAATTAAGGTAAGAGATGCTCATTTTTCTGCTTTTGAAGTCCCAGAGGGAAGCGAACCTAACTTTGTGTGTTAGTAAACTAGTTCTCGATCATGCCTACAGGAGAGATGGGAAGGGAGTCTAGATCAGGGAGGGGAATCATAGGATGAGGGGGAAGGGTTTGATACTGTAAGAAGGGAGATTGAGATGAGATTTGGGGAAGAAATCCTTTGCTGTGAGGGTGGTGAGACCCTGGCCCAGGTTGCTCAGAGAAGCTGTGGCTGCCCCATCCCTGGAGAAGTTCAAGGCCAGATTGGAGGGGGCTTGGAGCAACCTGGTCTAGTGGGAGGTGTCCCTGTCCAGGGCAGGGAGTGGGACTGGTTGGTCTTTAAGATCCCTTCCAAACCAAACCGTTCTAAGATTCTATGCTTGTGGCTGGAGAGTCTCATTCCCTGCCAACTGTTGTCATTAGGATGGTAAGCTCTGCTCCGTGGAAGCAGCTGGCAACAAGCTTTGCTTCGCATCAGCTTCTTTTCCTTGAATAAATGACACTGCACTGAGCCCTTCCCCATCTGCAGAGGGTCTCAAGCAGGAGGGTCTGCATAAGCACTTATTTTCCGTTGACTTGTTCCATGAATTTCATCTGGGCAAATCTATGTCCTCCAACAGCAAGATCTGGTGACTGCAGCAAGGATATGACTCTGAAGAGGGGGCAACCAGAGTCATAAACCATAAAACCAGCAGGTAGAAAGGGACCACGGTAGGTTCTAGTGCAACTTGCTGCCCCAGGCAGGGTCAGGTTCGGGAGCTGGACTTGATGATTCTTATGGATCCCTTCCAACTTGAGATATTCTACAAGTCTAAGACCAGACTCAGACCACACCTGAGCTGACTCAAGACTCAACTGACTGAATTGCTGAAGACTCAACCTGAGTTTTAAAATCCTTTAAGGCTGCACCACTGTATGGGGAGCACACACACACTAGATTGGCCCCAGATGAGACCACACCGAAAGATCTGCTCATTTTCACAAACTCTGAGAAACCTATTCCCTTCCCTCACCCACTAAAAACACTTGAGGAGGAACAGCACAGCACAGACAACCCAAAGAGGTAATGCCCAAGTGTGTGCTCACCATCCCAAATACAACGCTGAGTAAAAAGGACAAAAACCCTTGACATCCTCCCAATTGGCTCTTTTAGCAGTTAAGAAGACTCGCAGGTGGGGCTTCATTGATTTTAAAGTCAATACACCAATTTAGACCCTAATTTCCACATAATGGCATCTGCCTGCACATAAAATTCTTGACACAGATATCACTGGGGATTTTTGTTGCTGTTGAGAATAGTGTTTTCACAATTCAAAGAGCAATCCTTCTTTTAGAAACTTGCTCAACCTTTGGCAATGCAGCCTAATCAGCGTACAAAACTGCACAAACCAGCAACCAAATACTTCTTATTAATAACATTTACAGCTGGTAACAACTATAACAACCTTCGGAAAATGCCAAGGGAAACAGGACGGGTGAAACAATCCCTCACAAACAACGGAGCCAATAAATACAGGACCATGATAAGGGATTGGGTCTGACTCACATAATCCCTTTAAAATGTTGTTGGTAAATGACGGCTGAAGAGCAGGAGGCTGGGAAAATAACACAGTTCAGTAGCAACGTGAAAGTTTCATGCCGATGAAGCAGGGAATTCAATCCTTGCTGAATTCTTGAAATCATTTAGATGTTAACAGAAGTTTCTTCTCCAAAAAGAAAAAAAAAAAAAAAAGAACAAAAGGCATCTCCTAAAGCCCACACACAGAACTCTGACTCCTATACGCTGGTGTAGTACACAAAACTATTCTGGTTTTGGACGACTGCATTGTCTCATGTGTCAGGATGACTATTTTCTTTTACTTTTTAACTCCTAACTTGAGCAGAGCCAAATCTGCACAATTTATGCCAGTGTAGTACAAGAGGTCCTCACTCATTTTGTTT
>VZRU01021104.1:64530-96382 GCA_013398155.1 Pedionomus torquatus | reverse complement strand
TTTTTTCTGGAGCCAACCCCCAAACCAGGCTTTTAATACCTAGAAATACGCCAGTGAGCAATCCATTATGTTGTCCTCCCCCAATGATTATTTTCCAAGATGACAGGGAGATGACAGGAGACAGCGGCTCCAGGTTGTGAATGAGCAGCGGGAGCAGATGGGTTTGCGAGGAGCAGCCGTCCCGCTCTCCTGCTAAAGAGCNGTACCTGGCTTGTAGGTACAATTAAGGGAGGAAATCTTAAATGAAGGTACCAAAATACGCCTGCAAACATTTGCGCCTGCCATTTTTCAGCTGTAATAATGGAAGTCCTGTTAAAGCCAGGATGAAAAATTGGTCCTGTGTCAATAACCTGGTTGAATGATGCTAGAGAAAACTGGCAAGTCATCAAATGACCCCGTTCTCTATTTAATTCTCTTCCCAGCTCATTATGGATTATCACGTTTTGTCTAGTTAGCGGCATGATTATGGAAATAGAAAAACCATTTCTCTCTGCTTCTTATCTAAAAGATGAATGAGGCTCATATAATTGGCTTAAGTTATCATTTAGGAGTGAGCTACAGTGATGCAGGTTGGGGTTGTTTTTTGGTTGTGTGTTGTTGGGTTTTTTTTGTCCTCAATTTGACGTCCTGAGACACAGTAAACTGCTGGCGTCCTCCTCTGGTTGTTTTCTGTCCCCAGCGCCCACAAACTCAGCCAAAAGCAAGATGCCTGTTAAGGGCTGAAGTACTTTTTTCCAGAGAGATGGGTCATAAATAACCCGACCGGTTTGAGATGATCACTGGGGTGTAAATCACCACCCGTGCAAACAGCAGCTGAATGACCCGAGCACGCCCAGGGAACGGCATCCAGGCTCTCCTGGGATGCAGACCTCATCCCACCGCCCTTCACCCCCTCACCCTGAGCTGCAGCCACACCTAGGGTGTGTGTCATCCCAGAAATACCATCCAAACTCCAGGAAACCTGGACTCCCACCTCCCGGAGCGTGATGGAGGACTTTGAAATCAACGTTTTTCTTTTTAATAATAAGAGAGAACCAGAAATGGTCACCAGAAAGGGCTTTTTCTTTCACCCAAATTAAGCTCCGAAGTGTTGGAGAAACTCTTAAACAAGCACTTTCTATCAGGATGCTGAGCCTGACTTCTGGCCCTGCTCACAGCTGCACCAGCTCACGGGGACCACCCAGTTTGCACATAGCTGGGACCATGGTGGCTTTGTTTTGGTGCTTAAAAGCATCAGCTAAAGAGTCCAGCAACCATGAAGAAGGTGGGGTCATCAGTCCTCCTTGGGCTGTCAATGAGTTTCTCCTCAAGCCTCAGAAGACACTGGCCAATGATGTCAATTGGAAACCATATGTCCTGGTTTGAGGACAATTTTCTGTTTTACAGTTTTACTTTCTTAGCTAGGCCTCTTCTAACTAACTAAACTCTTGAATCTCTTTAATTTCTTCCTCTCCTCTCTTTTACCCAAAGGGGGGAGGAGGGGACATCTGTCAATCAGGTTTTGGTAAATTTGGCTGAAACCACGACACCATAAAACGTTGGAAGAAGCCCCAGCAATTTGGAATCAGGCCTTCTTTTCCCTCCTGCCTTCTCCGATACCTTCACCCAAAGAGAAAATAGTGGCTGAGAAAAAAATAAGGAGAAAGTGTGTTGGTTCATCTTGACTTTCCCAGTGGAAAAAAAAAAAAAGCAGTGGGAAGGAAACCAGATGCTTTTCCTCCGGTTTATATTATTGGAGACTAATTCTTCTCCAAGTACTTTGTTCAAAGCCTATTTTTAAGAACTCCAAAATAATAATTGCTGAAATTCCATTTTTTCACATGCAAAGCGTCATTGGCAAAATATTTTTTGCAGCTTCCCTTGGCAGCCAGTCTGAGCAGCAGAATTTGACAGACCTTGACGATTCAGAGGACAAAGATGGCTCGAGAGGACATGAAACTGTCTGGGCAACAGCTCTCTTGGCCCAAATTGCCTCCGTTGTGTTCCTCTGCTGCCTGACAACAATCTGCTCCCAAGAAAACACAAAACGCTGTTCTCTTTGTGCAAAAGTCTTGCAAGATTTCCTGCGGAGGGTCACTAAAATAAGCAGAAGCACCGCGGAGAAAGAAAAAAATAACAACAAAACAACCCAGAAAAATCACAGAACTTTTATCTCCAAATTACCTCTGGGGTGAAAAATCGACAGGCTTCGTATTCCAGAAAGATCAACCAGCTCTGTGAGCTGTGAGTGAATGTAAACCCAGGGGAGATCAGGATCCGGCCTAATTGGCCCACGATTATGTTAAATTCATAAAAATAATTTGCCTTTTTTTTTTTGTTTTTTCTGGAGCCAACCCCCAAACCAGGCTTTTAATACCTAGAAATACGCCAGTGAGCAATCCATTATGTTGTCCTCCCCCAATGATTATTTTCCAAGATGACAGGGAGATGACAGGAGACAGCGGCTCCAGGTTGTGAATGAGCAGCGGGAGCAGATGGGTTTGCGAGGAGCAGCCGTCCCGCTCTCCTGCTAAAGAGCCTGCAAACAGAAACCCCCTACTAAGATGCCCCGAAAATATAGATCAGTGGAATTATCCCCAAACAGAGGATTTCGCAACAGTTTCCAGGAAGCATCAATATCTGTGTAATAAGGAAATGGAGCTGCAGATGCTAAAGTACTTACTGCAATTTCTTTTTTTTTTTTTTAATACAGGGACAGCTTCAATTATCCCGCTATCATGTACTAAATAAGGTTGATTAATCAAGGTTTAAGATAACAGAAGGAGTTTTCAATGCCATTAATGTGTCTCACGGGATTCGCCCTTCTTTTGGGTAATGGGAAGCTTCTGGTTGTGAAGACGTAGATAATAAGGATTTATAGCGCCATAACACGCAGTGTTTTTCATAAGGGACCCTATGAAAACATGGGAACCTGACAGCAAGTACTATTTCAATTATTTAGTTACCTACTGGCGTGCTGGGATGGGGCTGTCTCGGGTGCTTCACCCCCACCTCAGCCTTTTGCTTCCTCTCTTTGCCTTCATTTCCCGGCGACGCCAGTGTTTCTGCTTGCAGGTCCCCCCGTCCCCTGCTTCTAGCCAAACAAATATCTGGTAAAAGGAAAAAAAAGAGGAAAAAAAAGGGAGAAAAGAATTATAAGGGGCTCTTTGCCCAATTTTTCCAGCAGTTACAGGAGCAGAAGTGGACTTCCTATGGGCACAGTCCAGAGTGAAGGGTCTGCTGGTTTGAGGATCAGAAAGGATAACCTGGACAACGATAATGTGAATTTTCTCCAAGGTCTTTTCCTGTAGCCCTGCCAGGGCATTCCAATAAAATCTGGGCAGAAAGGGGCTGGAATGAAACCCATGAGGGTTCTTTTGGAGAAAATGTTGATGGATCACCAGTTGAGCTCTCCGCCTCCTTTCTAACCAGCCCAAGTCAAGAGAAGTTTCCTCAACACAGAAAGGACATGGACCTGTTGGATCAGGTCCAGCGGAGGGCCACCAAGATGCTCAGAGGGCTGGAGCACCTCTGCTGTGAGGACAGGCTGAGGGAGCTGGGGCTGTTCAGCCTGGAGAAGAGAAGGCTCCGGGGAGACCTTGGAGCAGCCTTCCAGGATCTGAAGGGAGCTCCAGGAGAGCTGGAGAGGGTCAGGGAGGGGAGGAACAAGGGGGAATGGTTTTAAACTGGAAGAGGGGAGATTTAGATTGGATATTAGGAAAAAATTCTTTGCTGTGAGGGTGGTGAGGCACTGGAAGAGGTTGCCCAGAGAAGCTGTGGCTGCCCCATCCCTGGAGGGGTTCAAGGCCAGGCTGGATGGGGCTTGGAGCAACCTGGTGTGGTGGGAGGTGTCCCTGACCAGGGCAGGGGGGTTGAAACTCGATGATCTTCAAGGTCCCTTCCAACTCTAACCATTCTATGATTCTAAGTTTCTCCACCTTTCTCTACCTGCCCGTTTTTTGGGCAATTTCACGAGCAGTTTGGTATCTTGTACTTTGGCCTCTGCAGCTTCCTCATCCATTGTGATTTTTCTCCTATTATTCCTCCCCGCTGCAGCAGTTTTCTGGCACCTCTGGCGCAGCTGGAAGACCCTGCAGCGATCAGCCCGTAACCCAGGAGGGTGCGAGCTGCGCCACTGCCCACCCCTCAGCACCAGCCCTTGGAAATACACTTGGCAACACCCTGACTCCATCCCGCTGGGCTGAGACAAAAATAAACACCGAAAACCAACTAACTGACAACTGGGTTGGAATAAAATATGTGGGCTGAAAAGTGCAAGGATGACTCAAGGGCTGCAGCTCAGGCGCTCCCTGGAGTCTGGCGGCAGCCGAGCGATGTTTTCCTCTCCCTGGCTGTAATTGCCACATCCAGGCTGATTTATTGCGTTGATATTTTTGATGGGTTATGATGTAAAGAAGGCCACCTCATCAGCCGGGGAGGGCGCAGGGCTGAGGGAGCCTGGCTGACCTTTGAATTAAGCTCTGGTCTTTCTCCTGCCTCTTCCCACACCTTCCCCTCCTCCTGCCACCACGGAGCTCATCCCGGGTCTTGCAGCTTCATCACTGTTTGGGTTTTCCATTGGGAAAGGGCAGGTTGGGAAGAAGGTGAGGTTGACCCGAGTCCCTGAACCCCCCCACCCACCAGGGCACCCCCAGGCGCCGAGGCAGGAGCGTGGTGACCCTGTGCAATGGGCGTTTCGCTATCATCCTCGGAGAGAACCGAATTATTTCCTTCAGCAGGGGCAGGGTTGGGTTGCTGCTTCTGAAAAATGCAGATACTGTGTGCATCCCAGATGAGGTTTTCTCCTCGCTGCGTGCTCTAATTTCCTTCGTACGGGAGAAACACTCCTATTCTGCTGCTTTCCCTCATTACACATTTGCTACCAGGGCTTTCAAGCCCAAAGGCCTTCACTTTGAATAGAAATACAGCTTCTGGTGTTTCCTCTCTTTAAGCAAGGGAAGCAGGGTGGCTGGAGAATGCATTACTTCATCTCTGACCTATTTCTATGCTCAGCACATTTTTTTTCCCCTCTCATAGACATCGGGAATTGTCCCAAGCCCCGGGGCTGCTTCCAGTTCCCTCGGATGCCCCTTGCAGCAGAGCTGGGGGAACGGCAGAGAACGGCACCGGTCACCTCTCTTTCCCCCATGTTTCTGCCTCTTTAGGGTAAGTTTTGCTCCCTGTGAACCATAAGAAAAATGTCATTTATCAGGGAAGGTGCTCCATATGTATTTAACACCGAGAGGGAATCTCAGGAGTGGACGCATAAGGCAATTACATGCCTGTTTTCAGTCCTAATTAGACTGAACTCTTTAATTGTGGGATGCATTTCTGACCCTTTCTTTTTTATTTTCATTAAGGAAATAACCCCTCGTTTAGCAGGGCTGAGCTAAAGCCCAAGTGGAAGGTGAGGGAAGGCAGAATAATTAATGGGGGTGAAGACAATGCCTGCCACGGGAGCAATACTGCTGGTGTCCCACCAAAGTGTCCCTCTCTGGCACCACAGCCTGGTCCATGGTGTTCCTGGGACTGAAGACCCCGTGGCCAGGACTGGGTTGTCCCTCACAAGGGAGTGAGATGCCAACAGCAGCCGTCACCTCAGCACCAAGGGCTGCATTTAACTTCATGGACCCTAGTGACCGTCATGGAACCTAGTGGCCTTCATGGACCCTAGTGACCTTTATGGATCCTAGTGACCTTCATGGAACCTAGTGGCCTTCATGGACCCTAGTGACCTTCACAGGTGTTAAATGCATAGAAAATGCCCATGGGGATGGATATTCCATTAAGAGTATTATTGCTCTTAATATTTATTTACGTGAAGGTAGGGCCTTGGAGAGGCCATGAAAAGAGGCGACTGATGACAACCAAGTTCTCCAGTAGGATCTATCATTTAGGAGATCCAGACATCCAATCTGGGAAGGTTTGGGGTAGCAAATCATGTGGGGTTTGGGTGAAATCTTGTCTGGATTTCAGATAGCATTTGTGGCCAAGGAACAGGCTGTTACAGGCACTCACAGCTTTAACAGGGCTCCAGGTGGGGCAGCTCTGAAATCCACAGCGTGGAGGGCAATAAAATATTTAAAAGAGGGGATTTATAACATTTTCAGGCAGCTCACCTTCCTGCTGCCCAGCTGGGTGCAGATGGTTTTCACTGCACAACAGCTCGACAAAGGCAGCTCTCGGGAGCTGAGCCAGGCTGTGCATCAGGGGGGCGTTATTTAGGATGAGGAGGTGCTGGGGGGGTGGGCATGACACAGCTTTCTTATGCCTCATCAAAATGAAGTCAGGAGAGACAAAAACAACACCTCCATTTGAAAAGAGGGAGGAGTAAGCCAGATAAAAGATAGGATTTTTTTTTTTTTCCCCCTCCAAGACAGACTACTAAATAGGCTCTTCTTGTTCACCGAGGTTCGGTAATTCAAGTTGACAGGATATTAAGGTTACTTCAGGTTCTTCTGTCTCCCAGGGTCATAAGGCTTCTGCTATGCATGTTAATCCATCTTAGCATTCCTCCGAGTCGCTACGTAAGTAGGGCAATTGGTTTAGTATGTACTCTTTCCATTTACAGCCTAGTTGGGAGGAGAAACCTACTAATTAACAGAATACCCTTAGAAAATCAGGAGAGATTTTAATATCACAGAGACACCGATCAACGTTCCGCGATGGAGGAAAGAGAAACCTTCCTCAGAAATATTTCAGGGGTGAGAGGAGGAGGTGATCAGAGAGAGAAGGAGCCAGGAGGGGTTTATTCCACAGCCTTTCCCTCTGCCCACACCTCTTCCTGCAGATGGGAAGCGATGCCACGCACGGCTGGCTGAGCCCCATGTCTGTAAAACTGAAGAGAAAAGAGGAGCCTGAGCTTCATCGCATCCTCCTGCAAGTGCAGGAGTCCCCCCTGACCAGCAGCTGAGCAGTTACTGCCCACCCTGCGCTGGAGGGAAGATGCTCCCACATCCTCTTGGGGACCAGTTAACACCCTTGTATCGCACCACTGTCACCAAGCCACAGGTCCCCAGCCCTCCGTGTGCCACACAACCTGAACACATTTGCCTTTTTTTAGGCAGGGCGTTTTAAAGCCCACCAGCTTTCAAGCAGAGGCTGGGATGACATCAGGGAATAACGTTAAAAATAATAGCACTCATTTTGAGCCCAACGTGTTGAAAAGCCAAATAAGCACCCTGGAATTCTCCACTCTCTCAACTTTATTCAGCCATGACTCACTCCAAGCTTCCAAGCACTTTCCAAATTAGCTAATACCACCTGTAAATCATGCCTTCATCTCAATAACTTCACTTGTTCTGGGCAGTGCCAGGGCATGGAGCACAGGGAGAGGGGGTCTGGGGGTACCTCTGCCTGCCCTCCCCCTTCTCAGCTGCTGCAGCAGCAATGGGTCCTCTGAGACTAAACATACCAGCATTAAATCAAAGTAAAGTAGTAATAATAATAACAAAAAAGACCCCTAAGTATTTTGAAAGTATCTAAATATTTTGCTTTGAGCTGGTCTTTAACAAAATGTTTTCAGATTTCTATTTCATTTTTTCATTTCTGCAAGAAATGCACTTCTGCTCCACAGCTGGGATTGCCAAACCCTGGAAAATCTGGAGCTTTTACAGAGACCGGTTGTACGTGGGAAAACCAGACATGGGTTGTTTTAAAGGCTGACATACACGGCGAGTTAGGTGGTTTTGCCTTTTGGGATGGGATTCATCTGGACAGATGAAGAAGCGTAAAATATTCTACATCTTCACTGGCAGAAGCTGGAACCCAGCATGAGCTGCATGATACACTGGAGGGGGTAGGTGGAAAATTGATGAGTGTATTTCTAGGTAAGAAAAGAGATTGGTTTTTTTTCAGTTAGCGAGATGGAAACATCTCTCTCTTCTCACCCATTGCCACCCTTGAGTCAGGTGTCATCTCCTTGCTCTGCTGGGGCTCCACCAGCACTGGGGCTGCCACAAGTCCTCAGAGAGAAAATGTCCTCGGGGGAAACAAATGAAATAAAAAATATTATAGAGAATCTGCTGAGTGAAGCAAGTCGTATTTTCACCTGCAGGTGAACCACCTGAAATGCAGAGACTTGAATATACAGGATGCTCTAGACAACCTGGATGTCCAAACAACACAAGTTTGTGGGGAGGACCAGAGTGAGCTTCTTTCCACCAAGTCTTTCCTGAGGTCTTCTGAACTGATCAGAGCAGCCTCCGTGACCGAGAGATGGCTCCTGGAGTGTCTCACCACCAGGGCAAGGCACCAGCACGCCGTGTGCCAGGCTGGCTTTGCAGCGGGGACTTGCTGACTGTCGCCTCTCGCCACTCAGCCAAGAAAAGGCTGGAAAATACAGATGGTCTTGCTTATTAACCTGGTTAATATTTTGTCTCCTCTTCTATTCTGGGAAAGCCAAATGAAACAAAATTATTCATAAAAGATGGCTTTAACCCGTTTTATCCACAAGATATAACGAATCTGTGAATTCATGGAGTAACTCCAGTGGTTTCGAACCCCTGAGCAAAGGATGAGTTGATCTCAAAAACCTAAATGCCATTCAGCCAATGGCCCAAAACATCAAACGACTGCACGTTTAGAGCAATCAATAAGGCGGTTACACAAAATATTATAGGATCCCAGATTAATTAGGGATGATAAATTCCCTGAAAGGATAAAACATAGGAGAAATGTAAAAACGAAATGAGAACGGAGTTAACAACTTGTGAGAGGAGCTGTTAGCACTTGGCGCTCCAACATCCCATGTTGTTTCAATCACAGATCACAGCAACAGGCTGAGCAGCTCCAAGATGGATACGTGTAGCATGCGATACACGATGGAAAAATCAATGGGCATCTGTCAGGAGCTGGAGAGGCAAAGAGGAAGCCAAGAAAGCAGGAGCCTGCCTGGGTGATGGGGCTTCGCTCCTCTCACAGAGAATCATGTGTTGGGGTTGCAGAGTCTCAGAGATGCCTCCAGCTGAGCAGCAGCAGCAGGGAAAAACCTCTGAAGGAAACAGGAGTCACCAAGAGGTTCATTCAAGAGCTGGAAATCTTTCTTCAGCATCCAAAAGAAGCCAGGAAACCCCACAACCAGCACTGCTCTAGTGGGGTGCCATGTGGCCCCACAGCCAAATGGGGCATTTCCAGCCCCCAAATCTCCTCCCTGCTCTGCTGGGCCACCAGGAGAGGAAAGGTCCCAAAGCTCCGTGGCTTGTACCCGTCATGATGGACGCACAAGGCTTCCTCTCCTCCTTCACTACACACCAGCTGAGTCCTCCTAACAGCACGTGCTTTTCATCTTATCGAGGAGGGCTGAAATATTTTAGTTTAAACCATATCCCTGGAGGTTTAAAGTGGCTGCAGTGTCTCAGCTGGCCATCACCGTCCCCAGGGAGGTCTCATTGCATGGCTGACAGGCAGGACCCCACAGGATTGCCCTGTGAACTCTGTCTGCTTTGCATCGTGACCATCTGATTTCTCCAGCCACCATTTTTATTAATTTTTTTTCCTTTTTTATTTATTTATTTATTTATTTATTTTATTCTTTTTCAGCCTAAGTAGAGAAATCACATAACTTCTTGTATCAGGTGACCTGGGATGCTGCTATACAAAAGCCTTTGAGATTCTGTATCCTCGGCTGCTGCTCTGAGGCGTGGAGGTGCTGGTGCAGACTGGGCTTGTCCACCACACCAGTCCATCCTCCGGAGGCCCAAACTGGCCTGAAATCCAGGGGCTGATCTGATGTGAAGGTCCAACCAAATGTGTCTCGTTGTATCTCAGCAGAGGAGGAGATGCCGTCATGTTACGTGTAGGAAACCACTTTAGATCATGGCAGCTGAAAGGCAAACTGGGGTGTTCATCAACACCATTTCGGCTGCATCATTCAAGGAATAACGTGTAGCAGCTTGAGCTGGCCAGGAACCCCCCAGCCCCGTCGTGGTCCGCACGGAGGGTTATTCCCAGAGCTTTCTTTTCCCCCAAAGCTTTAAATTCTCGTTCCCCTCGCAGCCGTCCCCGACTGCCTGTTCCAGATGCGGTAACCACAACGTGGGTGGCCGCTGCCTCTCGCGCCACGGAGCTGATTTAAATCATCTCGAGCTTGTGTGTGAGCCTATTTATTTTAACACCGCGAAGCTTGTTCGCTCCCTGGCTGGTATGTGAGGGCGAAGGGCCAAAATCTGGGCTGATGTATAGCTCTCGCCCTCGGATTTATAATTTAGTGCAAAGGGGCTGGAGAAATGTAAGTCAGGGCAGAGGGCTGTGGAGAAGCTGCAACACCCTCTCATCCACACGGCATTTAATTTACAAGGTAGATTAAAATCGTGGAGCGGGTTTGACCTCGTTCTGTTTGCTTTGCCTGCAAGATTTAGTCTTTCTTTCATCTTTTTGCTCCTGGGGACCGCGTGGCCGAAGGGAGATTCATAACAGGAGCAGAGCCCACAGTTTCTGTCCTTCTGCTGAGAGACACCGTGACACAGAATGGGAATTAAACCCTTTCCTCAGCGCAGCCAGATCAAAGTCGAAATGAAGGAGGTGCCAGCTCTTCTCATTTATTTCAGCTTTGCTCCCCTGAGACCGGCAGTGTGGGAAGGTCACATCTGCAAGAAACTGCTGCATCGGATTAGAATTTCTGGAGCCGGTGGTTTTGCTTGCAGCCAGGTCCCTCGGGGCACCTTCTCTGCTTGGGTTCATCACCATCTTCCCAGGGAAACCAGCTCCGGGTGCCTCGATGCGGATGCTTCAAAGGCAGGGGGCAGGCAGTGGCTCCTCACGCCCTGTGCCAGCCCCACACCCGTAAATCATTTATGCCACGGCAGCAATTAGCTGCTGTAAACCAGAACAGGAGCTCAAAGCAGGGGCAGCTCTCCTCCAGGTCTTTTGCTTACTTATTCACCAAGGACGTGCACCGGTTCTCCATCATCGCCTGGTCACACCACGACCCTCTGGTCTCCTGTCTGCAGCAGCCAGTGTTGGGTTTTCCTGGCACGGGGCAGAGTTAAGGTTATTAATTGGCCATTTTCTTCTCCAGCCCCTATTTTTGATGTTCAAGAGAGCTGGGAGGACTGGCACCTGGCTATCATCTAGTGTTTCTTTGAGGGCATGGTGGCCTCCGAGACGCAGACCGGGTGGGTCAGGTTGGGTCATTTCAATAGCCCAGGGCTTTTTTAAGCATAAACCAACCCAGCCTGGGCAGGGCAGTGGCCCTGGGCAGCCCCAGGGCTCCTGCTGGGCAATGCCATACTGACCGTCATACCACTCCTGGAAGGGCATTCATCCTCCCCTTCCCATACCTCTTAATTTTTTTCAGTCTTGGGTCAAAAGTCATGGTTCAAAATTAGCTTTTCGATCTGGTTGCGGTGGCTGATGAAACGCGCTTTAAAGCGTTGACTGCACTGGAGAGCTCTATGAGAAGGATGCTTCAACTAGACTTACCACTAGTTAAAAACTTCCACGTGCAGGAGTAAATTCACGCGCACAAAATCAGTTTTCGGATACAGTAGGGAACCCATTAAGCTTTGTGTGGTTATGCAAGCTGATACAAATGCCTTATTAATTAGAAAATCAATCAAGCTGTCCAGCTGATTGATGTTAATCCGACGCCGAAAGGGGGAACAATAGTATAATCAAGACTAAATCGTTTCTTCCCATTACAGGGAAGGGGACAAGACTGCATTTCAAAGTGATGCTGCTGTAATGAGCTGCAAGGATATACGCCATGTGGTAAGGGCTCTTTTAAGATGCAGCACATTATTTTGATCAATGATGCTCAAATTCATTCTGGATCCCGAATCTAAGGAAATTTCACATGAAGATTAAAGGAAATTATAATATGATCAGAGGCGATTGCAGAGGAGGAGAGCTGTAATTATCTGAGGGGCAGCACTAATAAATAGGAAAAAGCCCAAACCCTGTGAAATCAGAAAACGGCAAGAATACGCTAAGGGCGCAGAAAGGGTTTCGTGGCATCATCCTAATGCCTCAAAACCATAAAGCAAACTTTTCCTTTTTTTAAAAAAAATTGATAACAGTTCAACAGCTTAATGTTAGGCAATCATAGAGCAATAATTAACAGACCCAAATGATTTCTTCACCTGTTCCACATTATTCGCAGTCAGCCCTGCCAGCTTGAGGACTGGTAGCAAACAGCCCTCACCGCCGTGTTGGTTCCATCCCAAAGCAGTGTGGCTGGCCAAAGCCTTCCGAAAAACGCAGGCAAGAATCACGCTAAACGACTGGAAGATGCCTGGAATACAATCCTCTCAATGCACGAGTCAGGCTTCGCGTGAAGAAACCAGCTCATTATCATGCAAACGCATGTTGTCTTGATTCCAGGCTAATTGTTGTATAGCATATCCCATATAACATAAGACAAAGCCCCAAGGCTTGTAAGCCAAGTAAAATGCAAATTACACCATCGACAGGGCTGAAGGCTCTCTGCAACTTTAATCAAGGGTGGGGGGGTGCAATGTATTTGTGAGACAAATGAGTTATACCAGAAAGACAGAGCTTTCCGACACCCAAATCGGCTACAACATGGGCAAGGATACCTTCACCTTGACCACCAAAGTCTAAGGATATTCACATCCACCAAAACCACCACAGTCATCCTCTGCCAACGGTATTCCACATTTCTGTAACAGCTCATGGAAATGCTCCACGCCGCAGTGGCTGTTCCATTTCTTTCCCACCTTCATCGCTGTTTGGTGTACAGGAACACACGGAAAATTCAACATGGATTTGGGACCCTCTGGGCAAGAAACACTCACAAAGGTATTCCTGCCCTGAAGAACGACCACTTTACAGAGACATAGTGGACACCAGGCTGGTATACACTAATACCAGAGGGTGGGAGCTATTTGATCGAGGGCCCACGCTAATCCAAAGGGCTGATGTTCAAAGGAGGTGGTTCCAGACCATGCTCAGTAGATGGGACCAACCTGCCCAGGACAATCTACAAAGCTTCTGACCTGCTGGTGGCTTTCAATGATGGATGGCCTTTCTCCCTAGAGATACAAACATCACTTCCAAACATTTTAAGGAGGCTGGAGGCGAGTAACCTTCTCAGTGTGAGGAACTGGAGAGAAGAAAAGAGGTGGGAAGCACTGAAAGAGACCAGAACCAAAAATGAGGACCATACAGTCAGGCTTCTGCCTGATGCAAACTGAATGATTCATAATCACCAGCTGATATTAGGGGAAAAGGCACTGGAAATGCCTGATACATAATGTGGGAACCTGGCTCATCAAGTAGTTGTCACTTTTCCATGGCGAGCCCTGGTAAGTTCTCTGAAAGAGCTCTGCAAAGGCCCCAGGGGACACAGGAGTTTCACAACGGTTCAAGCTGGCTGTTAGGATCTTGCCTCATTTGGTTTCAACACGAGCAGACGCTCCACATGTCCTGGGATCAAACGCGGAGTGGATCTCCACGCTGTTTCATGCAGCATGCACACTGCAGCTGAGACATTTCCAGTTTCATAACTCAAGAATTCAGAAATAGATACAAATTTACACATTCCACCACAAACAGATGGTATCTTTGGCTGGTTTTCGCTGCATTCCTCGAAGGTAGCACTGGGTTGCAGAAGTCAATCTTTCTCTAAGTACCTCTGCTTGCAGGAGTTCTGGGATTTGTTTTGGTTTCCCATTCCTACTGCACGCTGGCAGGGGCTCAAGGGACAAGGGTGGACTTACCGACCTGTTTCCCATGGCAGGAGATGTGATAACAGCAAGGGATGGCCACAAAACAAAGTTCTGGTTCTCACTTCTCTATGGCACCCAGCAGGACTGGTGTGAGCAAGGAAGGTACCAACCCATATCCAGCGTTTATTGCTAACAGAAAGCTCTGAGGAATTGGGAGATTCCTCCAAAGTCACCCCTTTCTGCAGACCTTCAGACAGGGAAAAACTGTCTGAAGGAAAGTTAAAGGACATAGAACTGTTGGAACGGGCCCAGCGGAGGGCCACCAAGATGATCAGAGGGATGGAGCCCCTCTCCTATGAGGACAGGCTGAGGGAGCTGGGGCTGTTCAGCCTGGAGAAGAGAAGGCTCCAGGGAGACCTTAGAGCAGCCTTCCAGGATCTGAAGGGAGCTCCAGGAGACCTGGAGAGGGACTCTTGGTCAGGGAAGGGAGTGACAGGACAAGGGGTAATGGTTTTAAACTGGAAGAGGGGAGATTTAGATTGGATATGAGGAAGAACTTCTTTACTGTGAGGGTGGTGAGGCACTGGAAGAGGTTGCCCAGAGAAGGTTGTTCTCAAGGAAATGGTACGTGGTAGCGTGCCCACTGGGAGAACTTGCAGCAGCTTCCCATCTCGAGCACAGCTGCTCCAAGGGCCGGGGGGGGAGATGCTGTGCATCTGCTCCTCAGCTTTCATGAATGCCCACTGCTTCCTCGTACCCTCCACGGCCAAAACCCAGTTTCACACAACTGAAACAACCCCAAATCGCACCAAGAAGGACCATGTTTGGGGACTGGGTAGGTGAGGGATCACTCCGCTCTATGGTGACCATCTCAGATCTCAGCTCAGCTTTGCACCAGTAGCTTTCCAAGTGTCACAGGTGCTTCCCAAGAAACTTCCATACCAAAAATCACATCTCTGCACCTACTCTGATTTCCTTCCCATCCCTTTGCCATTTATCCTGCAAGGGCTAAGCCAAAGCAGAGATGTCACGGGGTGGCTGGGACCAGCGAAAGCTTTTGGGAGACGGAGTTGGCTGAGCTTTTGGAGCTGGTTACAAAAAGGGAGTAGGTGTCATTGGGACCACCCAGAGAAATGCCTCCCCGCGGTGAGAAACACGAGCGAGGATTACGTGTTACAGCTGCAGGTTCCTTCAGCTTCAGAGCCGACGCTGAATTTATTAGGGTGGAGATGAAGGAGAGAGATGGCAAGGAACAAGAACGACCTAGCAACAAACGTGCCGGGGGAAGCAGCTCTGATGATTTCTCAGCCAATCACTCAGAAAGCAAAGATATGCAGCGCTTCAAGCAGCCTATTTAACACTGGCAGGGCACAGCAAAGGGAAGCTTGCCAGTGTATTTCATTAAAATACCTTTCCATCAGCTAATAATCATTCTCTGTGCTTTAACAGCACTTCCCCCCTCCAAGATATTCAAGCGAACCCATAAATGTCAGCTCAACCTTGGTAGAGGAGTATTCATAGAGCTGTTTGATCTGTGGGTAAATGGGAGAGCTGCAGAGATGCTCACCCAGAGCGTCACTGCCCCAGCCCTGCACGACAGCAAGTCTTCATGCCCAAAGCCACATCACCAAGGGGCTGTTCGTATGAGGATGGCTTCAATTAGTTGCCGAGCCAGGAACAAAATCCAGGGCTGGTGACTCTCATTCACTGCTTCCCCCCTTCTAATAAAACTTTCCACAGACCTTCTGGATGAGAGGAGTTTCATGCCAAATGCCAGAAAGGAGTAAATGGGAAACAAACGCACTGTGCCACCTAGTAAAGGGTGTTCACAAGAGGACCACTGCTACCGTTGCCCTAACACCCACCTGATGCACCAAGAGATGTGAAATCAGACGAGCAGCCCCTTGGTTCCCCATTCTCCACACCCATGCCTTGTGCAGCTCGAAGGTGGCTTCCTCAGGTGGGTCAGTCGGCTTCTGAATAGAAACATCAAATATTATTTTATTTTGTTTGGTTGTTTGTTTTCCAAGTCAGAAGAATGGTCTTCTTCCTTGATTTTTTTTTTTGGGTGTGTCTATAGTCCAGCCAAAGAAATTTCCCAGTAACTGGAATTTTCCAAGTGGCAAAACGAGTGCCCATGCACCATATTTCATTGGGTCTAAATCCCTGAGAACAGACCAAAAAAAAGCAGGACCATTAATCTGCTTGAGAACAGAGAAACCTTTGCTGTTTGGTCCAATCAGAAATTGCTTATATTAAATATTGTTGTTGATATCGCCTTTAAAAGGACTGTGCCAAGGATTTTTCTGGGGCTGTGCATGTGCCACCCTTCTTTTTTTCTAAGGTGTGACCTTAGAAAAGGTCTTTGGCTTACAGTGGGTCACACTCTGATCTTCCTAAGAACTGAAGTCCCTGGAGTTCCCCGAGTGCACGGGGAAACAGATGACAGTAATAAAACTAATAATAACAATGGCATTATGTTGAGGATCAACATCTGAATCCTAAAGGGCAATGGTATGAAACAGATGTGGACTTTCCATAGGCAGCTTCTGAGGCTAGAGACGGTACAGGGAGGAGCAATTCCTTCATAGAAATACTCAGAAAAAAACCTACCTTTATTCCAGGAACTTGGAGCCTCCATCCTCACATATTACTATTGCAAAACAGCCACAAGCTCAGCTGACAGCAGTGGAAACTCCCTCTCGGATGGGAACGGAGATGTGTTGGCCAAGGAGCAAGGACCCAGCTCCGAGAGAAGGTGCTCTCCTGCCGCAGAGTTACACCAGCTGAGGAGCCGGGCAGCGCAGAGGCCTGAAGGTGCCATCACCTCGAAGGCTTTTCATGGCAAGTGTTGTGGGGACACCAGTGGTTCGGGTTCCTCCTGCCACTGGCACAAGCTCCCGATCCCATCAGCGAGACCCAAAAGAGCCCACATGCTCTAAGGCCAAGGCATTTGCCAACTCCCTTCTCTGATGTTTCCATCCCAGCCTCTCTGGGGACACCGATGTCCATCTGCCACCCTCGGAGGTGGGTAAGTAGGAAACCACACGCATTCCTGGTAAAGCTGGATGTAATCCCATCTCAGAAAAACCTTCTGATGTTTTAATATTTAGGGTGGGGTGGGTTTTTTTGGTTTTGTTTTTCTGTTTGTTTGTTTGTTGGGGTTTTTTTTGCTTGGTTGGTTTTTTCGTNGACTTTATAAAAACCCCAAAGCCACAAATTCATAGAGACATTTTCTCTACATGGAATTCCTTCTCGGGGAGCTGCCTGGGTTTGCAGAAGAGAGGCCAGAGGGGATCCCAAGGCCACTGGAAAAAAACTTCATTATATCATTAAGCCACTATGAGGTGACTGGGTTTTTGCCTAACAGCAACATGCCTGGAACAAAGTGCCTCTGAGGCCAAGCCTTTGGGAGTCTGCAAGCCAGGTTTTGAGGGCACCAGGTGAAAATGTTGTGGGTGCTTGCGTTATAGGAACATTTTCGGTGTATCCTTGATGCGATGGAGCCGCAGCCTTAAGGGAAGAGAGGAGCCAGAACAGCACACAGCACCCTATCTGGCCAAGGTCGAGAGGACACAGTCAATGTCAGAGCAGGGTTCCATGTGCTCGGTGCCTGGTGACACGCACAAAGATCGTTTTTTATCAGCACCGGTGTCCAACCCACCTTTTAATCCGCCGCAGGGAGTTCCCCAGCCTGGCTGCCCTCCTTTTTATTCAACCAGATAGAGAAAGGAAAGGAGCAGGAAATGCTCACGTGCTTTTCCCTTCTACTAAGGTTAACGGCCAGAGGAAGCATCACTTTTTAAATGAGCTGTCCTTTGGAAAGCAGACACAGGATCCCCCGCAGCACGACTCTCCCACCCCACATCCACTCCAGCATCACCAGTACCATCAGGGCCACCCGGGCGCCCCGCGCAATGTGATGCACAGATGCTGATAAATTCTCCCATGTGGAAAAAATAAAATAAAAATAAAAATAAAAATAATAAATTAAGCCATTACAAACAAACCAGCCTCATAAACAGAGCTTAAGAAACTACGATAAATCAAGTTCTTTAGGCGGCAGAGCGGGTACAAGCCGCCGTCTCAGCTAAGGCAGAGTGAGAGCTCGACACACGCTGCACAGATCAGCATTTTAAACACACACCATTCACAGGCCTTAATGAATACTAAAAGCCCAATAAGCAGAAGCCAGAGCCACTCAGACACGGCCTCATACAGATGTCAGCGGCGTTGTCTTTCATTTTATTTGCTAACGAGTTATCAATAGCAGTAATTTGCTGCTGATAATGCCGAGGGTTATAAAGGAGAAAAATTAACAAGTTCTGTTAAATGAGGAAACGGGCTCGATGCCCTGCTTCGTCCTGGTGCGTGAGCTGGCACCAGGCAGGGTTGGAGGTGGTGAAGGAGTCGGGGTTCCTGGGTGATGCAGAGCCAGGGTGGAGGCCACCGAGGGTGACCACCACCAGGATGGTCTGCCATGGCCCCAGGCATCAGCAGGGAGAAGACTGACGAACCAGCTGCTATTAATGCCCCTCTAAGTACTACAGAAAGGGACAAAAAGAAGGAAAAAAAGGCAAAACAACACCATCTGGGCATAATAAAGCCACCAGGTGATTCCTCGTCCCCGGTCATATCCTCCTGTAACCAAGCTTTGCAGAAAACTGAGAGCAGGGCTGAAGCTGGGGACCCTGAGCTCTGGTCCCAGCCCCACTACGGCCTTCCCTAGGTCGACTGACTTCCCAATTGCACCGTTGTAAAACCTGAACATGATCCTTAGCCATTGGTGGAAATATATATACATTAACACAGGCCCAGCTCACCGTGAGAATTGATTTCATACTGTTTATAAGGAGCTTCTGGGAGGAAACCCCAGGCACATGCAAAATACTATTATTTTTACCCATTGCAGTTAATGGACAGTATTGGTGATGTTAAATAAATAATAGCAGAAGGCAAAATAATCCCAGAGAGAAGCTCCTAGCCCAGGAGGGAAAGTGTTAGGATGGCAGAGGTAGCCTTTGCCAGGGCAGGGCAGCGAGAGGGTGGCTGGGGACAAGGAGGTCGATGCCTTCAGCAGCTCTTCCCCAGCACCCGGGCTCACACCCACAGTGATTTTTAGCAAATCTGCATCTATTCACTCGCCCTTGAGGTCGATGCTGTAAAACGTACCGTGTTTTGCGGGTCAAATGGAGTTCAGCCATTTGTCGAGCACCTTGATCTCCTGGGATGCAGGCAGCCTTGATGAGTTCCTGAAGTCCTGGCGGCCGAGCTGGGCAAACCTCCAGCCACACGGGGAGTCAAGAGGGTGCTGGTGAAGAAAAACACTCAGAAACCTCAGAACACTGTGCCAGTGAAATCAAACGTTATCATTACGGTTGCCAGCGTTCACGATGGGTCCAGCCCTTTCAGCCCCTCACTCAGATAAAAGGCGGCGAGTAAGGGCATCCTGCTGGTGCTGATGTGTTTGGAATGTCCCAGATAAGCCCCACATCCATGAACCAGCATCTCTGTAGGGCACTGGGTGCACAGCACCCACTGTGGGGACAGTGAGGGGATGCTCGGGAGGCGATGGAGAGCTCTTCCACTAAAACCAGTCATTTGGAGTACCCTGAGCCCCCAAGATTTAATATGAAACAGCGGGGCTAAAAAAGAGAGCAGCCTCTCCAGGCGTCTTTGGATTTCACCTTCAGTTGTCTCCTCTGACAGTTTTTGTTTTTCATTTCAGCTAATTAACGCGTTAGTCTTTAGAGCTGTGGATTTATAGGTTGAGGTGCCATTAGTGAAGCCCTGACGTTATGGACTCCATGGAGGACTGCAGCCAGGCTGCCGCTCGCTGTCTGCATGTCTGCCACCACGGGCAAGTCATGGGACACGGGGACTTTGGATCATAACCAACAGGCAAGAGATGGCTCCCAAGTACTAATTTAATTGTGGAAACTTTGATTATTTTTTTTTTCCCTCCCCCATTTGCTGTCTGCGGTGCTTACGGAAATTAATTTAAAAGTATTGTGCAATTAGAAAAAAATTAATGGGTTCCTTCTTCTGGAATTGAGAGCTTTCTTCTGCACAGGGGGGAGGGGTTTGTGAACATGGCTTTCCTTCTTCGGGGGCTGAATAGAGGCTTCTATCCTCTCATGTTTTAATTAATTTTTCTATAGTTGCTTCATTAATTGATATTTATGTATTGCTTATTGTGCATAAATTCTGGAAACAGCGCGTAAGAGGATGTTCTCATTACAGCTCTACAAGTGCTTGGCCAATACTGGAATATTAATAATTGGTGTCGCACGGAAAAGTACAGTTTGTTTCCCTTTCTCTGAGATTTCTGTCCCCATATGGTGCCTTCAGGGAATAAACAGTTGCATCAAGAACGGCAATTTTTTTGTGTGTGCTGCAAGAATACTACATTTATGGAGGTAAATGCCAAACCAAGGAGGATGCACCTGAAGTGGAGCACTATAAAAGTAAATATGGACAGAAAGGATCTTCTTGTGCGCACCTTTCCCAGTCTCCTCCTGACTGGTGGTTCAGCTTCCCACTGTGAAGGGCATCCAAGGATCCAGGGGAGGCATTTGTGAAGGGTGATGGGTGGTGTCTCCTCCTCTTCAGCACTCAAGTGCCCACCAGACAGTGGTGCTGCTGCAGGAGCATCTAAGGAAGAGGGGACCACATTTGTCACGTTAAAATCTCATCCCCTCTGAAATCTGCTGAGATTCCCAGCAGCCCTTCCACTTACAGTGGCTAATTTAACCTTACCAAGAGTAATTTTTCCTGTTTTAAAAAGAAAAATAAACAGAATGGAGCATTTTACAGGAGCAACTGTTCTGGGTCTCTGGGATCATGGCTGTGGTTTAGCAAAGCATCTGTCCATCACCCACTTGGGTGAGCATCCCCCCATGCTCACAGGTGTTCCCCAGGGATGAAAATCAAGGTCTGAACTGCTTGTCAGTGCTCACAAGCTGTCCTTATGTTGGCATTTCTCTGTTGACTCATGGCTAGAAAATTCTCCCCCGCAGAGCAATCAGCCAGTGTCCTCTAAAGGCACGCGGTCTGCTCAAGGCTGGCATGTTATGCTCTGCCCATGGAGCTATTGTTATTTGAGATTTTATTAATCATTTACTACATTTTATGAGGTTAGTCACCTGCATCGTCTCTGTTCTGACACAATAATTTACCACTACAAGGATGAAAAATAAAATAAAAGATCATTTACTGGCAGCTCACAATGCTCTTACCAGGTTACAAAGGCAGCTGGCGGAGAGAGGCTTCTGCCGGGCGATCGAAATAAAACAAAAAGGGATGATGAGGCACAGCCAAAAGGGTATCACTGAAGATCAGTTTTATACTGAAGCGTGTGATAATCAATTATTCAGAAACATGGCGTTGAGCTATCTCTCCCTATGGGCTTATAAACCTCTCCCTGGCTTAGCTCTGGTAACAGTTACCCAGAGATATGTAAGGGTATCACCGGAGGCCACGAGAGGACAGTGATATTAGCCACATAACGTAGATAAGAAGGATATTAGAAAGCAGAGAGCTAGCTCATCTCCTGCTGTAAATGTATATTGCTCCATCAAGGTCAATGGTATCTCCACTAGCTCTCACCAGAGGTGGGTCGGACCCACAAGCTGCCCCACAGGACTCAGAAAGGAGCAAGCCTCACCAGGTAGAGGTGGTGGTGGTGGTCCATGACGCTCCTTTGCAAGCAACAAACAGGGCTGAGCTATGGGCACGCAGCAGCCTTTCTCACGGCTTGGCTTCTTGGGGCAGCTTGCTCAGGGAAATGCAGGACAATATCTCCTTGGCACCTGGGAAGGACACAGCCACAGCTGACTGTGATGGGCGAGCAGGGTGCTACAGAGCTGAGCAGGAGCTTCAGGCCACCTTAAAAGCATTCATCAAAATCATTGGTAAGTTATTTATCAAGTATAAACGGGCAGGATAAATCTGTTGGTAAGCAGCAGCACAGCACAGTTAGCTCTGACAATGAAAACTGACAATTTACAGCTGCTGTTAAGCGTAGTTCTCACTTAGTCTCTTAATATAATACTTACAAGAATAACAAGCTGTCTCCCCACCCTCTTCCTGCTCAGGAGGCTGTCTCTCCTGCTGGTTCCCCAAAATTGCTCTCCGGTTTCTCCACCAAGGCATGGTGCTCAGCCCCACCGTCAATTGCTGCTTCAGGTATTTCCCAGGCACTGGACATTAGGAAGAAAAATCCCAGTGAGGGGGGTGAGACCCTGGAAGAGGTTGCCCAGAGAAGCTGTGGCTGCCCCATCCCTGGAGGGGTTCAAGGCCAGGCTGGATGGGGCTTGGAGCAACCTGGTGTGGTGGGAGGTGTCCCTGCCCAGGGCAGGGGGGTTGGAACTCCATGATCTTTAAGGTCCCTTCCAACCCAAAGCATTCTACGATCCTATGATTCGCAGCCCCTGGCTCATCACTGCCGTGGCAATGAAGTGCAGGATTTCCCCCAACCCCCAAGTTGTGGCTACTGAAGTCCAGGCAGCAGCGGTGGCCTCTTCAAAGAGGGATGGGAGATGTACAGAGGCCAGGGTGATGCATGATATAGACCTCTGCCCCACTGGCCAGCAAAAACAGTAAGGGTGAGGGAGAGGTCTGTCCTGCCCAGGGGAGACAAGGCTGGGTGTCGGGGAGGAACAGAAACTTCCTAAAACAGACAAACAGCCCTTCCCCCACTTAAAGCCTTGATATAACAAATACGCAAAAGTCATGTATTTTGCAAGTGCAGAGCCTTCCTGGCAATAATTAGTTTCTAAACATTCCCATGTCCTGTATAATAAATGAACAGCATCGTAAATGTTATGAGAATAATTCATTATTCATCACGAATAACAAATGAAGGGAATAATTTACCATCCACTAATCTCTAACAGGGCCCTGTTTCTTTCCTCCATCACGTAGGGGTGCCAGGTGCTGAGGGAGAGGTCCATCTCTGGTCCCGCAAACCCCTCAGGGTGGGTGCTGTGTCCCCAGGGCCGGCGCTCGTCGCAGGTGGTACCATGACACAACCCGTTGAGATGTCACCATGGATAAGGACAGCGGTGGTGCCTCTTGGATGTCCTTTCCCAAGTCCATCTGTCTCCGTGCACGGCTGTCACGTACCCGGGCACATTCCGTTCCTGCAGTCCTGACCAGGCCTCTCGTTTGCTGCTGTACTTTGACCCCGACAAAGAGCCCAGGGGTGTCAAAAACAGGGAGCAAAGGCACGGTCACAGGGTGGAAAGGGAGGAATATATTTTGGCCTCATCAGCTTTGTGGCTGATGACTGACGCCTGCTCTGCTTGGTTGGGCAGGGGGGTGGAATCCTCCCACCACGTTCAGCATCACAGACCAAATCTGGTCTCATTCCCCCTCCACCACCTTTCTTCCAGGGTTTCCCCTCTTCACCCTCCTTGGAGCAGCTCTCCTTTCCCTATTTCCCAATACCACATTTCTTTTTATCTTGTCCACAGCCAATCTGCTCGGATATTGCCTGTGTCCTTCAAAGATCATGATGCTGGACCATTCCTCGGTGGGGTTGAACCTTTTGCCAGCCTATGTCCTTCAAAGATCCCGATGCTGGACCACTCCTGAACCTTTTGCCAACCTGATAGGATATTGCCTATGTCCCTCAAAGATCATGATGCTGGACCACTCCTTGGTGGGGTTGAACCCTTTGCCAACCTGCTCTTTCTTTTGCCTTTCTCCTGGAGAGCCAAGAGGCCCCTCCAACCCCTCTCCTTGGGACCTCAATACTCCTGCCCCCTTGAGGGCAGCACCTGGGGACTCGTTTCTGTGTTCTCTCTGCTGATGATTATTTGTTTATTGCTCTTCCTTCCCTTGCGTTTCTCCCAGTGCTCTGGACGACAGAGAGCACGTTCATCACTGCAATGGAGCACAGCAAAAAGAGATGAAGGTGTACAAACTGGGGGTGTGTGAGAAACGGGGTCTCCAAAAATTTCACATTTGCCAGCTGCCCTGGGACACCAGGAACCCCTGCAGAGTGTCTTCACGTGTCATTTGTTCAAACAAGAAACCCCAAACAGGCACGTTCAGCTGATAGACACGGAGATAAAAAATAAAGTTCTGCATTATGATTTTAGGAAGGGTTTTTTTTTTGGTTTTTTTTTTTGTTTTTTTTTTTAATTCTAACCTTTCCCCCATATCATTGCTCCTGGATTTCAGTAAGCACCGAAAGATAAAGGGTAGTTAAAAGCATCTGCCACACAGTCACTGCCCTCATGTGAATTTAGCTCGGTGAGTACATTTAATGTTTTCCAATGCTTTCAGCTCCAAGTTTTGCTAAACTTGCATTTTTGGACACTATTTTTGAGTAAAGACTTCCATAGGATAATCAAGATAATGCCGGCAAACTGACTTACGACCTCCAATATCTCAAAATATTCACAAACCTGCTGACTAACCGGGTGTATTTTTGGCTCTGTGGACTTTCCATCACTGAATGGAGTGATTAGTGACAAAGAGGGGATTTATATTTAAATCAGCGCGAGCTACTGAAGCTCTGCTGTGTGCCGACACAGCACCGAATGCGCTGTGCTGAGAGGCGTTTGACACCTTGCTGGCTGCCGCTTGCCATAACATCCCCACCACCCCAGCAAGACCTGGGCTTCTCCCACCCACCCACCAGGAACAGGAGCATCAAAATCATGCAACATCTATGNAGCCCCAGCTCCCTCAGCCTGTCCTCACAGCAGAGGTGCTCCAGCCCTTTGATCATCTTGGTGGCCCTCCGCTGGACCCGCTCCATCAGGTCCATGTCCTTCCTCTATTGAGGGCTCCAGCTCTGCACACAGGACTCCAGGTGGGGTCTCACCAGAGCAGAGCAAAGTGGCAGAATCACTTTTAATTGGCATTTTGCCTTCTCGGGCTGCACAGGTCAGCTTTGAAGTCTGGCTTCCCTCGCGAGGAATTCGCATTTGGCACGCTTGCATGAGCCATACTGCGGTAACAGAGGTAGCTCTATATGTATGGTAATTTTTAGAGCTGAGTGACATTTCTCAGACGGGTAAGTTCACTGAAAAATGCAGGAACCAACGGTATTGGTGGAAAAAAAAATAAATTAGAAAGTGTACAAATGTTTCGTTTCGACATGTCAAAAGAAATGGTTCGGAGATGCGGAGACATTTTGTTTCAACAGCATTAAACCAAAATATTTTGACTTTTTGTTTTGAAACTAGCTTTGTTGTTTAAAAACCGACCCAAATTTTAGCAAAGGTTTTTGTTTGGGTTTTTTTGTTGTTTGTTTTTTTTTTAAACCAGCATTATATAAATTGAGAAAAGAGCATTTCTTCTGTTGTTTAGGAAAATTCTCGGGTTTACTAATCCCCCCATCCTGTTTATGGATTTGACAGCCAAACTGAAAAATCCATATTCATCTGCCTCCCTGGGTCTCCACACCACACACCTCCAGATTTTAAAAGAAAGCAACACCTTCATCCACTCAACATCCCCGCCGTTACTCGGCATCCCTTGCTTTCGCCGTGCAAAATTAGGGCTGTGGAAATGGAGTCTTGTCTGTCCCCAGCAGCGTGGTGGCATCTTGGGGACCTGCGACCACAGGTGACTCGGTGGCCCTGGCACAGAACACGGACATGCCCGCCCGCCCCATGGCCATGGCTGCCTTCAGCCCCACCGCTCCTTCATCAGGGCTTTATTTAGCAAAGGGGGTTAATGGATAACTCCCTGGTTTCACCGGCAAAATGAACCCTCTCTGGAGTCTTATCTCCTGATCACGGGCAGGGAGGGAGCAGAAGAACAAAGATGGATTTGTTGTGTCCTCTGTTACTCACCGCTGAAACTGCTGATGGGGCTTGGCAACGCGGCCACACTGTTTTTTAATGGATAATTTATCTGCTTTCTGCCCACCCGTGAGCTCCAATTCCAAAAATAGCTTTAATCAAACCGTTGCTGTGGAGCAGGCTCTGTTTATGGTCAGCTTGGTTCCTGCTCTGGCTCCTGGAGCTCTCAGGCAAATGTTTTGCTGATGTTTAAGCTTACCCTCCTCTCCAGCGGCACTGGCTGCAGAGCAGGGACCCTCTGAAACCATCAGGCACTTTCTTGTCTTCAGGATGCTGTGTGGCCTGTGCTGCAGAGATGATCACATGGACATCTCGTGGTGGGGAAGATCTTCAGATGATACAGCTTCCTGAGGTGCTTGAAGGCACCCAAGCCCTTGGGGGTATCCTCGCACTCTGCAAAAGACTGTTCACAGAATCACAGAATAATGNTTATTATTATTATCAGCAGCAGCAGCAGCAGCCCAGGGCAATAATCCTGTGGTCTCCTGTGCAGCCAGCTCTGGAAGTCACTCCTGTTAAACAGACTGAGGTTTCCTTGCACTTTAGGGTTAAAGATAATTAAATTTGTGTGGCCAAAAATAGGCAGAGATTTCACTCCNGGTGGGGCTTGAATGTCTCCAGAGAAGAGACTCCACCACCTCTCTGGGCAGCCAGGGCTCTGCCACCCTCAAAGTAAAGAAGTTCCTTCTCATGTTTAGATGGAACTTCTGGTGTTTAAGTTTGTGCCCCTTACTACTTGTCCTAAAACCATAAAATTGATCTGCTCATTAACAACAGATGAATTTTGGGGTTTAACATACGCCCAGACAGGGTAGCTCAAAGGCCTGTGAGCTGCCTGCAACAGTCACATCCCTTCTACGGTGGCATCTGAGCGTCAACAGGAAAACCTCCCGCTGGATGCCCTGGAGCCAGGGTTTAAGCTCAAGCTTCATCAACAGCTACTGACACACCTTGTCTTCAGTCTCAAGGCTTCCTGGGCCTTGGCTTCCTCATCTAATTTGATTTAAAAGCTCTTCTGCTCAGGGTCTATCTGGATATGAGCCATTATAGCATTTTCATTTCTGATGGGGCAGCTGGAGCCTGTTGCTGGAGAAGCACACCCAGTATTTTTCCCCTTCTTCTCTGCATCCCTTTGGGAATTTTCCGCAAGATTCAGGACTGTGAGGAATTCCCTCTAAACAGCAATTTCCTATAGGTTGCTTCTCCTGCCCTCTGCAACACGAGGGCCTTCAGCCATCTATTTCTCAAGGTTTTGCAGGAGAAAAGGGATCCTTTAGCTACACCGGTAGGCAAGAACTCAAGATGCATTTCAGCATCCTGCCCAGTGCCACAGTTGGTGACTTCTGCTTCATTTCAGCACACTGCCAGCCCCGTTTGCCACTGCTTTAGCTTATTCCTTTTTCTTCCTACCCCCTCTCTGTTTCCTACAAAAACCCCAGGCGCAGAGTGATGCTGGGTGGCTGGGATGGATGGAGCAGTGAGGTATCTGCAGAGCATGGCCAGCTGCGGTGACTCAAGAGCTGCTTTAAAAAAAACCCACAAACATCTTTCTCCAGGACACCACAATTCAAAAATAATTTCCAGTTNTCCCCGTCTTTTTCATCTGAAACAAAAATATACCAGTCATAGGGGCTTTTGTGTTGTGGTTTTTTTGTTTTTTTTTAATAAAATAATATCCCACTGAATTATGTTTCAGGGAAAAAGGGTGAGTTTAGGTTTTCTGCTGTGATCAGATCAGCGAGGAATAAGTATTATCCAGGCTCCAGCAAGGGAAAGGGAAATAGATGCAGGAGACATGGACAGGGCAGCGTTGCTGCCGCTCGCAGCCAAGGTGGGATGGGTTTGGAGAATGGAACGTGCTGGGTAAATATCCAAAATCTTCAGAACATTGCAAACCATGTTGGAATCACCCCTCAGGGCTATATTTGTAACTGGGTACTGACAAATTCCTCCAAAGGCACTCTCTGTCCTTGCTATTGGTTTTCCATGAGCATCCGCTCCTGCATAGAGATGCTGACAAAGAGTGGGAGGGGTTTGATTCGATTTGTGGGTTTTTTTTCAGTTCCCACTCCCCACGTCAGTCTCAGGATCCACTTGTGGACAACCCACAATTTTAAAAAGAAGACAGAAAACATCAGGTAACTCACTCTCTCCCAGTACTTATGGAGTTTGCCAGCCTGTGGCACGGCCAAACCGCCCTTCCAGCGCTGTGTGGAGTCAGAAAACCTGGAAAAGCTGCTTTTAAGACAGTAAGATCTTTAAGAACAGGCAGAAAAACATCCATCATCGCGCCCTGGATGTGCCAGGGCTGATGTGTTTATTGTGGCTACATTGGTAATTCTGATCAATGGTAGTAACGAGCAATAACATTTAATAACACAATCATCACGACGTTAACAGGTATGATTATTATTTCTCAACTTTTTAGATTTTTTTAATCAAGAATTTCGGTGCTAAGCCTCCCGTTAGGCAAATCTGTTTTCACAGCTGATGTTATAATAAAAAGTAGAAGCAGGGATCCTGAAGAAGAACCTGGTCCTACATCATCTCCCTTAAACATGAAGGTGGGTATCATTAAATATGCATCTATATGTATATAAAAAACCACTTAAAATAACGTTCATGGCCCGCTTGGGCGTTTAGTAGGCGATAACTAAAAAGGAATTAGGTCAAAAATATTGTTAAATCGTTTAAATTGTGGCTTTTCTACTGGCTTTTTTGTTAAGAAGAAATGACCACGTGAGGTTCCTGGGAAAGCTACGGCAATGGGAGGAGTGAGTTATCTGAAATACAAGTTTTCTGCCTTATCAGGCTTCTTTCAAATGGCTTTTCTTTGACATCACAGGCAGCTGAAGTTAGAATTTCCCCTCCGAATCCTCTGCCTGCACTTTTTGGCACTTGCCGTACCACGGCGGCTTCGCCCCAGAAGGGTGCTGCAGACGAGTGGGGAATCGGCACAAATGTTCCCAGATCAAAACAGCCAACGTGCTACTCTATTTCCCCGCTTCTCTGATGTTTAGAAATAAACATTGGCAGTCCTTTATTTGGGGCGTTTCGCAGCGCTTCTCAGCACGTCAGCAGCATGTTCTCTCCCAGGCTGAGGGAGCTGGCAATTTGGTTTTGTGACTGGGAAGGGCAGGATTGGAAACACTGGTGAGTTGTTTTTTTTAAGAAAAAAATGGGCAAAAAGAGGGAAGACCTGCAGCAAACACCTGCCCTCAGCTCTCCCCCTCTTTCTATTCCCACTTTTCCCAAATCTCCAGCCTCTTCCTCACCCATTTATTGCCTCCTACTTCACTCACTGGAAGATATTTTTTCCGCAATCCATCTAATCCTGTGTGTAAAAGCTCCTTTAATCATAGATTGGTTAGAGTTGGAAGGGACCTTAAAGATCATCCAGTTCCAACCCGCTGCCCTGGGCAGGGACACCTCCCACCACACCAGGTTGCTCCAAGCCCCATCCAGCCTGGCCTTGAACCCCTCCAGGGATGGGGCAGCCACAGCTTCTCTGGGCAGCCTGGGCCAGGGTCTCACCTCACTTTATCTCCTTGCTCTTTGATGGGATGTTTTGCTCTCACCCAGCGAACACATTCTAATATCTAAGTTTCCAAAATTATTGCATTTAATCATTCTCGACTTCTTATCTTGCCATTCTCAGCCCCCTTCTTACACGCCTGGACTTGCTACTTTTAAGATTTAGTGAGACATACAAATTATTTCTGTTTGTATCTGCACATGAAGTCGCTTGTGAGGTGTCTCGGGAAAATTTGCATTAAAAACACACAATGAAAATAAACAACATGAGGGAAAGCTAAGCTGGCGTGTTGGCAATACATTTTCCACCTTTGGAGGTCTGTTGGGTTGGGTTTTTTGTGGGTTTTGGGGTTGGGTTCCCCCCACCTCCCCCTTCTTCTTCTTCTTCCTTATCTGTGCATCATTTACATGATTGCGTTTTTCTGGGAACCGCTCCAAAAGGTGGGACGAAGGGGTCGCAATTTGATGGAACACAGTGCACACACTGTTCCTTTTGGTTAATGGTACCAAGATTACGGGATGCTGGAGAAAAACGGATGACCTACTTTTATCCCCGGCATCAGACCCAGGTGTTACCGGGTGGGGAGGCTGTTTTCAAATCCTATGACAAACCCAAAGGGGTTTTTTTAACCGGTATCACCCCCACGACTCTCCTTTATACTGCTGTCAGTAAAATCAGAACAACAGAGTAAAGATAAGGGGAAAAGTATGACTATTTCCATGTCTGCAGCACAGCTCCACCCTCCTATTCTTGGAAAACTTCGCGTCCAGCTCTGCTATGAAAGAGCATTCAATCATCCTCAACTGCTTTTAATTATATTAGCAGTGTTATTGTAGCTGTTATCGTCTAAGGATATGACCGAAGCAGTATTTATACAGAGAAATAATATCATTTGTTGGGCCAGCTGATACATAGACGAGCTTTTTTGGCATAGCAGCCTGGAAAAGGGCTGGTGTGCCTGAAAACATATCTGCTTCTGCTTTATTTTCCCCCCAGATTAGAAAAGTTTGTTCTAATAAAAGGCATTACCTCCCCCTGTAGACTTTGTCTCATTTAATTATATTAACGTTGAAAATAGGTGAACCGAATTGCACAAGGTAATTTGTTTCGTCCCCACACGATGCTGCCAGCTCCAGCTGGGGCCCAAACTGCTCGAGAAGATCTAGAGCATCCGGCTGCGGTTGCAACCGTGTCTGTATTAACACATTTTAATGAAAAATATCAGAAAGAGCATAAAGCATCAGGCTTCGGTCTTGGAAGCAATCTTTGGCTTTGAGAGGGAGGGCTGAAGCTCACAAGGGTTGTGTTTGGGGGGGGCTGCCCTTGCTTGAGAAACTGCTGTCGGTGCCAGGTTGGCTCTGGATGGATCTCAGCTCCCATCCGTTGGGGCACCTTCTGCATCTCCACCTTCCTGTATAATTATTTTCATACTGACCCATTTCTCCTCCTGGAAGACACCCAAAGCAGAAGCCCCAAAACACTTAAACTCATTGTATTTCAGCTCAACACGAGCAAGAAGCATCCAAAATCTTTAGCCAATGTAATTTCTTACCAAGCTTCCAGCCAAATTTGCAGGCTCAAGAGAGCCCATGAATCACAGATAAGCAGCCAGCCATTTGCTGCATAACTTTGCTTCTAATTACGAACGGGCAGGAGTAATATATAGAGTCATTAATTGGTCAAAAATAACAACAGGAGCTCGATGTAATGGGATCGATGCTTCGATATGATGAGGAGAAATAAAAGCATTCAGTGCAGGGGCAAAATGAAAACAAGTTTTAAGGCTTCCCTCTACCTCGACTACACAGTGTTGAACTTCAAGTTTGACTTCAAACGTTAGAGAACGGCTTTGTTTTGGTCACGTGCAGAGTGGCCTCCTCTTAACATCTATTCCTCGGGAGCAGGGATTTTATTTAATGCAGAATTTGCAGACCGAAAGGATTACTCTTTCCTATGCCTTCTTCCTTGGAGAGTTTGGGTTTTTTTAGAAGGCATATATTTGTTTCATAGCTTTCTGAGTCTGCCTCTTGGTATAAGTGCTTGCTCCTTCCTCTCCCCTTCTTCCCCAGCTTGTTTACTCAGGGAATAAAAATTTGACCTTGACTTTAAGGTTGTTGGTGTTTCAGACTGAACAGTCAGCAGAGAGCAAGGGGAAAAAAAATCGATGGGAACGGTTTTTAGACAAGTAGAAGAGTAATGCACAAGTGCTGGGGAGTCATCCTGGAAATGGAAACAACTGAGCTCATTCTTAAAGGAGAGTGCATCCCGCTGATGCGTCACTTGTGGTTAAACCCCCACCTCCCACCTTCTCCTTCCCGCACCCTTCTCCTCCTCACCTGGAAAACACGTCCTTGAGGCCATGAGAAGACGTGGATGCCCCAGAGTTCCCCCTCCTCATTGAGGTACCCACTTCAGCTGGGTGGGAGTTGGAGTCAGGGGACAAACCGGTGGCCCGTGTCTTCTCCTCCTGCCTCTGCATCCGCACCTCCGAGTACTACGGGGGTCCTGTTAGCATCTACAATAAAAAAAAAAAAACATCAAAAGNTGTTAGCATCTACAATACAAAAAAAAAAAATACATCAAAAGCATCAACAAGGGAGGCGAGAAAGGACAGGTGAGCAACCAAGAGACAAGACATCGTTAATGAATCACAGAATCACCTAGGTTGGAAGGGACCTTTTAAGATCATCTAGTCCAACCAGTGGGAAAAAAAACACCCAAACAAACAAAAACCAAAAACCAACCAACAAACCAAACAAAAATATCCAAAAAACCCACATACCACAACCAACCTACACTACGACACAAACAACAACAACAAACCCCAAAATAACACACCCCAAACAACACCAAAAAAAAAAAACAAAACTCAAAAAAACCCCAACAAC
>VZRU01021104.1:44133-61670 GCA_013398155.1 Pedionomus torquatus | reverse complement strand
GGGCAGGGGGATTGGAACAGCCCTTTAAGGATCTTTAAGGTCCCTTCCAACTCTAACCATTCTATGAATCACGTAGGGAGCGGGACACGGCGCTGGCAGGACCAGGCTGGGGGTGCAGCATCGCCCGCTCGCTCAGGCGGCATCACAGCAGGGGCCGCGCTCGAAATCTGGGTGTGTTTTTAGTCAAGTTCTGCGAGGGATAAAAGTAGGGCAGCAGAACCGTACAGACAGGTTTTTGCCGACAGAGCAAAACCAGAGAATGTGTATGCGAGTGTGTGAGTGTTGGGGAGGGGGGGGCTGGGCTTTTTCTTCCTTTTCTTCCATTTTGCTGACTTTGCGCAAAAGTTGAAAATCAGGTTTTACCCAGGGAACTTCCACAAGTTCGTAAAATAGATGGGCCAGGGACAAACAGCCCGTTCAGACCCAGAGAGGAACCGGCCAGGTCTCCAGTGCTGCCGGTGTCGGCAGGACCAATGTCCCCACCAGGGAAGAAGGAGAGAGCCAGGATGGGAAGGGGGTTCAGCAGCTTCTTCAAATATTCTCTTAGTGATCATGGGTGGGAAACCAAGCAGGGAAATCGGCATCACTCGAGGCGGTTCTCTTTACCCTGATCCTGTGGTTTGGAAAGCAATTTGAATGGAAAATGAAGAGAATTCAAGGACAAACCAGAGACGGAAAATGGGACCAATACAAGAGGAGGAGAAATCAAAGGAGTGGAGTCTGGGCTTGAAAAAACTCTTCAGTAACAGCATTTCTCCCCACCAAAAGGAAACGTTTTATTTTCCCTGGAAGGAGACAAAATGAACAGCGGGGACTATTGTTGTGGCAAGAACACCTGGAGATGCGCTCGCGGCAGCGGGAGTTTGCTGGCAGGGATGGCAACGGCGTCATTTGCAGCAACATCTGCAGCTGGCCCAGCAATCATCTCCCCTCATTAATTAGCAGCAGCAGTAGGTTTGCCAGACAGCCCCGTTGGCTTTTGCCTTTTTACCGTACCCCTTAGCTAATGAGCCATCCTCTTCCCCTCCTGCTGAGCAAGGTATGTCCACTCTGACCACAGGGGTATACATATACCAGGCCATATACACATTTACATATACATTTACATATATATATATATATATATAAAAATATTTACTACAACCACACCATTCAACAGCAGTGGGCTGTAGGCCTATGGAGATACCAGCAGAGGCTCATCGAAGACTCCCCTGTCTCTCTCTGCACATCTAATTTTATGGCACAAGGAGTGCAGCCACGTATGTACAATTCTGGCTTTCACTCCCCAAAATTATTTGGGATTTTATCTAGTTTATCCCCAATTCTGCCTCCGTCCCCCAAGCTGACAGACACGTCCTTTCATCTCGCCTCCTTTTCTCTGTAGGAATCATAGAATCATAGAATCCTCCAGGCCAGAAGGGACCTCCAAAGGTCATCTAGTCTGACCTCCCCGCAGTCACAGGGACACCCCCAACTAGACCAGGTTGCCCAGGGCTTCATTAAGCCTTGCCTTGAATATCTCCAAGGAAGGGGCCTCAACCACTTCCCTGGGCAACCTGTTCCAGTGCTCAACCACCCTCAGTGTAAAGAAATTTTTTCTAATATTCAACTTAAATCTACCCTTCTCCAACTGAAGTCCATTGCCCCTGGTCCTGGACTTCAGTTGGAGAAGGGTAGATTTAGAAAATAAGAACCATGACACTGTCCCTTCAGGAACCATTTGGTTTCCAGCAGTGAGACGATATCATCACCCAGCTCTGCGTGACCCCCATTTCCATATTATAGACCAGCAACATGAGAAAACAACGCCTGGATCAGCACACAGGGACCCTTTGCCTGGCCATTACATGCCACCTCCATTGACCACCAACCTGGTGGCCAACTTCTGCAGCAATGGAGAAATTAATACAAAGCAGAAGAAGATGGCAAGTCTCTGGCAAGCTGTTTTCTTTTCCAGGCTTGCCCTTGTGATCACCCCATCCCTGGAGGGGTTCAAGACCAGGCAGGATGGGGCTTGGAGCAACCTGGTGTGGTGGGAGGCGTCCCTGTCCATGGCAAGGGGGTTGGAACTCAATGATCTTTGAGGTCCCTTCCAATTCTAACCATTCTATGATTCTAAGTGTCATCTCCTGGACACGGCTGAGGGACTGGCACCTGGGGAGCTCCAGGTCTTGGTGCAAGAGCTTCCACCAAGTCGCATCTGCTCAGCCCTGTTGGTCATGCAGGCAGGATCCCGTCTGCCCGAATTCAGTGTCGAGCCTCAGGCAGCCTTGCTCAAGTTATTTCACGCACAGTTTAATTCTTTCCAGAACAGGGAGGGGGATCTCTTCCAAGAAAACCCGATCCAAAATGATCAAGGTGGCTTAATAACACCAGGCAAACGGCAGTGCTATGCCCCTGCTAGACAATAGCAAAACACATTCGGCTACGCAGCTCAGACCTTGCTGCATTACACATGTAATTAGGTTGTTTCCATGGTAATGATCTAATTATGGTCTTCTTGGCTTTGTGTAATCACATTTGCTGCATTTTGGCAGAGCTGTTTTCCTTATTTTTGAACTGCAACACTTGGCAAGATGTTCTTTCTAAAGCCGAATAATAATTTTGCCTGATGAAAACCGACAAGTCTGTGAATTTTTATTTAAAGCAGGGTTGAAGACACAAGACAAGACTAAACTAGATATATATATAGCATATATATAATATATACGTATATATAAAGGAGGATTTTTATCCCTGTAATTCCTATTCCTCCTTCCTTCCTACCTTTTTTGGGGCAAGTCCTTAAAATAATGAATTTTAACAGTGGCCCCCTGTGGGAGGAGAAACTCCAGAGGCTTCTCTTCTGTTCCCGGGGTTAGTGATGGGTTGACCTTAGGGCATGAGAATTCACCTCTCCCTGCCTTATTTTTCCTGTCTGGGAATAACTATATCGACTTCAGATGAGATCTATATGCAAAATGTATATTATTTCTACTAAGCTATTTCAGGTCCTGGTAAGCGTGATACCTTAGAGACAGCTGGTGAAATAGAATAGAATTCTCTCGGTTGGAAAGGATCATTCAGATCATCCAGTCCAACCGCCAACCCAACACCAATAAAAACCATCACTTCACTAAACCACGTTCTTCAGCACCACGTCTTCCTGGCTTTTAAATACCTCCAGGGATGGGCACTCCACCACTTCCCTGGGCAGCATGTTCTAGTGCTTGATAACCTTTTCTGTGAAGCACTTTTTTCCTAATATCCATCCTAAACCTTTCCTGGTACAACTTGAGGCCCTTTCCTCTTGTCCCATCGCCCATGACTTGCTAGAACAGACCGACAAGCCCTGGCTACCCCCTCCTTTCAGGTAGTTGTAGAGAGCAAGAAGGTCTCCCCCTCGGTCTCCTTTTCTCCAGGCTGAACACCCCCAGCTCCCTCAGCCACTCCTCACACGACTTGTTCTCCAGACCCCTCACCAGCTCCACTGCCCTTCTCTGGACACGCTCCATCACCTTAGAACAAATCAGATAAAAAAAAGCCAAATCAAGCAGTCTTGAGTCTCTATCCTTCTCCACCAGAGCTGAGCAAACTAGGAGCTTTGGTGACCTGTGGTGTCTTTCTCATCTGTCACAGCACTATGGGAGGGATCTGGCCATGGGATTTGTCATTTGCAAGTGGGATCCCTTTTACCAAACCCACCCCTTCCCACAGCTTGGCTTATTCCTCCACGCTACAGGGTGTCTTTAGGGAGATGGAGAGCTCAAGGCTCTGTAGAACCAGTGCCCGTAGGGATTTACCATGGTCCGTGCTCTGTCGTGCAGGAGAGGAGCTTATTATCACCTGGGATCTCTCCTAAGGCAACTCTCTCCTTGAAGTCAGCTGCAAGTTATCACTTATAAAGATTTTTAAAGCTTTCTTGCAAAACAAAAGATATATTTCTAGCTTGAGCAATAAAGGGATCTGGGGAAAGATAGGAGATGAAAGGTCAGGCAAGAGGAGCTTGTGAAATCACGCTGGAGCAGAACCGCAGGCTGTCCTCAGCCCAGGGCTTGTATTGCAATCGACGAGGTTATTTGTGGAAAGGTTTTTGATCGGAGTTGCCATGACAATAGGAAACACCTAAAAACGATCTATGAAATGTTCTCTCGGCATCAAGCCAAGAAGTTAAGCCAAATCCTACGCTCTGGTTATCCCTGTGAGTCAGTCACTTTCACTGAAGTATTGCGAAAGGAAGGATTTGGTCCTCTGACTTGGAGGATTTGGGAAAACAGGTGTGAAATGTACATTATGATCGAAAAGATTGGTGCCATGAAGAATGTGCTGCAGAAGGATGTCAGAAATCTTGCAAATGCTGTTTACAGCTCTTGCCTAGTGTACTGAGCGTGCACACGAGGAGCACAAAATCAAGGGAGTCCTTGATTTTGACGGATAGGAGGGTACAGCTGCTTTCTGGATGAATACAGTGCAACACCCTCCCTGCACATCCTTGGTGGTCCAGGGATTGAAACTTCCACCCTGTAAACATTTAGAGATGATTTCAAACCCAAAATGAGTGGCGCTGAATTTCAAGGACCCAGCAAGATGAAGTCACTTTTGAAAGCAGTGTTTTCTCAAGATATGAAAGGTGAGAAGAAAAACCCATTACTGCCGTTTATTTTGGAATGAATAATGACATGAGGGTGGGTTCTTTTTTTTTTTCCCCTTCATTTGACACACCTCTGAGTTCCCAGAGCTTACAGCAAAGACCAGAAACTGTGTCCTTTGCTGGGCTGTTCTGTTTTGGGGTGTTTTTTTGCAGAACTGACCATGTTGTTAGCCCAGAGAAAATAAGTTCTGCTATCGAGCCATCTGCTTTCATGCCATGGTCTGCAGAGAATAAAAGTAACTGCGATTAGCTATTGCCACTTGAGTTTTAGCAGGTTGACACCTCTCAAATGCCAAGACATACCCAAGGAAGCCCACAACAAACGCTTATGAATGGACTGACAACTGCACAGCAGTCGTGGTGAAAGCCACATAGCAGCAGTGGAGTGGGGTGGGATTCCAGGTCTGCTCTGTCACTGCTCCTTTTCAGAGGATCTTTCAGTGGGTCACAGCTAACCGACTTCCACGTCTTCCCTGTAGAGCAGGTAGGTAGGAAACGTGTGCCCTGCTGGAACGTCGTTCTCCATTGACATACAGCCACCTCCTGGATGGGATGATATAGCAGCTGGCAAACAGGGCATAGTCTTAGTAAGACACTTTGTGCCTCAGGTACCCTTCTTCTTCCTCCTCCCATCTTTTCAACTAGCCAGAGGGAGGAAGAGGATCAGCTGGACATCAGTAGCCCCAAGGCTGGGAGAGGAGAGCAAGCACTGGGGGTGGTGGAGACCAAGTCTTCAGTCAAGGGGCAGCCCAGCTCTACCAGTGTGGGTCCCAAGGTGGGGAGAGAAGAGAAAGTGCTGGGGAGGGGGGTGGAGACCAAGTCTTCACTTGAGGGGCAGCCCAGCTCTACCAGTGAGTGCCTGGGGATGGAGGTGAGTCTGAAGTGGATGGGTTGGGTCCTCTCTATGTGGTCCATGCAGTACGGCAGTGTACTATGGGATACACAAGACAGCCATGAGGTAGGTATCACCTCCTGCTTCTCTTCCCGTCTCCTTCCTATCTACCATCTCAGCAGCGGACGGGACAGGCCGGTCTCCAGAGAGAATAATGGTATGTTAATGAGAGCCCCGCTCACTGAAACACTTGCAGGACTAAAATCAGAGCTGAGGAGCTTGTCCTCCTTTTTTCACAAGTCTGCACGTTTCATTAATGCCACCAAGAGTTTTACGTGCGCCTGCAAGAAGGGACCGGACCCCTCATTGTTTTTTCTGCCCTGGTTTCCTTCTTCTGTAACCCAGATATTTGCATAATGCAGAGCAGCAATGCCAAGCGCCGGGTGTCTCGGTTCCCGCTGCCCAGGCTCCATATGCTGCCTGTCTGAGTCGATCCCAGGCAACTTGACAGTTGCAGGAGGACAATTTTCAAACCAGAGGCGTGTAAATTAGAGCTGACGCTCAGCAGCTTTAGTTCACGCACTGAACCTGATCCTTGCTCACACTCTACCCATCGAATAACCTTATACACCACGATCAATACAGCCAGATAATTACAACGAGTAGGAAAGCTAAGTGTATGTTTCCAGTTTTTGGGTTTTTTTTCATCAAAACAAAGTCCTAGTGATACGTTCCTGCCAAGGCTTTTACAATTCTCTTTTATTGCACTGGGAGCTCACACAAGCCTAATACTATATAATACGTTTTACAATAACATTCTCAACCAGAAATTCCTTCTCATCTAAATCTAGCTCATCTATCTTGGTATGAATCTCTAATTCTGTGTACATGGGGGGGGGGAAGCTGTCCCTCTGTTTCCCTGTTGATCTAGTGCCAAACCTGCTGACGTCAACAGCCATAATGAGAACGATCGACAGAAATGAGAAGGTGTTCCTTGAAACTTCAGAGGTTTCACCTTTGGGTTCCACTAGCTAAAACTGGTTGATATAATTTCCCAATTTCCCACTTTCTCCTGGTCAACCCACGACCTTGTTTCTCAAACACACGTTGCCCTTTTGCTCTCTACATACTTGCTTTGGTAACGGTTGAGAGAAGCTTGTCCTGAGCAGACACTGCCTTAGGAAGAGACAGTGGCAAGCAGAAAGCCCATTTCTCACTGCCTCAGGCAGCACAAGTCAAGATAGAGACATCCTGACTTTCTGTGGCAGGTGAAGCACTAAGGAGGGCATCACTGCTGACCACACAACACCGACTCTCAAGCCAAAAGGATATGGGACCGCTCCATGCATAGTGGCAAGTGAAACACGAGCATTTCTCCTATTTTCCCTTTAAATTATACAGAACCAACAAGGTTCACAAGGTGTGAGTCAAGGTACCTTGACCAGGACTTAAGCAACAGCTCAGAGATAGACAAATCTCACCTCTGTGCACCAGATCGACCTGAGTAGGTGAACATTCTTCCTCTGAAGCGTAAGGTCCGGCTGTGACTTGGAGCACACCTGGGGCTGAACAGCAGTAGTAACCCTGTGATGGCAAGGAATTAAAATGATAATATACAATAAAAACCTCCATAATTATTAACTGCACTGCTATAAATTCTCTGGTATGAGAAACTTCCATCTGAGCACACAGTCATGAAGAAGCCATCGTGAACATGGGCTGTAGCACACACAGAGCATACGTACACACGGAGACTTCAATAGATTGCATAAGGTGCACGTGGCATAATTCATGACTTTTCTTGAAGGCTGTCACAAATCTGAGATGTATTGGGTGAGAAGAGTACTGGGGTAGTCTTTTAATTAGTCTGCAGCTCAGCTGCATTGTAAAATTTACTCTCTGACATTGCATCCAAAATTTATAACCTTTTAAATCAAAGGAACATCTCAGAGTGAGCTTTTGCTAATCGGAGGTGTTAATGATAAAAGCACAAGCCTGAAAAAGGGATGTGTGAGGCAATTATTCACAATATTCAGAACTGTTTCTCAGGCCAATGTGCTGCTCCATAAAAATTAAGCTGGAAAATATACGGGGCTCCCAGCTGTCCCTCCCTTATATCTGGGTATTACCTGCCTGGTAACGCTGGAGGAGGTGTGATGGCAAAGCTGCCCTTTGCCCGTCTGTGGGGAAGGCTTCCCAGGATTTCTTAAATGAGCAGGGTATGGATGCTGTAAGGGCCTTCAGCTCAAGCACAACCACACTGGAGAGGAACGTGTCTTGATGAACACACCCAGGGCTTGGTGAGCCCTAGACATAGACCTGAGGAGAGGTAGGGTCCTGCCTTGAGAGGGTGGTGTTAGAGGTGACTGTGGCTCTTGGCCACGTGGACATTTTGCTTCAATAAAACACACACTACCACCTCTTGGTGGCTTCTTGGCAGCTGTTTCCAGATGTGACCTACCTTTTGGAAGGAGCACAACCTTATCTCCAAAGCCAGCGTGAAGAGATAGCGAGCGCTTGCTGCAGAAACAACTCTTCTCTGCTGTCCTGGTTTGAGGTAAAACGAACCAATTTTCTGTTTTACAGTTTTACTTTCTTAGCTGGGCCTCTTCTAACTAACTAAACTCTGAAATTAACAGCACATTGTTCAGAGCTGTTTCGTCTCACAGTGATAAGACCTGATTATCCCAAGGGATGGTGCAGAGAGGCCCTTGGTTATCCTTATTGCTAGAAGAACCAAGGTCAGATAATTTTCATCATTTACCCGTTGGAGGGTCGGAAACGGAAAAGTGTAAAGGGGTCCCACCTGCAAGGAGGAGCGGACAGGAGAGGTGACCCANTTCTAAACTCTTGAATCTCTTTAACTCCTTCCTCTCCTCTCTGACAAAAGGGGGGAGGGGGGGACATCTGTCAATCAGGTTTTGCTAAATTTGGCTGAAACCACGACATCTGCAAAAGTTTATGCTGTGCAGTTGTTCCTTGCTGCGAGGCAGTTACACAGTGCTGCTTCTTCAAAACACTACTCAAGCTGATGGCAAAAGAAGAGCCAAATGATCTTGAGCTACTGTGAGGAGCATCAGGCCGTCACGNGGGGGGATGTAGCAAGTGTCATCGCTACCTGAAAAGTAATTAATGCAAAAAGATAGTCAGTATGCCATTGAGTGGCAGGCAGTTGATGGAAAACATTTATAAAAACTTAACCTTCCTTCAGCCCCCAAATCAATTTGTTTTCAGTTGTTTTGAGAAGTTTATCTTCAGTTGTGTCCAATTACAGGCTCTTGCAACGAGCTTTCCTTTCAAGCCACACGGCTCTTTCATATTGAAATTTTTCATTTGGAAAACGTCTAAAGGCACATTTCAATCACTGAAAACCCTTTTCCAGCAAAAAATATTGAAAAATATTGCTTCAAACGGCCCCAAAATGTTTCTGTGTCTGCTATTCAGTCATTTCTAAACACAACTGTTGAAAGAGTCCTGCCTATCACTACAGCAAATTAATCTGGAAAATCTTTTGCCCGTTAGGACAGGTCCCAGGATAAGTGTCCAGAGAGAAAGACGTGAACATAAGAGACTTTGGCCACGGGGTAAACTCTTTTGCTGTATTTATTACACCCGTACCCATACTGTAAATAGTAGATTAGGGTTTCCCAAATTAAATAGAACCCACACAGTTTACAGGATCTAAGTGGCCGCTATGTTTGGCTTGTTCGTTTGAGTGCTAATTAGTCCTGGGTGGAAAAGCTGTTCCCTGCCATCCTGAAGGATTTGAGGCAACTGCACTGCAGATTGGGGCCACCGTGGGCAAATACCGCTCTGTTGGCAAAAAGCAGTGAAACTCCCTTGGTACATTTGGTGATGGCTTGTCTTTGTGGTTAAAAGGCTTTTCAGTATCGCTAAGGAAAAGGAAAACAAAGACATCTGGTGGATACTTCCCTGCATTCCCAGTAACCCTTTCTAGTTTCAGAAACGAGTTGTAAGAAACCCACATTAAGTCCTTGGATATTTTGAGGTGCTGGTTGCAAAGGTCACATTGTGTGTCTGTATGTCCTGGGAAATTCTAGCTCCAGGGCACCTCAGCCCAACCTGCCTGAAGAAGGTGATGGAGCAGGAGATGGTGACAGGCTCCCAAGACCTTATTCCACCAGAAATCCCAACCTGCATCCCCTGAAACGTCCCTGCCCGGGAAGGATTGTGCATCTGTGAGCAGAAATGTGCAGTTTGGATGCTGTTGGCGGTGGGTAAAAGCCCAGCAGGAGCCGAGAGCCCGGGGGAAGCCCATTAGTTAAGAGCTGAGGCACCCGATGCCGTTATTGCTAATGCCTCCGGCTCAGGACAGGGCTGCAATCAATTTCATAATAAATCAACCCCATTTTCTAATATGAACCAATTTATCTGCCAGGCTGACTTGCCAAACACTATTAGAGGCTGAGGTCAAACTGAAAAAGACATATCACATTTTCAGCTTCTCCTCCTAACGCTGCATCTCCAAGGCACGCTCTGCAGACACCGGTTCCCAGCTCTTTAGCCTCCCTGGAGACTTCTCCTTGGGGAGAATTTCATTTATAGATGATGCAGACACAGCAGGAATTCTATATTTAATGCCAGCTGCTAATAGGGCAGCTTTAAGTCTGAAACCAGAACCTGTCTTTTGTCACCGCTGTACAATGTTTATAGAGACGGGATGAAAACATCATTCCCAAGGCTTGATTTGCAGCAGAACCAAGAAAGTCCTGGTTTACTACAACCAAACCCACGTCACCATTTTTATCCATGTTCATTTAGGCTGCAGCTCTGGTGGAGACACTCAAAGAATCAGCCATGGTAAACAAGATAGGAGAAGGGCATGAGATTGTTATTTATAGCAGGAATCAACGTCGAGACGACTATAAAAATGATTAATATATAACGAATACAGGTAGCATAGAAGAAACAAAGGAATCTCTGCCTTGAATGGTCATGGCACAGCATGGGCTTGGGAAAAATTCACGTCTGCGTGAGCTGCTGGGAGGCCTGGAATGCACCAGATGAAAACACAGCGAGGTTTAACTATTCATCTGACATTACGGAGCGGCACAGCCAACCTTCACCACTCCCAGAGAGGCAGAGGATATCGATTATCCCATCCAGAAGAGTTAAGGTGTCGCTGAAAGCAATAATACTATCAACTGCACCAGCAGCGGGCACCCCCAGCGGGTATTCACGGGAGCCTCCGTGTAAACAAAGGGTGAGAGGTGGCTTCCAAGAGAGGAGCGGCGAAAGATGCAGTGAATGGGCTCGGTCTAAAGGAAAACTTGGGATAACGGAACCCAAACGGCAGGACAAGAAGGCATGGAGTTAACTTGCAGCAAGGCTAGAGTCAGGTTAACGGTTGGACTTGATGATCTTAGAGGGCTTTTCCAATCTAAATGATTCTATGATTCTGAGTTAGGTTAGGAAAGCCTTTTTTTGATACAAACTCCTCAAGATCTTTTAAAAATGGAGAAGAGAAGCCCATGAGGAGAGTCATCCTCTAAAACACTGTACATTTAGACCAACCATCTACTAATATACTGTGCACTCAGACCAAGAATCCCTCACTATTCATCTCTTCATAAAGTCACCAAAGAGATCTCTTTGACTAAAGATTGAAGGAAGAACAGCTGGAAAAAAACGTGAAGGAAAGTGAATTAATGAAGTATCAGGTCTTCATTTTTGATATGTTAGTTCCTGACTCTGTACAGAAACGTGTGTTGACCACTTGTACAAACCAGAGGTAAGGTGGGCACGAGGAATAAATTCTCTAGAGACACGACGACTACGGTGGCAAACCACCACACAAACGCCACCCGCGCTCCCTCTGAAGGCAACGGCATCCCTGGCAGCAGCCACACGTCCTCAGCTTTTGTCCCCACCCGTCCCCTTGTAACCTCAAGAGTGGCACCACTAGTGCCATCCAAGCTAAGGGAAAAACATTCTGGGGCGCAGCAGGTGGACAGGGAAGGGCATCACATTTTACAACGTTGCCGACAAAGCAGTCAGAACAACTTTTTATCCAAAAAAATTAAAACGATCGTGAGGGCTAGGACTTCTTAAAGGGCAAAAAAATCAAAGCATCACAAACGCAAATCTGGGCAAAGTGTAGCTGAACAAGAGCACTCAGTAGAAATCTGAGTAACTCTGGAGGTGATGGGGAAGGTGCTGGTTCTGCTCATCCTCACAAAAGGAGTTCCCTCTGGTGTGTTTATTCAAAATCTTTCTGATTGTTTACTTATAGCACTTACCTACTGGAACATAACCCAGAGCATTAACAAGCCAAAATTCTTTTTATCTCTGGTATCTCACCTAAAACAAGTATCTCTTAATATTCTTCCCTAATGCTATTTTTATTATGTTTTCCAGGCAGAAAAGAAATGGTGAAATCCTCAGTAAAGAAGATTACTTATGATGAGCTTTTAAAAAATTCTGTGTACAAAGGCATAAAAGGAAGGCTGTACTCTCTTAACCTTTCCCTTCTAAAGAAGCTGACCTTTTTCTATCCTAGATTGCATTTAGCTGATGTACATCGTCAGATGCAAATACGGTTTGATCCAAAGCCTGCTGGACCGAGGGTGAGGGTTTCCAGTGGCATCCACCAGCCCTGAGCCAAGTCCATACCGCTAATGAAATTTCTTAGATAGTCATAATAAACAACATTCTGAGTGGTGTGCCTTTGTTATAAATCCAAGGACATTAATTTTAAATTTGGCACCACCTTAGCATTCCTGAACCTTCATTCCAGAGGGTTCTCAATGAAAATAAATACAAGAAGAAAAAAAAAAACAAAAAACAACAACCCAGCAGGAAAGTGGGCAAAATGGTGAGAGTCTGTTATCCACATTTCGAATGGAAGAGCAAGGAAAGGAATAGGTTCCACAGAGCAACCACAAATTACTTCACCATGGCCTCACAGATCGTAAGTGGTTTGTGCTGATGGCTTGGGTACTAACAGCCAAGAAGATGCAATATTATTATTCAGAAATTTGACACATGTGACTTTGGCATGATGTTAAAATAGCAAAATGGGAGGAAAAATATTTTGGGTTGTCGTGAAGTTGTTTCTTTTTCCAGAAAGAAAAAAAAAAATAATCCACAAAACGGAAAGCTTAATATTCAATTGAGTAACGTCGATTTCATCCCATCTTCAGATTAACCTTTTAAAGGAATGAAAAATGGATTTAAACCAATTAATTTAAAATACTGGAAAAAAAAGAGTGAAATTTTCATGTCTGAATGCCAAAAGTAATCATTTAAACTTTAGAAGATAAATTTCATACGTGGATTCTGTCAATTCAAATTGCATTTTCTGGGGACTGTCATCTTCTCATCACAGTGTGAGCCAGACCTTGGATTTATTCACAATGACTTACCTGGATGAGGGCAGTGCTGCATCTCCACGCCAGCAGAGCAGGACAGAAGACAAGGAGGATGCCATCGTAGGCCTGGCTGGTGGCTGGGGATGTCAACTGGCTTCCTGAGCGGTGTCCCTCAGCAGAGAGGCTGGTTTCCCCACTGGAGCTAAGAGAAGCCCTTCTGACCCTTTGGCTGCTTTGGTCCCATCACAGCCTGGCAGGAGAGAAGGGGTTGGAGCACCGTCACGCAGCTGGATGGCCATGGTGACCCCCTGTCCCACTGACTTCTCATGTTCTCTCTCTGCAACTCCCTAAAAGGATGGTGTAGAGAGTTGGGGTTTGGTCTCTTCTCCCAAGAAACAAGTGACAGGACAAGTGGAAAACCCCTCCAGTAGTGCCTGGGGAGCTTTAGGATGGACATTAGGAAAAATTTCTTCACCAAAAGCATTAATTAAGCATTGGAACAGGCTGCCCAGAGAAGTGGAGGAGTCGCCATCCCTGGAGGTGTTTAAAAGCCAGGCAGACGTGCTGCTGAGGGATGTGGGTTAGTGATGGGTTTTGTCAGTGTTGGGTTGATGGTTGGACTCGCTGCTCTGAAAGGTCCCTTCCACCCTAAACAATTCTATATAATTCTAAACCTACACATTCAGAGCTCTAGAAAGTCACTCCTCGTGAATAAGTGCGTCAGGAAACTCTGCAGCAACAGGAAAATACCTGCTACAAACCGAGTTGTAATTTCCTTCCCGATAGAAACCTCTCCCTAGAAAACGATCCCACGGCCACTTATATTAAACTGTCAGTGAGCGCATCCCTTAAAAGCTTTTTATTCTGGTTTTAATTTACAGCGTGTGACAAGGAAGAGAACTGAATCCCGCCGGTGCCGGTGCTGGTTCCAGCGCAGCTCAGCCCATTTGCTCCGGCCGGGTGCCCGACTGCCCCAGCCGAATATCCTGGGCTTTCATGAACAGATATTGTCACTCCACCACCCCCATGCTCTGGTTTAATCCAGCTGCTCAGCTCCGGAAACCATTAGGCATCTTTCTCCATTAGGCATGTACACCTATTCCCGCAAGTTTTCTCCGGTTGCACGGTAGTTCCGCTCCTTTTTCCCCAAAACCTTCTCATTTTTCCCATAATGTTTTTGACGCTTTGGAGTGGGCAACTCACCGGGAGTGCCCGTGGTCCTTCTGGCCTTGGTGGCCAGGAAGGATGTGAACCCAGTCAGGCTCCGTCAATGGATTTGGGGACATTTGTAAAAAGCAACTGAGAAAGACCCTTAGTTATTCTTCGTTGGGCTGCTTAGCTTTGGGATTTCTTAGAAGAAAACAAGCCCACGCTTTCACTTGGCTTCAATTTGCTGCAACTGTGGCTGCAGCTCGGCTGGAAATCGGTGTCTGCAATCAATGAGACTCAGAATGCCCTTTAAATTTAAGGAGAAAAAGCCCAAACCTGGCGATACTGCAAAAGTGAGCCCACAAGCAGATGCTGATAAATCCTGACTTTCGCAGGGGAAAATATCTACTTTGGCTTGGTGTGGGGGCAAACCAGCAGCATCTCAGGCTTTCACAGCTCTACCATCGCTGCCGCATCAGATGTTTCAATGTCAGAGTGTCAGCTCGTTACGGAGGGGAAAGAGCTTTCCTTGATTAGTGTTATTTTCTGCTCAGTAGGTATTTAAGGAAGCAGTTCCTGAGTGTTGTTTGCTGCAGTATGTGCTAGGGCAGATCAAGGTTTTTCCCCCAAGAGGCTCTCCCAGGTTCAGACCCAGATGTAGCGTGGGACAGTGAACCTCAGATCACAGAATCAACTAGGTTGGAAGGGACCTCTTAAGATCATCTAGTCCAACCAATGGGAAAAAACCAAAAAGTAATAAAAAAAAAAAATCACCAACAACCATAAACAACACCCCACCCCACTCAACACTAAGCCATATCCTTGAGCACCAAGTCAACTTCTCTCTTGAATACCTCCAGGGATGGTGCCTCAACCACCTCCCTGGGCAGCCCATTCCAATACCTGACAACCCTTTCAGGAAAGAAATATTTCCTAATATCTAACCTGAACTTCCCCTGGTGCAACTTGAAGCCATCACCCCTTGTCCCATCATCTGTAACTTGGGAGAAGAGACCAACCCCCACCTCTCTACAGCCTCCTTTCAGGTAGTTGCAGAGAGAAATGTAGATGTAGTTGTAGATGTAGAGAAATGTGTCTCCTGAACTTGGTCCAGAAGCAAACTTCAGGAAAAAACACTCAGCTTAAATTTTGGTGCAGCCAAGCCATGGCAGAAGACGAGCAAGGAAATCCTCTGGCTCCTGGCAGCCAGGGAAGGCAAAGCAGATCACCCTGGGCTGTTCACTAAGGAAAGGACATGCCAAAGGTCCCCTTGTCCATCACCTGGATGCAAAGGAGGGTTGTTGGCAATGAAAGTTTCAAGCGGTTCAGTGGGACAGGATGCCTCGCATCCCTTCATTCGCTGTCAGGGGAGACTGTGCCTGGGCTGGTTTTATTTATAAACCCTCAGCGAGTCATGCGAGTGTTGCAATCCTGTGCTAAATGTGGCTTTGGCAGCTACTCTGGAGCTTCACTAAATCCCTTTCGGTGAGGGAAGGAGAGCATCTTGGACTGTCTGCTGCCCCGTTTGCTCTTGGCCAGCCTTGGCACAGGGCAGTGCCAGCTGTTCCCCCAGGGCTTTTGGCAGGGTTGTATCACAGGCAGGAGGAAAGCTAGAAATAAAATTACCATGCAAAGAGCAGCTCGAAAAATAGGAGGTCACTCCACGGGAAAGCTACCTGCTTTCTACTCTCTTGTTATTCTTATTTATGCCCTGGGAGCGCCAGGCTAGTCCTTGCTCACAGCTTCGGGCATCTTGTTGGGCTGGTGTTCTTGGGGCAGCACTGTCTGGGCTGGACACGGCTTTGAGAAGAGGGTGGTCTCCAAAAAGCAGGCAGAGATGTTGGGAAACACAGAGGGGAAACCTGAGAGGAGAAACCCGAGGGAAGCGACAAGATTTGGAAAACCTGCGAGGCCCCGAAGACAGCAGTGAAACTACCGCTTCCGTGGCACATACTTGAGCCTCTGCCAGAAGACAACTTCTGAGGTTAAACTAACAAATGGAGGCATTTTTCTGCCACAAAGCAGCTCTCTGTTGGGACTGGGTAACCTAATCCCCCCCTTACAGCGCTGACAGTGGCTCACGGAAACGTTTGGCGGATGGAAGGGGAGGGAGGGAGAGTGCCAAGGATGTGGTGGAGGGGAGATGTCCCACCCACCCAGGCTCCTTTCAGTAGAGGCACAAGGGCCCACCAGTGCAGAAGCACCTCCTGGGATGCTCACGTTGACTTTTTAGTAGCCTTATGGGACTTCTTTAACACCCAACGTGTAAGAAACTGTATTTTCTTCCCACAAGGCTCTCTAATGAGCCAGCGCTGTCTCTCTGGGACTCGGTCCCCTCTGCAGGTCATGGGCAAATGTCTTACCTCCCAGATCAGCTATAAGAATAAATATGATAAAAATCGCAAGATACCCAGAAATGTAGTCTTTTGTTCCAGGTACATCCTACAGATAGGAGGGAAAAAACTGAGACATGTATTTTGTGGCATTACTTCATTATTTCCTGCGTATGCAATAGAGCTAAAACCAAGAAGGATTTTCCCATCTTTGTAATTCTCCCTGCCTATGCATTAATTAGCAAAGGAAATATATTAATTGTTGCATCAACAAAAAAAGGAGACATCTGTCCTCCCCCATATTTGTTGGCTTCCAGCCTCACCCTGATGTTCCTATTCTCTTTTACTGCTCTGTCTTGGAAATACAGCATTTTTAACAGCTTTTTGATGTAGGCAAGGAGAGGGTGAACTTTCTACAGACTGTGTGGCTTCCAGGATAAACCCTCATCCTCCTCTGTCCTGAGTCTAAAATAAAGCCTGGGACACAACACAATGCTCAGGTGCCCACCTGGCAACGACTGGGCGGTGGGGACCGTGCAGAACCACTCTGGTTGCCAACCCAATGGGCCACCAGGAAATCACTGATCAGTTTTGCCTTTGCTGTCTGTTAATTAGCTAAGGGAATGGGTTTGCAGATTCGGAGAGCTGCCTGAGGGCAGTAAAGCAGCCGAAGATGTTGTTACCCGTTGGGTCAGTGCTGACCACACACGGTGGCATTTGAAGCTCCTGGTGACCCAGCTCATGGGGCAGCTTTTCTCCAGCCAGGAGCCGTTGCCGCCCGTGCCCTGCTGCCATCGTGCCAAGGAAGGGGAGGAAGGACAAGAATCCACCCCAGTGCTTGAGTAAAGTTAAAATGACTGAATTCATTAAATGCCTGACTGTTTATTGCTATTATCAGAGAGAGGACAGCAAGATCACCCTGGGGTTGAAATCCAGCCCTCGGCGGCACCCAGGCGCTGAACGGCATGGGCAAGTGAAGGGCAGGGTTTGGTGCCAGGGCTGGATATAATTTCAAGTGTTATGTCCACTTGATTGCCTACTTAGAAATTATAAAAATGTACTGTATTTTAAAACTGCAGTCATAAGACAGCAGTTTCCATCTGAATGATAATGAAACATGCTCCAAGGTTACGCCAGGGCTCCGCTGGCACTATTAGAGATCAGTTCAAAGCTACTGAAGAAAAAATATATTGCACTAATAAGTGTTCCTCATTTATAAGTTCCCCTTCAGGAGTAATTAAATGTGACTTCTTTTTTTTTTT
>VZRU01021104.1:15868-30027 GCA_013398155.1 Pedionomus torquatus | reverse complement strand
GAGACCAACCCCCGCCTCTCTACAGCCTCCTTTCAGGGAGTTGTAGAGAGTGAGAAGGTCTCCCCTCAGTCTCCTCTTCCTCAGGCTGAACAACCCCAGCTCCCTCAGCCTCGTATTTTCCTAACCTGTAGCCATGAAGATCAATTACACCGAAGGGTTTCTCCTCCTTCCTCGTGTCCTTCTGCATCTGGCAACATCAGAGTCTATCTGGGGAGGGGGCCGCCTATTGTCACAGCTTCTTACAAGGAGGCAGGCAAAGCCATGGATCTTGCACCAGAGCGTGCAAAAGGGTGTGAGAAAAGGGTGTCCTAAAGGTCCTGGAGAACCTTCTTCCCCAGTGCTAGCACTCAGCAGGGGCCTGTGTGTGCATCGCATGTCGGATTGCATCCCATCAAGTCGGCATCTGCTCCTCCTTCAGCAGGAAGGAATGAAAACCATTTTCTGGTCGCTGCCCTTTTGCCATCAAAGCCAGCACTTGGAATAGGAGCAAAATACGTAACGCTTTCAGAATAACTTGCTTTCCACAGATGCCTAAAAATGGAAACAGTTCTAGTAGCAGGCTCTGAAGATGAGGCGGACTGAGGATTTTATGGAAGGAGAGGGCATTTTGGGAGCCTGCAGACTGCTCGCTCTGCTTGCTTCTAAAGCCAGAGCTCATCTCCTCAAGCCTGAAGACAGCAGAAGTCATCACTGGAGGGCAACGTGTTAAACCCCCAGGCTTCAAGTGTAAAGACCAAGAGCTGCAAGAAGGCAAAGTGTTTCTGCAGGCTGTTCAGGAACACGCTATCTGGGACACGAGGGAGCTACCCATTGCTGGGGCATATCTTTGCACCTTCTCACTTCTCCAGGGAGCCAGGAACGCTACCTCCTGATCAAAGCTGTCCTCCGAGTCTTGGTGCTTGACCTCTGCCATCTCAAGGATAATTCTTTCAGCTTTCTGAGAAACAAGCCCCAGTTCCCTGCATAGCCCAAGACTCAGCCTGGGGCTCCCTGCAAGTGCTGCTCATTACTTTTTTTCTTGCTTTGCTTTTCTTTGCATTGCTTTTCTTCTGGGGAGTAAAGCTACACACGGTATCAGATGCACCTCTGTGCACGCCAGCTCCAGCTTAGAACGGACCAAGTCTGTCCTTTCAGCAGAGCAAAGGGTTAAATCATAGAATCATAGAATGGTTAGAGTTGGAAAGGGCCTTGAAGATCATCGTGTTCCAATCCCCCTGCCATGGGCAGGGACACCTCCCACTAGACCAGGTTGCTCCAAGCCCTATCAAGCCTGGCCTTAAATACTTCCAGGGATGGGGCATCCACAGCCTCCCTGGGCAGCCTGTTCAGTGCCTCACCACCCTCAATTCTCGATTATAAAGCTGAAAGCAGAGCTTTCTGAGCTGTGTCAGAGCCTCAGCCCAAGTGGTGGTTGAGCTCCAGACCAGGGCTGGGCTCTTCTCCCCAGCCAGGGGGGTGCTGCTATGTCCCTCCCCCAGGGTAGTCCTTATAGTTAAAATAGCCTCTTGCTGCTCACAATGTTTTTAAAACTCTCACAAATGTTTTCCAAATCACTGATCACAAGAAGTATTGCATTTGCTTTGAGTTATTCATAAAAAACAAATCTGTATTCTTCATAGGGAACAGGTATTTGGCATTTGGGTGCCTTCAACGACTTTCCTACCTTCCTCTTCCTCCCAGGCCCACACCTACTGCTGACCTGGCATGTCCTGATGAGAAAACAGCCCTTTACAAATCTTTATGCTGAGAAGACTGATAAGAACAAGAAGGATATGGACTATCACGGAGAAAAAGATGGGTAAGCACTGGAGAAGACTCCAGCAGCACATGAAAGAGAGTGGGGTGTGAGGGAGGGTGAGAGGCTCCAGTAAATGAAACAGGCATAAAGAAGAGAGAACCGAAATACTTGGAGGTTATTAATTCACAGCATAGTTTTAACTAATTCTTCATCAGCTATAGGCAGTGGCTTCACATAACCCTAACAGTACATCATCCTCGTGTTGAACTCAAGACCTTTTCCAGGTCTTTTCCTTGCATTTCAAAAGCACGAGAGCAATGGAGCTGCCTGGAGACTGCAGCCCAAGTCAAAAAAAAACAACAAAAAACTGAATATCAAGGTGAGAAAAGTCGAAGTCAGGAGTTTCCAGCCCCAACTATCATTAGCAGATTCCCCTCTCCTACCCTCTAACTACCAATGGGGTGTTGTAGCCATCTTTGATGGCCATCACCCCATGAAGAGATTGCCTTCTCCTACCCTCTCACTACCAATGGGGGCTCGTAGCCATCATTTGATGGCCATCACCCCATGAAGAGATTGCCTTCTCCTACCTTCTCACTACCAATGGGGGTTTCGTAACCACCTTTTGATGGCCACCACCTGGCTCAGGGGCCTTGTCCTGGCACTGGACTGACTCCTTGGCCAGTGGCTCGCAACTCGGCTGAATTCCTGAGACAGCAACAAGACGTTCTGACATTTTCTTTTCTCCTGAAAGCACGTGCCCGGCTTTGCCCAGGGAGTCTTATTTAGCAGAGCATTGAAACACGAGCCCATTACTCTGCCTGTCAAGTTGCTTATACGGTTCTCCATCACCGCAGCGCTGACTGTCTTTATATTTTCCGAGATGAAAAGAGTTTATCCCCCAAGGTAAGGAAATGTTAGCCCTCGCCCGTGAACCATGAGCAGGAGGCTAAGACCACACAGGGAACTTTGTGGCTCGCTGGGGAAATTCACTGCTCTCTAAACCAACTTCCAAACCCTGCTTTCCTCATCAGCTCTTCTCTCTCTCTTTACGGCACGTCCCTTGCCAGCAAACGAGGCTTTTGCATCTATTTTTCTTCCATGCTCCAAAAAGAAACTTCTGGCAGTTTTTCTTAAAACTTCATATTCTCCTGAAAAACAGTATTTTCACGATGCTCTCTAATGAGATTCCGCAGCCAACCCCCCAAATAGATGCCGTATTTCCAACTCTCGCACGGAAGAAGGAAGGGGAGTGAGAAACCACATCATTTATTTTTCCTAAGGATGGAAAAAAAATAACAACCCAAACAATCTGCTTGTAACCCTGTGAGAGCAAAGCTCCAGCTGCTCACCACAAACCCTCCCAGGCCACACACTCTCCCAGAGAAGCTTAACCCTGTCTCTGAAAACAAACAGGCTGAAATAGAGGATTTTCCAATAGGTAAAATTTCCTGTCCATCGGAGGGGCTGCTGCAAATACTCCCCCCCCCCCAACAGGCTTTTTCTGCCAGAGCGTGTTTCTGTGGCAAAAACAACACAGACACCAGGGGCCTTCCTCCCTCAAGAGAATTTTGGGTGAAATCACTTCACGTGGTGAGATCTGGTCCATGGCAACGTGACACGTTCGCTGCTCAGGGATGCTGCTACACCCCCTCCAGATACATCACAGCAGAGGGGATGGCTTAGCAGGGGGCAAACTTCATCAGAGGCCAGGATATCACCTCAGCCTTCTTTTCAATGTAACAGTAGGTATTTAATCAGGGGCTCCTTCTGATTACTCCCCAGGGCCATAAACAACCAGGGGTTGTGATCATGCTTTTGGATTATCACCAAAATCTCAGCGATGTAGCACCCACCACGCAAAAAAAGTCCCTTCCCACTGCAGGCAGATAAAGTGCTGGCAACTGAAAGGGCACTGACTTCTGCAATGGCTGCTTTAAACAACTCCTCCCGTTATCATCTTCGCTAATAATTAATCCCCTATCGTCTTACGCAATTGTGAGCTGCTGTGGAAGTTTTTGACACATCCCACCTGCATTTATGTATGTATTTATTTATTTATTTTAAGCAGCGTTGTCATCAAGAAACCTGGAATACCCGAGAAAAGAGCTGATTGCTCACAGGGTCTGATCAAATGTCAAAGCTGGCCCTCGCTGACCTCCCATCTATTCACAACTGGTTTGATTTAATCTACAGACTGGCTGCCTCTCCTGCCTGCGAGTTCTGCCTGTAACCCGTGTGTCAGTGGTTTGAGATACGACCCGCTCCACGCTCCATTCATCTCATCCGAAGGACGGAAATTAAACTGGAAGGTCAGCGAGGGGCACAGCTCAAAACACACACACATTAAAGCGAGGTCTTTTGTTTTGGGCCCATCAGAAGAGTTAGAGCAACCATCAAAAATGATATTCAAGTGGAACTGATTTTCTTTTTCCTACTGAAATTTGTAGTGCTAATATACATAGAAGGGTAGGTAGCCCTGGCACAGCAGAAGGAAAAATAATCCTGGTGCATTCCATGAGAAATGCTTGTGATGCCTTCTAATGCTATGAGCATACGGGTGTGTTGACACCTCCAGGTTACAGGGCCTACAAGAGAAATGGGGAGGACTCTTGAGCAGGGAGTGGAGCCCTAGGACAAGGGGCAACGGTTTTAAACTGAAAGAGGGGAGATTTAGTTGAGGCATCAGTGAGAAAATCTCTCCTGTGAGGGTGGTGAGACCCTGGCCCAGGTTGCTCAAAGAAGCTGTGGATGTCCCATCCCTAGAGGTGTTCAAAGTCAGGTTGGTGCAACCTGGTGTGGTGGGAGGTGTCCCTGCCCATGGCAGGGGTGTTGGAACTAAGTGATCTACAAGATCCCTTCCAACCTGAACCATTCTATGATTCGGGTAGGTGCATAAGACAGCATTTCCATTGCAAAACCAGTATTTCAAGCCTTTTTATGCCAATCATAATGTTACACCTTGAACTAAAACATGGTGGAAAGTTCACAGCATGGATTGTAATATTTTAAGTCTCACCTGTCTTACTCAAATTTTCTTATAATTTGGAAAACACTTAGCTCCAGTACTTGCCCAGTGGAACGCAGCCAGAAGCTCAGATGGATAACTCTCCGGGGTGACCACAGCTTTGCAGAGCAATTTTCATCCCAGCTTTTACTTGGCGAGAAGAACGAATATGAAGCGTGAACTCTCGATAGCCATGGCAGCCTTCACGCACTCCTACGGCATGAGCCACTCCGACTCCGAGACATGCTCCTTGCATGAACTTTGGGCAAGCCAAGGCTCCTGCAGGCTGCTGCAGGTGAACCTGCCATATCTTGGTTGACTCAGCCCGGAGATCCCTGGTGAATTAGCCTGGCTGCTACACCCATCGCATGAACTTTCTCATGATGGGCAGCTACAAACCAGATTGTCGTGGCAGAAGACCCAGGTTCAGCTAGGAATTCTCTTGTAGAGAGAACAAAGTGTGGGTTCGATATGAGCCACTACCTTCTCTTTGAGATATCAGGAGAGCATCTTTACTGATGGCCAAATAACATGGTTTCCTATTCTCCTATTTCTACTGAGCTTCCTTTTGCTGTTTTCCCTATGCCTCAACTCCTTTCTTCGGCTTGGAGCACCTCCAGGACAGCTATCAGGAGGCAGCTTGAGACGCCCAGATAACAAACCACACGTCCCAGACACACACTGGGGGACACAGCTGAGACAAGTGTTCCTCCTCGCTATCTCTTCTTTCTCACCTTCTCATTTAGCTCAAGAACTACCATCCCCACAGATAAAAAGCACAAATAAAGGGGTTCACACTCAGGGCTCCCAGGAGAATGTTGCCAACCATCACTGGTTTTGTAAATCGTTTTGTCAATTCAGTAACATGAAAAAGCCCAAATCCGTATCTTCCTTCAGCCTACTGTCCCTAATAAATTAATTAAATTAATAACCCTGGCAATTTAAACTTAAAAGCTAAAGGACACGTTGTTTCCAACCGTTATGCTGCTGTTTGCAAATCCACCTGCCAATCAACTGCAGGGAAAAAAAAAGTAAAACAACAAAAAGGAAAAAAAAGTAGTCATTTGTAAAGAGCTTTCTTCTTTGGAAGAATAAACCAGAATGATATTTATCAAAGACGTGCTTGCCCTTGAGTCTAAAAAAAGCAAGCATGGAAATGCCTTCACATTCTTTTTAGTTCTAAGGCATGTCTTTTTGTTCATGCTTAACTGCAGAAGAAAAATTAGGAACAAGTGTGTGCATACCAGTGCATGTGTTAGCATCGCCTTTAATTGGTTAGGAGTAAATTAATAGCTGCTTGCAATAGTTCTGGCAATCTGTTATAAGCTATGTAAATTTTTAAAAGAGGTTTCTTGAAAAGGCTGGCTGAAATCCTGTAATTCATATTCTGCTGGGGGAATTGATTTGAGAAATAATAATGAAATGTTTTACCTCGGTGATGAATCTCAGTTTTGTTGCAGTGCAATTTTTTAAAGATTCTTGTAAATAATGCTACAAGTGTTTCTAAGAATAATCTACTTGAAATAAATATATCTGTCTCTGAATTAATAGCATTTTTTTCCCCTCTGTTCTTTTTCACCTCTTTCTTATTCCACCATTCCAGGGGTTCATTGCAAAGCCACATCAGCTTTGATATTATTATAATAAATTAAAACCCAACTTTGGTTACCATGTGGCCTGCTCCAGTCACTTTTAATAACAGTTTCGCTATTGAATTCCGTGGGAACTTAATCAAATCCTTAAGAGAGAGGTCCAGGTTTATACAGGCGAGCTGGAAAGGGCCCAACACACCACTGACCCTTCACGGTGAGCCTGCCTCAGCCACTTCAGTGGGAGCCATTAGACGTTGATTGGGACGGGGAAAACCACCTAACGTGACTGCCCAGGGCACTCGTTAAGGCTGCTGGAGAAGAAAGTAAGGCCTCAAATGAGAAAGATGAGGCCATGGACCTGAACCTCCCACAGTCACAGAATCATAAAATTCTCTCGGTTGGAAGGGACCTCTCAGATCATCGAGTCCAACCATCAACCCAACACTGACAAAAGGCACCACTAAACCATAGACTCATAGAATGGTTAGAGTTGGAAGGGACCTTAAAGACCACCAAGTTCCAACCTCCCTGTCGTGGGCAGGGACACCTCCATGTCCCACAGCACCATGTCTGCCCGTCTTTTAAATACCTCCAGGGATGGTGACTCTACCGCTTCCCTGGGCAACCTGTTCCAAGGCTTAATATCCCTTTCAGCATAAAAAAAAATTCCTATTATCCAATTAACGACTCCTTCGGCACAGCCAGGAGAAGGTAAAAGTCCCTATGGCAATGTACCAACAGTCAAATGTCCACATCTCATCATGCCACTCATCTGTTCAGTAACTACCCACTATTCATACAGACCATCTACACTGCAGATGGTCGGTGACCACCTCTCAAGACCAAAACTGTGAGTCTTAAAAGGCTCCCAATTCAAGACACGGGGTTTTCCTCCTGGTTTCAGGGAACTTGCAGTGACCACACTTCAGCTGGACATGTACTATCTGCCCAAGGTGGTCAGCAGTTTTAAATTGCTGTTGGCAATCAAACACCTGGACAGAGACACTTCCACTTATCTGGGGAACAACCTCAGCAGTGGGAAACTCAGGCCAAAGAGGCCCACCCCTAAAATACAGCCCAAAGAAGAAAGTTGGAAAGCTTTCTTGCTTGTCCTAGGCAGGTAATACAGAATGCCTTTGGAGGAAAGCCCCAGGACAGGAACTGACTAAAAGCAAATTACTGATATGGCTTTTATTATGACTGCACAGATCACTCCTGCAATGCCCCTTGCTGGTTTAGCTCTATTTTTTCTCTTATCTTGTATATCTGACACTTTCCTTCTGAATGCTTAGCGGTATACGCAAGAATGTATCTTCTACTGTGAATAATGCTGTTATCCTTTAATAAAAAATCAGAAGCTACCCAAAAAAGAAAGAGGGAGGGAAGGAGGAAGGCTATGAAAAAATATGGCTCGGTGCCTAGAAACCTTCAATATGTTGTAAAAGGAAAAGCTGGCTAATTAGGTTCTTGCGTAGTCTATTCTAGTCCCCTCTGTGCCGCAAGAAATTTAACCCGGCTCACTTGGCTGATGGCTGGAGAAGTGGGAATACAGTGTGGGAGCTCCGGAATCAGATTATGGAGATGATCTATGAAGTAATGAGGCAATGAAATGCAGCTGGATGCAGGGATTTCACCGCTGGGCTCAAAACACAGGGAAAAGGTTCTCAAATTAACCAGAAGGCTGGTCCACCCCACGGCTCCTCATTGCACTTGGCTGTACTAAAGCTTCCCACCAAACTGGCCCCCACATCGCTTGTGTGCTGAGTGATGCAAGGCAGGGAGAAAAAGGCTTTGGAAGAGCTGGCTGCTACTCCAGATGCTCCAAGAGATTGGCCAGGCTGGACCGTTTTGGAAGACAGGAGGCAAATGATGCAGGAAGCACCATAAGAGCTTATGGATGCACTCCCTGAGCTCCCAGTTTTTAACATCTGCAACCAAACTCCGCGTTTCTGCGGAATAAGTAGGGTGCAAACCCGCGTGGAGTGGAGAATGTGATCTGGAGCTTAGGAAGGACAAATGGGATGGAAATGGACCTGTCAGAGCGACCATCCCCACAGGCGTCAGGCTCTACCCCCTCCTGCCTCCTACCACCCAGGTGGGCTTTCCCCGGAGTCACCACCTGGGGCTGGACCTCGCTTCTCCCAAGGAAAGCAGGAGGGAAGCGGCTCTCGTGCAGGACCTCCAGCACAGCTGCTCACCTCATCCCCAACATTATTCATAAACGTGCTGATTCGGGAACAGCTGCTCCCAAGTCATTCTACGTTTGCTAAGGCTGGGGGTTCTTAGAATAGAATCATAGAATGGTTAGAGTTGGAAAGGACCTTAAAGATCATCGTGTTCCGACCCCCCTGCCCTGGGCAGGGACACCTCCCACCACACCAGGATGCTCCAAGCCCCATCCAGCCTGGCCTTGAACCCCTCCAGGGATGGGGCAGCCACAGCTTCTCTGGGCAACCTCTTCCAGTGCCTCACCACCCTCACAGCAAAGAAGTTCTTCCTAATATCTCATCTAAATCTCCCCTCTTCCAGTTTAAAACCATTACCCCTTGTCCTGTCCCTCCCCACCCTGACCAAGAGTCCCTCTCCAGCTCTCCTGGAGCTCCCTTCAGATCCTGGAAGGCTGCTCTAAGGTCTCCCCTGGAGCCTTCTCTTTTCCTACGCTTACAAATGACCTGCCTGCAACTTCCACTGCCACGTTATTGTAATGACCTGGGTAAAACTTGTCATCTCACAGAGATTTTGGTGACCCCAGCTTGGTAAATGGTGTCTTGCTAGTGACTTCGGGTTGCAAAAGGTGACACTTCAAAGTCTAGTGAGGTGATCTTAGCTGGAGACCAGCTGCTCAGCAACAAACAAGCTGAAGAATTCCTTTGAAAAATACGGCAGATCCTTTAAAGGCCCAGGGTTGTATCTTTGGGCAGAGGCAGGTGGAGAGAGAGCATCGCTGCTACCGTGGAGTGATGCCTACGTGTTCATAAACAAGGACACAAACTACCCGTTGGCCCATCCAGGCAGGAGGCTTGGAAAGAAATACATATACCCAAACACCACACGGCTCAATTTGCATACTAATTAATCCGTAATATCTTATTTGCATATATATTCATCTGAAGGTGCTATACAAAATACTTGATTTTAAGGAGTCCGAGTGCGCACTTGACAGCCAGCCACGGCAATCTTCATTTTAGGTTAAAAACGGAATTAATCATGGCTTTGGTTAATATTAAAGACCAATTTCTAAGAGAGAAATGCAAAACATCTGCAGCCTGGAGTCATTAGGGGTAAAGTTGTTGAGGCCAAGGAATTTATTCAGCCTGCACAGCTCGGTGAGGTGACTCAGAGCTTCCTCCTGCTGAGTCAGATGGGCTCCCCGTGTCTTCTCCTGGGCAGGCTGCTGCTACCACCAGCCACATAAATATGGCATGAACGTGGGTAATTCACCCTCAGTTGAGTGTCATCTCTCCTCCTGGAGACCGCAGCACCCATCACAGGCAGAGCTGCGAAGTGACAAGGGCAGAGGGAGGGGGTTTTGTCTCAAATAAGTCAAGGAAGGGAAAAGGGATGGGAAAAGCCGAGGTGTTTCTGCTCAGCAGGACGGGGTCCGAGGTGGAAGCACGAGGTGGGTGCTGATCGTTGCCCCAACCTGGCAGGGTGTTTACACTGAAACATCACCAACCAGATCTGCTGCTTCATCAGAAAAGCAAGAGTTTGTGGAGTTATGGCTCATCCAAGGAAGGCTTTGGGGTATATCCAAGGTTTCCCGGTCACTTTGGATCACATCCAAAGCCAGACACAAACTCTCACTGACCTGCCTTCCTGAGGATATAGTTTCATCGTGGGCTGGAAGGGAACTCTCAGCTAGAAGGTCTTAAAAAAAATGCCTAAACCCATAAGAAATGGATTTAATGGCACCGACCCACTAAAACTATGACCTCGGACATAGACAACACGCTGAGGGCGTTGTGGGGTGTGGGTGGCATCTACTGCTGGTCCCCAGCGGCCCATCGGGGATGAGGACAGGGCTCTGCAGAGGGCACAGGGGCTTGAGAGGGATCCCAGCTGTGAGGAACATCATTGCCTTGCCTTTTAGATGGTGTTTCTATTCATGGAAAAGAGTTTGCTGAATAGGAGCAATATGATTTTAAGACGACTATTATTTACTGCGCAAGCTGCCACCGCAAACTGTGATTAAAGGTGTTCTTTTTGCTAAGACACAGCTCTTTTTTACTGCAAGCTCTGCCTTTAAATTTTGCTGATATTTTGAAAAAAGACAGGCGCAGAGGGAGAGCGATGGGGACGGGAAAGCATCCCCAGGGAGGCTAGGTAGAGCTGGATGCAAGCACATTGCGCTTTTCTCCTTGGGGCCAAGGTGAGGGCCATGGTGGCCAAGGGGACTGTGGATTTGGGGAAGAAGCCTGTTGTGTTTGTATTTCTTAAAAGAAAATGGAAAAATGGGAAAAGCTTATGGACTGAGCCATGGTGTTCTCAGGTGGTGTTAAGGGTCCATTTAATCCAAAAAATACTGAACAAATCTATACTGACGTCAGCTCCTGGTAGGCTTATGTGTGATGGTGCTGTGGAGATAAACCCAACCCTGTGTGATTCCTGTCCTCCTTGCAGGGGGTGACAGAAGGGACTCGGGTTATAAGACCTGGCAGCTAGGGGTCACTTCTGGGGACCTTGGCCTGTGTCCCACGGCAAGGGGGTGGAGAAGAGAGAAGAGGAACATCAGCCCGCTTAATGCTCTTGCTCTGGGACATCTTATCCAGGGGGAAAAACTTGTAAATCCTGCAGCTGTCTGAGCCACACTGGCATCCATCCGGGGGGCCAAGGGGAATCCTCTGCACGGAGGGATGCTTCCTTCTCCTCTCTGCAGCTGGTCCCCCCAACCGCCATCTGGAAATACCTTTCCTCATGCTCCAGTGCCAAGGAACAGCTTGCTTACACCTTGCTTCTGCTCTACCCTCCCTCTCATCAAATTCCTCCCCTCAGTCCCCAGCGAATGACATAACTCCTGCTTCACTTATTTGGTTTTACTGCCCGTCTACGAGCTTTCCAAAGAGTGCTTCATCCTTAGAAATATATCCTTGGCCTTAGCAGTCTGGATCCTGTTTGCCCAGGAAAAGCCTTTAAAGGATATGAATTCTGGACCATCATGATTTTAAAGAGGACCACGGGAGATCATAGCACTAAACAGATGGGCCTTGACACTAAAAGATACCTTGATTAAATTACATCTGTGCTCAGCAAAAGCTCCGATGTAACTACAGTGACTCTATTTATGCCACGGCACTGACAATCTGTAACACGCGTACGGTGCTCGGTTCAGTTCGGTATCGCCTGAAGGAAATAAAGAGTCCTGTGAAATCTTTTTTTGAAGCAAGTTAAGTGGCAGGTAAGGGTTTCTCCGGGAGGAAGGAATTACACCCACCCAGAGGATGCCATGGGAACGGTGATGCTCCAAGCACCCGTCTCCAGCTGCCTCCAGGGGGGAGCTCCCCAGGGAGCGACAGCAACTCCTGCACCTCAGAGAGTGAGCCGAGAGCAGAAAATGTAAAATCACAGAATCGTAGAATGATTAAAGCTGGAAAAGGGACCTTAAAAGTTCCAAACCCCCCTGCCCTGAGCAGGGACACCTCCCACCACACCAGGTTGCTCCAAGCCCCATCCAGCCTGGCCTTGAACCCCTCCAGGGATGGGGCAGCCACAGCTTCTCTGGGCAACCTCTTCCAGTGCCTCACCACCCTCACAGCAAAGAAGTTCTTCATAATATCTAATCTAAATCTCCCCTCTTCCAATTTAAAACCGTTACCCCTTGTCCTGTCACCACTCTTCCAAAATAACGCCTTTAAGCTTTAAAAAAATCAATGTTGACATTTATTCAAAAATGGGAGTTGGCAGCTCTCCAAGGCTTCGCCAAGTGCATTTAACGTAGTCAAACGCCCAGTCCTTCCTCCTCTTCCTTCCAACAACAATGTTTTTTTAAAGGCGAGCTCTGCAAAGCTCTGCGGCAAAGCCTACACCCCTTCCTTTTTTTTCCTTCCTCTCCCCCCCCGCCCCCTATTTTTTTCCCCTCGACTGAGCTGCTGGATGCAAAGACTATTTATAGAGAGTGGGATCAGAGACAGGCTTGAAGAAAATCTAGATCAGGGTGCTCTAAAAACTGAGAGGTGAGAAAGGATTGTCTGGGAGCCAAGATTTATAAAAGAGAAACGTGGGCTCAGCCCTGGCTCCTCTCTGCTCCAGCACATCTGAGCGAGTCACCCAGTGTCCCCACCAGCCCTCGGTAACGCTTCTCCCCTCCCTGGGTTCTGATCTTCCCTAGGATCCCCGAGAGTCACAGAAATACAATGAATTTCCCAGGGAAGCTCATAGCCAGCCTTGTCCCGTGGTGCTGTCTCGACACGGCACTGAGCCTTGGGTCTCCCCGCTCCCGGGAGCTTCACGTCAACCAAGCCCCCAGCTCCTGGGGGCACCATCTGCGATATTTGGGCTGCAAGAGTCCTTTGAATACAGCTCAGCAATACCCAGCACGTTCTGCAGCTGCCTTCTGGACGTGGGAGATGTAACCACCAGGTCACGGGAGGTGATTCTGCTCCTCTGCTCTGCGCTCCTGAGACCCCACCTGGAGTCCTGTGTCCAGCTCTGGAGTCCTCAACACAGAAAGGACATAGAACTGTTAGAACGGGTCCAGCGGAGGGCCACGAAGATGATTAGAGGGATGGAGCATCTCTGCTGTGAGGACAGGCTGAGGGAGCTGGGGCTGTTCAGCCTGGAGAAGAGAAGGCTCCGGGGAGACCTTAGAGCAGCCTTCCAGGATCTGAAGGGAGCTCCAGGAGAGCTGGAGAGGGACTCTTGGTCAGGGAGTGGAGTGATAGGACAAGGGGGAATGGTTTTAAACTGGGAGAGGTGAGATTTAGATTGGATATTAGGAAAAAAATTCTTTGCTGTGAGGGTGGTGAGGCACTGGAAGAGGCTGCCCAGGGATGTTGTGGATGCCCCATCCCTGGAAGTATTTAAGGCCAGGCTTGATGGGGCTTGGAGCAACCTGGTGTGGTGGGAGGTGTCCCTGCCCATGGCAGGGGGGTTGGAACACGATGATCTTCAAGATCCTTTCCAACTCTAACCATTCTATGATTCTATTCTATGAACTCCAGCCCTGCTCAGGGAATTTTGAGCTCATCCACTGTCAGAATATCACAGCATCCAGACATACGAGCTGACAAATTTTGCGGCTGCAAACAGCAGGGGCTTGCAGGGAATGTGGACACCAGGGAATAAAATGGGAATACTTTCCTTAACGTGAAGACAAGCGAAATCCATATGGGCTTTCCAGACAGTCTCTCGGCCCTCTGGAAAGCCTGCAGCTGCTACATGGGAAGAGTGCAATTCCAATATTGCCAGCTCCCATAAGGGCTTAGTGCATTAGATACTGGTTGCAGAAGCCAGTGGAAATAGGTTTTAGCCTACGCTGCTGCTGTAATGAAATGAGAAAAGAATACCCTTAAATAATTCTTTTATGATCACGTGTATCTCGTCTATAGACCTCTGATTTTCAAACCCGCTCTGAGCAAAGAAGCCAATTAATCTCCGGAAAGAGAAGACAAAAATCACCTCCAACAGCGTATTTCCCAGTAGGTAACAGACCAGGTTCTGTGTTCCTTTGCCACCGAGGAAAGGCAGGATAACCGGAGCCCTTGGCTTCCATCCTGCAAAGCTGCTTCAGGGTCACGCCAAATCAACAGAGATCAGATTTTGACCCAATTACAGATTTTAATTCTTTCGCCCCTAGACATATGTTTTCTAAATTGTTTCTCTGAAA
>VZRU01021103.1:71661-99554 GCA_013398155.1 Pedionomus torquatus | reverse complement strand
TTCCAACTCTAACCATTCTATGATAAATTTCTGCCACCTTTAGGGTGACCAATTTCTTCCACTCATGTATTTCGTAGCTTATTGAACATCCTTTCTAGGCTTTCTATACTTTCTTTTCATCCATCCTTTCTATACTTTCTTTTCATCCATCCTTCCTATACTTTCTTTTGCACGGCAATCGCCCTTCACAACTGCTCTCTAAAGTAAGTGGGTCTCCTCTTTCCCGTTTGGCCCTTCTTTGGGAGCTGAGGAAGGGGATAGGTGTGCACCCACGAAAGCACGTGGCAAAAAAAAAGCCATTTCTTCCTTTCAGTCAGCATCTTTTCGCTATACTTGTGAGCTGCTTGCTAAAAATTTATCTCTTTTGGGAGGAAAGCGGTTAATTGGCCCCAGAAACTCAACAGTGCTTTTTGGTGTTGGCAAGGGGCACGTACTTTCAGTCTCTGTACACCACTTACTGCTTTTCAGGTCTCTTGAGAGCTCAAAGAGGGTTGAAAAATGTTGCTAATTCCTCTAATCTTTCAGCATAGAGTTGAGATGGGGCATGAAGTATGTCATTCAAAGGATACTTGAGCAACATGATTGGCTAATGGTGAGTCCTAGCAGCAGGGACAGCATTTTAAATATGCACTACCAGAACACAGGCTTTTAAGAAGCATTTCTCCTCGCCCTCACCTCGACGTTTGCAACACCGTAGATGGCTTTTCTAATTGTAATAAGTCACAACAGGGCATGCCTTGTTGGGCCATAATCATACTTGTCAGGCTGCTGATAGCACTCCTCCTCCGGGTTCGTGGCTGGCGTACACCCGAGGAGTGCAATTACGGTGTGACAATGATTGCCCTGGTGTGCCTTATTATCCAGGCAAGGCACCGAAGCAAGTGTTTGTGTGCGTGCACATGCAGAGACAAAGTACATCTGAGCAGGCCCTTGCCAGATAATTAACGAACTTGCATTAACCCTATCCCAACATTTCCTTAATTTGAATGTTTCTTTCGTAGCTGCTATTTCATCCTGCTTCTCAGGTAGGTCCCAGGAAGCCTGAGGACTCCCTTCTCCTTCGCTCTTTGCTGTTTGGTTTTGCCTCAGCATGAATTTTGAGTCCTGACAAGGGTGTCATCCTGCCAGCCTTGGAGTAGGAAGATGCCTGTTCAGCTGTAGGGCACAGGAATCACAGCCTGTGCTTGCAGGAGGTCCTCTCACATCAGGTGGAAGGTTTGAGCCGAGCTTTTATGCCCTGATGGCCCATGGAGGCTATGTCTGGCCACCTCCCTGACCAGTGTGTTTCGATAGTGCCCTGCTCTGCTCAGACCCAGACCAGCAGATCCGAGATCTCATTTCACAGAAGTCCTGCTGCTTTTGGAAAGGGTGGACCTTGGATGGGTGGACCTCAGATTGTTGGACCTTTGGAACCGACAATGTGAAAATGAAAAGGGTGGCTACTTCAGCAAACCCTGGAGTTATCCCATCTCCTTTAAAATTTTTTTGGTATTATTCCTTAGGTTTGGGTACATTTGGATATGCAGAACGTGAAATGTATTCATAGCAGCTAGAAGTGTGACATGGAAGTGATGTCCTTCTCCTGCAATGCCACCTGTAGCAGGGGACCTCTGCACAGGGCTGGGGGACACCCGAGAGTCAGTGCACCATCATTTGTTTGGAATTAAGGAAGCTGCTTATCCAGCAGACAGGGAAGAGGCACTTCTCTCATTTTTCCAAGGCTTATGCTGTCAAATTTTTAAGTCATAAGAACGGAATGAATTCTATGATCCACATGGTTTTTTTGGGGAATATCTCTTCCAGCTCTGAGGATTTTTAATTGCAGATGTTGTTAAGATGTCATTTTTAAGGGCCCGATAAAAAAGAGCTCTGCCATTTCCACATTCTTGAGCTTTGAGCAGCCTGCATTCTTCAGCTGCTCAACAACAACAGCCCGTCTCCCTGGGTCCCGAGGATGCTGAGAACGGGAAGGCTCGATCTTTGCAGAGGAGCTGGTGTTTGTCATCGCACCGTAGCACGTACCCGGTCCAGAGGCTGTAAATTTTCCTTTCTGAGAGGTGGTCACCAGTGGGATTCTGTGAAAGCTAATGCAATGTTTCCTGAGGTTACGGGTTGCTGGGCTGGGGTCAGTGCTCGGACCACAGACATCAGGTGTTTGAGCTAAAAATATTTTCCGGCATCTGCCAAACTGGTGAAATTTTCCGTCTTTGCTGCTGTGTTCAGTTCTTGTGATGGTTACGGAAGATCTTGGCTCCTTTTTGTCCTCCCTCGATAGCAGAAGTTAATGGCTTGCACGTGGACTCCCTTGAAAAAACTCCCATGTTTACTTGTTTTCCTCTCTGGTGTTAAATTTCATTTCCTCTGCTCCTGCCGTTTCTCTGTGAACCTAGTGCTCGTTGGGGTTTAACACACGGGCTGGCTTTCCTCAACAACAACAAACAGCGATCCCCTTCACTGCTTTGGGAAAGGCCACTCACTCCGCACATCCAAAAGGATCCTGTGCCTGGATCCCTGCGGCTCTGCTGGGTTCTCTCAGTCTAAGGCCAGGGAAGTAAAATTTGGAGAGAGCAGACCTAACGATATCGAGCTGTATGGGTGTTAGACCTGTGAGCCAGAGGGAGGTAGGGAAGGGCTGGGGTGCCAGGTTCACTAAGAAATGCTTTTGCGTTCACAGAAAACAGGCTAGTGACCTAGTTTGGCTCTTGGGATTTACATCCAGCTGCAGACAACTACCAGGAGGTACCCTGGTGATGGGGAGACCTGGAGCATTTGGCATCCCTGATGCCCCTGCCAGTCTCCAAGAGCCTTTCTGACCCCCAGAAGGCCAGTTTCAGACGGCTGCCTCTCCCTCTGTGCGCCGCCAGCAGTGTAGGATTCCCCCTGACATCCCTCAAATTCCCTAATGTGCCATTTCAAAATGTTTTGGCTCTTCCTTAACTGTGTTTGGTTACGAGGTATCGCTCCAGTTCTTCAAGGGCGAGCACCGCTGATCTACATGCTCTTTGTGACCGATTATAGGATTTCTGGGCTCAGTCTGGCATGCACCGTTCAGGATGGTCTCTTAAATGAAATCTCTATCTATCACATATACATCCTCATCAAATTACTCTCCCCTCCCCTCTGGATCTGCACGCCGACCCTACTGCTTTGATGTTACAGCACTGAGGAATTTATAAGACATGGTATTTTTTCCCAGCAAGAAAACACGAGCAAACCATCTATTATGATAATTACTGAAACTGATTTACATCTTGGGAAAAGATTAGGCGGCAGCTGCCGCCGCCGCCGCTGCCTTGGAAGTGTCCCATAATGATATCAAACTCCAGGCCTAAGGAGAAGTACGAAAAGGCAGCCCGAAAACCTCTGGATGTATATATCTTCTGATAAGTCTCCATGGATTTGCTGATAAGGCTGCCCCTGGAAGGATTCTTGCTTCTGGTTCTCTCACCAGGCAGAGGGATTTTCCCCTCCTTGCAGTTGTGCTTCCAGGGAGCATTTGAATTTGGTAGGACTTTAAAGAACGACAACCAGAGCAAAATTAGAGTCAGACCCCGCTAACACCTCGGTGTCTGACAGCATTACCTAGCGAGTCGCACGGAGAGCTCTGCCACAAACACATCTGGAAAACCTGCTTTCAGAGAAAAGTCGAATGGGTCCTTCAGTGTCTCTCCTCCAGCTTTCGGAAGCTCCTCTTGCAGATGCGTTAATGCAAACAATTAGCTTCACGGGAGTAATTTCCTATGGCCGAGTAAATCCTTGAAGCATCTTGAGCCTTTGCCGTAGCTATTAAGAGGAGTTTTCTCTGGCTCCAGTTGGTGCCTAAGGACAGCTCAGGTACCTCCTCACTTGCCTCCCCCGCTGTTCAGACCCCTCTCAAGTAAGGTATATGTAGAGTTGGGAGAATTATGCAAAATATTTGGGGCACATGCGACAGTTCTTGCTGTTGTTAGCCTGCTGAGGTTTTACTGATAGCTGAGTTTTACTTTTAAAACTACCCCAATATCAAGTTTGAAGGGATGAGCGTGTTTTGAAATTCAAATTATTGCTGAGAATGCCAGAATTCACACAATCTAAATGATTGTTTTGAGGCTGTTATTAAATAGGAAATATGAATATACCAGGATATTATAAAAAAACGTATGGATGAATTACAGCATTTGGACTTTTTTATATTCTAATATTTATATTCTATGAGTTTAAAACGTTATGAACAGCAGACATCCAATGAAATCCAAGGGCCTTTCACCATCTTGGCGCATGAAACTCGCAGCCATGTAATACTGAGGTTATTCCAGTGGCTGGAGTCTGACAGGGCTCAAACAATAGTATAAATAATTTCCCCTGGGCTACGGGAGGGTCACCAACTGGGGTTGGGGATCACCAATTCTCCTGCCACTGGGTCTTACATTCGGTTGTGAAGGCGCTGAGGTGCTGTCAGGCTGCTCAGGCTGAAGAAAAACGGGCAACAGTCTTAGGCAGCGTGAAGTTTTCCAGGTTCCCCCGGGTGACTGGGGGTAGATTTGGGGATGTTTAGGATGCCTGTGCCGAGGGGAAAAGATGCAATATGCATTTAGAGATTTTAAACGTCACCAAACAATGGAACATAGAAAGTGTGGGCAAAATGAGGTAAATGAATCATACTCGTTACTGTATGTATAGTTTACTGTGTGATGATGTTTTACAGGGGTGCTATAACCCAAAACAGTGTCCCCTCTTCTACTCGTGGATCAGAATGGACAGGGATACCTTTCGTAAAGTTTTAAAGCACTTCCAGTGTTTAAGCTGGTACACAAGTAGTCTTCTGCGAGCAAATCCATCTGAAACTAATTTAGGGTTAGTGCCCACACCCCTTGGAGACGGCTTTCCAGAAGGTGTCCCATCCGCCAGTATTCCTAGATATTTTGTCCTCCTTCATGCAGCTGTTTATTGCCTCTAGTCCAAAATGAAGGTTATTCTTTGTGTTTAGCTGTTGCATCTGTACATCCCTGTAAGGTCCAGCCAGCGCAAAGAGGAAAGGTTGTTTGATGAGTGATGACCACGTGCTACTGGGGCACCAGAGCAGAAAGTCTCTTCCAAGGCCCCTGGCTATTTGGGCTGTTTCTAATCTCGTGGAGGCTCACGGAGCTGCAGCAGAACCGCAGAGCTCAGTCTAACGGAGATTATCAGAATTATTTGACTTGTTTGCTTAGGAGCTCACTGGCACCAGGTTTTCCCTGATGGCTGCTGGGATCCGTGTGGAAAAGCCCTACAGGATGTAATAGGAATCTTTGCAGAAACATGAAAAGGCCCTATTTAAACTGCTCTGAAACCTATAGAGTTTAATAGAGAGTAATATCCTTTCTATTATTGTTTTTAACTGTCCTATATAATTCTATATTAAATTCTTGAGAAAGGCTGTAATTTTCTATTAAATTCTTTCAGGCTTTTCCACAAGGGTTCAGTAATGTTTTTCATCTTTCCCAGAAGTCAATCACTTCAAGCCGCTAGCCATATGTACACACGATGTATATATACGCACACACATACGTAGGTGTGTTACTCCTCTGGAGTCCCTTGCCCACAGCCAGGGTCAGTTCTCTGAGGAGCGATTGCCCCAAAGAGTGGTCAGCCCCGGGGGCAGGATGTGGCTGGGTCATGGAATCATGGAATCATCAAACCATTCAGGTTGGGAAAGACCCTGGGGATCACAGAGTCCAACCATCAGCTCCACTCCACAAAGTTCTCCCCTACACCAGATCCCCCAACACCACATCTCAACCACTCTCAACCACATCCAGGGATGGGGACTCCACCACCTCCCCGGGGTCAAACCCACCCTTGCTGGGGCAGGTTCCCTTTCTCTGCTCACCGAGGACAGACCCTCTGCATCCCTCAGCTGGGGGGTAGAGGCTGGCAGGTCTCTGCCCGGTGCCTGTACCACCCGCCTGCCCGCTGGGGACACTTGCCTGCTCAGCAGGAAAGTCTTTTACAAGGGGAGGGAAAAGCGGTGGCAGCTGAAGCAGCAGTCCCAGCTGAGCTGCCTGCCTCCTGTGAATTAATCTGCCCCTTTTAAAACATCCATGCGCCTGTGGCTGCTCCCTGCACCCGAGCGGCTTTACAGCTCCCTGTGGTTTGAGGGGGAGATTCCAGCGGCGCTTTTCTCTGCGCGTTCGGTTTATCCCAGTGTTGGTGCTCAGACCACCTGATGCACACGTTGTGTTTGTCCATCTTGCTGGCACCCCGAGATGTCGTTGGCAGTCTGTCTCCTGCTCTTTGGGTCCAGACGCTGCTGCAGTCGCTCTGCTCACTGTGCGGTACGCAGGAAGCGTAAACTTCAGTAAACAAAACAAACACATCCAGTTTGTGAACTGGAGAATATTTTGTTCTTCCTTCTGGCCCTTCCTTAGGGCCATGAAGATGCTCAGAGGGCTGGAGCCCCTCTGCTGTGAGGACAGGCTGAGGGAGCTGGGGCTGTTCAGCCTGGAGAAGAGAAGGCTCCGGGGAGAGCTTGGAGCAGCCTTCCAGGATCTGAAGGGAGCTCCAGGAGAGCTGGAGAGGGACTCTTGGTCAGGAAGAGTAGTGATAGGACAAGGGGGAGCTCTTTTGAGGTCTGGATGTCCAAATCAAAGTGTATAAGCAACAGCGAGTAAATAAAAATATACCGGTATTTTTATATCTGTAAATAAACAAGGCGTTTGGTATGGGCTTGTGTAGTGAAGTGTCCGTGCAGAGCCATCTGCTGGGGTGGTGCCTGCCACTGGAGAGTGAAGTACACGAGATATGGAGCAGCTGGGAATGTACACGCTAAGATACGCTCGTCAGGCCCCCTGACAGCTATTCCGGAGAAACCCCCCGTCCTGTGGAGTGTGAATGTCTGGAAATTTGGGGGAGCAAGGAAGAAAGCACCGAAGTTTACCCACCAGAAAGTGCTGCTCCAGCGGTGGTGAACGTCTAAATTCGTGGAGTTGCAGCAAGGCGAAACCCTTGTGAGAGCGGCACCAAGCACTTTGCTTTCCTGGGAGATATTAATCAAAGTTCTGACCTTTTCCCTGGGAAGTTTGACTTCTCTTTAACTCCGTCCACGGGGTCACCAGACGTGCTGTGTTACTGGGGTCGCCTTCCCCGCGCAAAGCGTTCTTGGGCTCCCAGCTGATTTGCTGAAACTGGGATCTGTCCTGAGTGTGGTAAAATGCTGGGCTTTCCCAAGGGCTTGCCCAGCTCTCTTCTCCCTTCCAGCAGTGCATCAGTGTGGCCAAGCACCACTTCTCCTTCTCCTGTAATCTCAGTTCCCAGCTGCCAGTCAGCTGGAAGCCCGAGGCAGACGGTCGTATCGCTGCCGTGAGGGTGGAAAGGTGCTCAGCGTTAACAGCAGGAGCGCAGCAACAGCTTCAAGCCTGACACCTTCGGAAAAACATCTTCATCCTTCTTTGCAGGCACTTTGTCGCAGCAGGGGCATGGAAGGGGCAGGGCAAGCCCACTGGCTGGGGAAGGGATAAAGAAGAGAGAAGAACCCGAAAAACCCATCGTGAAGCAAAACCAGTTGGATAGGAAATTAGGGAGGACTGGAAAGGGCAGGGTAACGGGAAGTACAAATTGCATTTTGGGGGCTTTTTCTCTGCAGACACATGGTAGGATTTGAAACTGATAAAGAGCGTTTATATACACGATCTGATCTGGCAACACAGGTTTTAAAGCGAAGTCCAGGATCTTCTGACAGATCGAGGGAACTGATCTTTAGGCTCGATATGAAACTCAGGCCGGGAACGTTTGGCAGGGTTTAGCGTTTCCTAATGAAAGCTCACAGCGCCTGACATTGCGTCCCACTCTTGTTAAACCAGCAGTAGAAGTTTTAATGAGCCAGTGTTCATGAAATGGCTTTAATGTCCCCCTGAAAAAACAGCCCCTCATATCACAGCAGCCTTTAACACCATCCAGGGGACTAAAAGTTTACAGCCTGCCTTGGGCGACACGTGGTGCTTGGCTGTCCCGGACCCAGGGCAAGAAACGGAGTCACAGACCCTGTGCCCCATCTCCTCCCCCCTGGGGGCTAGAGAGAGTAAGTACCTCTTGCCCCCTTAAGTGAAATAAGTGATTTCACCTCGTTTTGCGTCCTGGCTGAGAAGGAGAAGGCTGGGAGTTCGGAATATTAAACAGGCTTGAAACCCTTTCCATGTGAGATGCCCAGGTGCAGGCAGACTGGCTTCCAGGTGCTCCCCATGAGCTCCTCCAGGTGACATCTCCCACCCCCCTGTTCCACCTCCATGCAGGTTGCTACCTGTAATACAAGAATTAGGCCTGGTAGAGAACTGTTGCGGTCACCTTTTCTGGCTCCTGGAGGCTTCTTTCTTCCAGTTGTGCTTTGTTGGGTTTATTCCCTCGTTGATGGCTGCTGGGGTGAGAAACGACTCAGGGGGCTGAAGCAACCTGCTGGCAGGGGACTTGCCCAAGTTACCAGCTTGACTCCTGACTTGGTGTGATGTAAACTTCTTTTTCTGAGTCCGGCGTTGTGGGCTGAGGCTCATCCCGTGTCCCCTGGCTTTGGATTTATTTCTCCTCCTGTGCTGGATGTCTTCTTTTTGCAGTTTTCTTCTGTTTTGCCACCCTACAGACTCACTGTAGCTGCCTCACGTACCGAGTATTCCAACGCACTTGGACTTTGCCTGTTGCCCTTGGATTTTTTGTAGCTATTTGACAGCAAGGTAAAAATCCGTTTGTACCGTGATCCCAAGTTTTTCCCTTTGTGACAAGCAGGCTGCTGGCTCTCGCTCTGTTCCTTTCCCCGTGTGCCTCGCGCTGCTCCTTCTCTGGGCTTGTTGCAGGACGTGATGGTGTTTCCCTGGCCCTTCAGTCGGTGCTGAGGAACATCATCCGTAGGGAGATGCCTCCTGTTGGCATGTGGTGGTCCATGCTGTCTGATAAGCAACACACTTCTGTCTTCTGTGTCTTTGCCATCGATCTACGGGCTGTCTCTGCCGCTGTTATCGTCGCAGGCGTTCAAGGGAAGACGCCTTGGGCTCGGATTCCCTCTTGGCGCTGAATTTCGTGAGTGCTGTTGCAGGGCACAGGGGGAGGTTGGCTGGGCAGAGGGTCCTGGGTCATGAACCCTGACAGAACACAGCATCAGGTCCCTGAGCTTGCTTCTTGCCCTTGTGCCCCCCCAGGAGACCTTCCTGATGGGGATAAGAGCAGTTTCGTGCAGTGACCATAGAGTCCCTCTCGCTGACAGCAAAAAGCTGCCCGTCAGCACTTCCCAAGGTTTAGTTTTGAGGCTTTTTTTTAAACTGTAGAATCTGAAAATTAGAAAACACGCCTTTACACCCTGGATTCTCTTTTCACAAACAGCACACGGCAGGCTTGTTTTTTGGATCACCTCACAGGGGTCTCCAGCCCCAGGTGTGAAACACATACCAGTCTCATGAGATAATTCCCAATCCCCCGGGATGACTGCCAGACACCCTGAGGCAGCGCCGCTTTCCCCAATTCGGCTGGAAGCGTGGGGTTTACCTCTGGTAGGAGTTGCTTCATGTGTTCTGATCAGCTCTGGGATTTGCCTCCATTGTGTCCTCTGGCATCTTTTAGCAAAAGAAATAACGTTGCTGCCCCCTCATTCCACGGGGCACATCAGCTTTGACTCCTGATGGAGAAATGCCCCAGTTTTTTTCTTAGAAAGGTTTGAGGAGATCAGAGCCAGAAGGGATGCTCTAAAGCTAAAGCTGGGTTCTCAGCCACACACATTTTACTGTGTCCTCCTACTTGGAGTCCTCCTAAGGAATGATATTTCACTATTGCTTTGTGATGCAGATTCCCCCCCCCCTCTATTCTGTTCTCCTAAGACCCCACCTGGAGTCCTGTGTCCAGCTCTGGAGTCCTCAACAGAGAAGGGACATGGACCTGGTGGAACGGGTCCAGCAGAGGCCACGAAGGGCAGAGGGCTGGGAGCACCTGAGGCTGGGAGAGCTGGGGCTGCTCAGCCTGGAGAAGAGAAGGCTCCAGGGAGAGCTTGGAGCAGCCTTCCANGGTTCAAGGCCAGGCTGGATGGGGCTTGGAGCAACCTGGTGTGGTGGGAGGTGTCCCTGCCCAGGGCAGGGGGATTGGAACGGGATGTCCTCTGAGGTCCCTTCCAGCTCTAACCATTCTATGATTCTATGGCTCCTCAGTCTTGATCTGAAATCCCATGCTGTGGTTCCCCAGGTGTGCTGACTTCAGATCAGTGCATGCTTACTATTTCTCTTACGTTTCCTGTAGGATGAGGTTCTGCACCTACTCTGCCCTACTGCTGCCCGTCTTCTCGCTCCATCCTGTGTCTGTTGGCAGCCTCTGGAAAGATGGCTGTCTCTTTCTCTCCTGGGTTTCATTCCCAACTCGTGTGATTTCCTTGATGCTTTCCGGTTTCTCGGGACGTTTTGATACCGTAATCCTGCATTGCTTCTCTGTTGTCAGCTCCTTCTGCAATAGCGATGGCGTTAGTCACAGCCTTGGTGGCTGGGAGTTGCTCTGATGAATGGTTGGGTTTACCCAGCAGGCTGGAAGGATTTGTGACCAGCCGGAGGCACTTGTGTGCTTGCCAAAAGGTACAGCAGAGGTTGTCAGGAGGGTTCCTCTAATATACCATATGTCTGGGTTCAGTTGTTGGCGTCACTAGCAGGAATGCTTTGCCCCAGAGACCCCGTGGAATGTCATTTATGATGACAGTGGGTTTCAAACTGTGTAATGGTACGAGTCTGGCGTACCCAAAGTCTTCCTTGTCGCTGCTGGGCTGGAGGTTACAGCTAAAGATGTAGCTTTGCCAGCTCTTTCCTTAGAGACTTCATCACAGGTAGTGGAGCTCTATGTCTCAGCAAGCTCAGGTTGCCAACAGGAATCTGGTTTTAACCTTAGTTTATGCAAGGTGTCCGTCCTTGAGATGTGTCTGTATATTCAGTGGCACAGCTGCACTGTATTCCTTTGTGCTCAGAGTATCTGGCGTGAAACTACAGCCCTGCCCAGGGCTTGTCCTCTTCTGCCTGCATCTCCTTGTGTAAACCCCGAGTGGCAGCATCTCCTGCTTGGTGGGTTTCTTACAACAGCAGGAATTTGCCCACCAGCCTGTCAGTGTTTTCCCTGTCCGTGGCTTCGGTATGGTTGTGTGTCTTCAGCCAGCTCTGCTCATTTGCCTCATGTCGGTAAGGCTGCAGTGCAAATAATTCCATTTTCCAGCAAATTGGTTTAACAACACACTTGGAAATATGGTCAGTTCAATGCTCGGCTATCTCCTTCTGCGGTATCTGTGCACTGATTGTCTGTAACGTCTGCTGAGATCTTGCTGCAATCAGCAGCAAAGCTCCTAACGACGTTATCTACCCAGAAATTGGGAGGATGACTATTTAAAGATTCCACAGGAGACAGTACTGGTGAAAGACTAGACACATAAAATTCAGTGTGAGCAAATGCAAGGTGTGCAGTGGCTTGTACAGCCCTTTGGAGGTCTGTGCCGTGCTTGTCTTCATGGCTAACAGAATTACAGCTGGCATGAACTCATGGCTTGCCATATACAACGCATGATGGCATCTCTTTTCTTTTTTCTGCTGTACAGACATATAGTAATCCCCCCCCCGCCTCACCCTCCAGAAGCATTTCTCTGGATTAAACCGTTTTTCCTCAATAGCCTCTTTGGGATACTTGAATCTCACATTTCGCAGAAAATTATGTTTTCCATGATGGAATCCAAATTCACCTGAGAGGCTGAAGGAGCTGGGGGTGTTCATCCTGAAGAAGAGAAGGCTGAGGGGAGACCTGCTCACTCTCCACAACTCCCTGAAAGGAGTAGGTTGGTCTCTTCTCCCAAGTAGCAAGAGATGGGACAAGAGGAAATGGCCTCAAGTTGCACCAGGGGAGATTCAGACTGGACATGAGGAGAAAATTTTCCACGGGAAAGTTTATGAAGCCTTGGCCTGGGCTGCCCAGGGAAGGGGTTGAGGCACCATCCCCAGAGGGATCTGGAAGCCGGGTTGACCTCGTTCTGTGGGACATGGGTTAATGATGGGGGTGGGGTTTTCTTTTGGTTTTTGGCTCTTTTAATCAGAGTTAGGTTGATGGTCTAGATGATCTTAAAGGTCCCTTCTGACCTACAGTTCTATGTTTTGAATGAGGAAAGGCTGAAGGACTTGGGTGTCTTTAGTCTGGAGAAGAGAAGGCTGAGCAGGAATCTCGTCACTGCCAGAAATAGAGTGGGTGTCAATAGGACAGGGACAATCTTGTTTCAGTGGTGCCCAGTGAGAGGACAAAAGGAAACAGACACAAATTTGAACATGAGAAGTTCCATCTAAACATGAGGAGGAACTTCCTTCCTTTGAGGGTGGCAGAGCCCTGGCAGAGGCTGCCCAGAGAGGTGGTGGAGTCTCCGTCTCTGGAGACATTCCAAACCTGCCTGGAGACGTTCCTGCGGGATCTGCTTTGGCAGGGGGCTTGGACTAGCTGATCTCCAGAGGTCCCTTCCAACCCCGTATCATCCCGTGATGCTGTGATTCTGTGGGGGAAAGCTCCTTTGGTTGGGGGTGCCAAGGGAAGAGCTGCATCTCAGTGGGGTGAGCCAGAGCAGTGTAGGGAAGGTGGAGCACTCATGTAAGTTTAATGGGAGATTGAGGGCTTCTCTGTCCCACTTTCTCCTTTAGACCTGGAGATATCAAACAGCTGAAGGTTTAGCCTGCTAATACAGTGACATATTCAGCTTTGATGCGTGCTCCTGATGCCGAGAGACATGTAAACCCCACAAATCTTTTCTGTTTTAGCCGTTTGTCACAGTAACTCCTAGGCAAGCTTTCTGTACAACTGATCAGTGAAACCCTAAGTCCCCTGAAGTCAACCGGAAAGCTCTTGTTGTCCTGGCTGGTGCAGGGCACCGACCCGCTTCAGTTTTTCCCGTGTATCTGGTACAGCACCGCCTGTAGATTCATTTTTAGTCCCTGGTCGGTCCCTTCCAACGTAGCATTGCTAAAGACACGCTATCTGATCATCTTGAGCGCCCAATAATAGCAATAACTGCCCTGAATGAAAGTAATTTGATAGCTAATTAGGCGGGAGGGAAATGAACAAAGCCTGAGTTAGCTGGGAATTTCTGCTAAAGAGCAGGTATTTTGGATGGATTTAGAATTTTGCTTATTTAACACAATGCATGTGCCTGCGTTTATGCCCTACGTTATAAGAGTACGGCTGCCTGGGGATAATGAGGCTCCAGATTCACGATTTCCACTTTAATTACACTTTAGATTAGTATTTGTTCCTTGGAATTTGTAGGCTTGGGGCCATTTTCTGGGAGAATCTGAAGGAAACAAACCTTATCAGGAGAAAGACCATCCTTTCTGCAGACCCTTTGAGAAAGACCCATCAAGAGAATCACTTCATTGTTTTAGCTTTTCTTCTCTGATGGAGTTTCTTGCTTTGGGGATACAAACATCCTTCATTGTTTATACTGGAAATGGTAATTAGCAACTGGCCCCTGTGGAATCAAGTTTAATGAGCAGGCAGGAGGAGATCTGGAACATGACATTCTTTGGCCGAGGCCAATAAAAGCTTTTTTTCTAGAAAGGGTGAATTGTTTTTAATGACAAAGTTCTTCAGTGGTCAAACCAGCGGACACGTGGTCACTTGTCCAAGCTGCCTCGATACAGATCCCAACTGTAGATTTCTGGTTTCAGAAGTCGTTCCAGTCACCCCTGAGTTTGCAAGAATTTTCACGCCAGGCCCAGAAACAGAAAAATCGTTCAGTAATCCCAGGTTTGTCCAATAGGTCAGAGCAGATGCGGTGTCCTCAAGGTTTCTGTTGATAGCGTCTTCTAATCTTTGAAAGCGCGCAATAAATTTTGAGATAGAGTTTTAGAGGTTCTTTGAGCTTTTCTAAGTTGGAAAAGGGCCTGAGTACGAGAAAACAACCTGGAATGGGAATATTTTCAAGGCAGAGGAAGCTGACATCTGGCTATAAACTCCGGGCAGTGCTCCGGCCCCTTGCTGTGAGGCTGAAGCCGCAGAGTTCAGCCCCGTTGTGGGGTTTCTGCTCTGATGATCCAAGGCTGCGTGCGTTTCACCAGGGCTTCCAGGGCAGCCTCCCCGGGGAAGGGTGGTGGACGTGCCGGCAGACCCAGCGCCGCCTCTGCCTCTCCCCTCTCAGCTCCTCGTCACCCTCCTCACCCCCGTCGCTGCCAGAGGCACCAACTCAGCTTCAGCTGCGTCCAGCCCATCGGGGCCTCGGGAACTCTTTGCACTTGCTCATCTCTTGGGTCAGGACTGTTTGTTGAGCTTTTTTTTTAATGGGATCCTGCAGTGCCATCCAGGGCACAGCTTCTTTACGCTGTCCTCTCAGACCCGTTCAGTCCGATGGAAAAACCCTTGACAGGAGAAGGGGTGATGGCAGGACGAGGGGGAACAGTTTTAAATTGGAAGAGGGGACATTTACGTTAGATATTAAGAAGAACTTGTTTGGTGTGAGGGTGGTGAGGCACTGGAAGAGGTTGCCCAGAGAAGCTGTGGCTGCCCCATCCCTGGAGGGGTTCAAGGCCAGGCTGGATGGGGCTTGGAGCAACCTGGTGTGGTGGGAGGTGTCCCTGCCCAGGGCAGGGGGGTTGGAACTGGATGATCTTTAGGGTCCCTTCCAACTCTAACCACTCTGTGATTCTGTGATTGACACATTGTCAGAGCAGCCTTTGGACCCAACCTGCTCTTGTACTGATTTTCATACTAGTGTTTAACTCGGCTTTCTTGGAGTTACTCTGGGGTTGCAGCAGCGTAATTGAAAGTGGAATCAGGCATCAGAGCCCCCTTTATTCCCCTGGCTGAGGAGAACTGAGTTATCAGTGTGAACATTTGAATGTGAATGAAGCCGAAGAAATGGAATTCTGTAGCCAAAGGCTTCAGCGAAACGCCTTCACCAGCATTTAACTCAGGCTGGCGATGGTCTTTTATTCATAAATTCAATACCGAGGAGGAGTACACCCTGTCACTTAGTGTATAAAATCACAATTAATGTACTATAATGGACTTTTAAGGGGAAACCCTGTAGAACTGATTTGCATCTCATAAAATATTACGTTCAACCCTTCTCTTTCTCCTGATACTTCTGTTGTATTTCCCCTTCCTGACCTTGCTTTTAACGCAACTCTATTCCTTGTTTTAAGCTTGTGCAAAGGTGCAGGACAGCAGAGACGATGTAGGAACGGGAGAATTAGGGCAAACCAGTCAGTTGGCAGTGACCATGATCCTTTTGATGTAGCGTGTGATTTTCTGTTTGCAACCAGCTTTTAAAGAAAAAGAACACAGTGAGGGAAGGAGGACAAAAGATTGTCAGGACTGCTCGTTGAGCTTTTTTAAATGGGATCCTGCAGTGCCATCCAGGGCACAGCTTCTTTACGCTGTCCTCTCAGACCCGTCCAGTCCGATGGAAAAACCCTTGACAGGAAAAGGGGTGATGGCAGGACGAGGGGGAACAGTTTTAAATTGGAAGAGGGGACATTTACGTTAGATATTAAGAAGAACTTGTTTGCTGTGAGGGTGGTGAGGCACTGGAAGAGGTTGCCCAGAGAAGCTGTGGCTGCCCCATCCCTGGAGGGGTTGAAGGCCAGGCTGGATGGGGCTTGGAGCCACCTGGTGTGGTGGGAGGTGTCCCTGCCCAGGGCAGGGGGGTTGGAACTGGATGAGCTTTGAGGTCTCTTCCAACTCCAACCACTCTGTGATTCTATGGCATTTTGGTGCTTTCTCCTGTGGTCACACCAAAACCTGTCTGCTGTCAGTGTTTTGAGGGCACTCCAAAACCTCGTAATTTCTCCTTGCTCTGTCTTTATGATATCCGAGTAATGCTTATTTGCCGCTAAACCCCTTATTGTTTAAGAGCTGCAGACATGATGGGTTGATATTTAAAACCGTCTCTCCACTGTAAAGAAGGATATCTGCAATTAGGAGCAGGAGCTGCATGTTAAAGAGTGGGAGCTCTGATGACTCTGTTATTAAATGAAAATCATGTCCCATTTTAAGTCTGCTGTTCAGCTTTAAAGGAATGAACAAATCAAACTGAATTTCGATCTAAATAAATGAGAATCCCAACTGAGAGAGTTAAACAAATTCCTCTCAGGCCTCTCCACACAGGATCAAGGCCATCTTCCACTCTCCTGCTTCTTGAGGGAGGAATATTCATGGCTCTCAGTGATCTGGGTGCGTATCTGTGTGTGAGAATATATGTTTTGACATTACAAACAGAGAGGGGAAGGAGAACAATATAACTTGATGTGAAATTCAGAGTTGAGGAGAGGGGAGCACTGGTTCAGGACGTGGGTTTTTTCCTCCTCCAGCAGTCTGCGTATCGTAGCTGAAATCAAAACCCGACGGCAAACTCCCTGAAGGAAGCAGCCTAATAAATAGGTCTTTAAGGTCCTCTCTGAATGACGTGGAATGAATGCCCCTCTCTTTCCCCCTCTCCCCTCCCGAGGTAGAATTGGAAAACGATTCTCCACGTGGAGATACGTGATCCGTGCTAATGGCAGCAGACGAGGACGCCAGCTGCTGCTTCAGCCTCTGGCACCCCTGCCCTGCTCCCACCTCCCCGCGGCCGCTCTGGCAGTGGTTTCATGCTTTATTTCAGCCCTACTGTTTGAATAATGATAATAAGGTCTTGCACTCCTGTAGCGTCTTTCATCTGAGGACTACAAAGCGGTTTTACAAACGTTGGCTCTATAGGGGTTCGTTCTGCACCGTGCTGAGGACGATCGCAGAGCGGACGTACGCTCGGTCGTATAATCAGGCAGTTTGATTATTTACCCTTTGCGATCTATCCGTCTGTATCCATCCCAGAGGAAAATGGCTTTACGAGGCACAGTGCGTACCTGCGTTGGTATATTGCATAGAAAAAAAAATAAAAGGAAAACTTACAGCAGTGTTCTCAGGAGGAGGAGACCTATTATTTTTATAATTATTATTTAGAAGAGGTGATTCTCCCCCTCTACTCTGCGCTCCTGAGACCCCACCTGTGTCCAGCTCTGGAGTCCTCAACAGAGAAAGGACATGGACCAGGTGGAATGGGTCCAGCAGAGGACCACAAAGATGATCTGAAGGTTGGAGCTATGAAGGCAGGCTGAGGGAGCTGGGGCTGTTCAGCCTGGAGAAGAGAAGGCTCCGGGGAGACCTTGGAGCAGCCTTCCAGGATCTGAAGGGAGCTCCAGGAGAGCTGGAGAGGGACTCTTGGTCAGGGAGGGGAGGGACAGGACAAGGGGGAAGGGTTTTAAATGGGAAGAGGGGAGATTTAGATGAGATATTAGGAAGAACTTCTTTGCTGTGAGGGTGCTGAGGCACTGGAATGGGTTACCCAGAGAAGCTGTGGTTGCCCCATCCCTGGAGGGGTTCAAGGCCAGGCTGGATGGGGCTTGGAGCAACCTGGTGTGGTGGGAGGTGTCCCTGCCCAGGGCAGGGGGATTGGAACGGGATGATCTCTGAGGTCCCTTCCAACTCTAACCATTCTGTGATTCTATTCACTTCCTTAGCTGTTAGTACCCTGTAAATAATATGATTGCACCAGTATCTTTTAGTACATTTTCCCTGTGGGGGAAACAAAATAGTTTTGACTCAGGGCGATATCTTGCCTTCAAACACACACGCAGAGCTGACGTGGATTTCCATGGCACCTTGCCCTGAATGTATAATTGCATTTGGTTTTGAACAGCTTTGTTTATTTGTGTATTTTGTTAATGTGTTTTGCACCTCAGGCGTGTACTTTACAAATGCAAATTCCTTGGCTTACTGTGGTAATTTACGGCTTTTAAAGGCTAATTTTGGACCATTTTGCAATGGTAAAGAGCCCATTTTCATGAGATCCCTTGCCAGGGCAGGGACCTTCTGTATCTTTTCCAAAAGGTGCAGGATATTCCCACCAGCCAGTGGAAGCAGCAGGTTTCTGTCAGGGAGCCGGAGGGGAACCCAGGCAGCCCTCAGCCTGGCACGAAGGAGAGAAGTCAACAGCCCTCCTCCTTCTCAGTCCCTGTATTGCCAGAATCCCCAGGGGCCCGGGCAGGAGAACGAAGCACAGGGCTCTATCCACTGCCCAAACGCAGAGAGAGGGCAGGGAGAGGATGAGCCAGCTCAGGGCAGCTGAGGAGGTGGTGGTTGATATAAGACAAGCTGAGAAGGTGGTGGTTGGTTTAGGAGGAGCTAAGAAGTTGGTGGTTGGTTCAGGATGAACTGAGGAGGTCGTGGTTGATTTAGGATGAGCTGAGGGAGGTGGTGGTTGGTTCAGGAGGAGCTGAGGAGGTGGTGGTTGATGTAGGACCAGCTGAGAAGGTGGTGGTTGATATAGAACCAGATGAGAAGGTGGTGGTTGGTTTAGGAGGAGCTGAGAAGTTGGTGGTTGGTTTAGGAGGAGCTGAGAAGTTGGTGGTTGGTTCAGGAGGAGCTGAGGAGATTGGGGAAGGGTTTTGAAGCAGGACTTAGCTTCTGGTTTCTCATCGCTAGCAAAATCCTGCAACAGGAATGACAAGAGGGCTTCAGCTTTGGTGGTAGCAGGTCAGCTCGGGGTTACTGGTGCCTTGTCCTGCGATGGTGCAGAACTGGTGCTATGCAGGAGAATTAACCCCAAGCTGTAGGTGGGTAAATAAGACAAAGAATGGTCTCCACATTTCTTCAGAGATGTGATAAGAAGTCTAAATCAGATCTCTGGCTTCCTCTCGCGTTCCTTAGGCATGCAGCAGCTTTCCAGCCCCACTCCAGGGCAGTTTTCGCTGGGGAAGGAGCGGGCACATTTCTGGCCTGAAAACCTGATAAAAGTGGTTGGATGGAGGGCATTGGCCCCAGTGTTGTACTGGAGCGAAACCAGGGCTGAGCTTGCTCTGTTGCAAAACGTTTCTTTCTATTTGTATAGCCGCTTCTTGAGACAAAAACGTTTAATTTTTAATTGTAAGTACTTCAGAAATGGGGAATTTTGGCTGAATAGTTTGTTTCAGAACTAAGAAATGGGAAAGGAAAGGCTTCTTAGTTTTCAAAAGAGCGGCTGACGTTTTAGAGCTGTTCCAAGCTCAGGGGTTAATTTTCCAAATGAAGCCTTTGAGAAAATATCTTCCTGATAGCATTTTAAAAATTTGGAAGCCTCCCTTCTCCGGAGCTTTTAGGTGCCTGGGGTTTATTAAGGAGTTTTACCACCGGTGTTTCTGTGCTGGCACATGAAGAGGGCCTTGGGATGCCAGCGGGTCCCTTTAAAGCAGCAGAGGGTCGGAGGAGCCACGTTAGCTGCATTTATCCGTTCCTTGTTGTGATGAGAAAGTTGCTGTAAGCCAGCTCTGCTGGGCCCAAAGCCCTGTTTCGACATGAGACTCCTATCTCCCTGATCCAGCGACTCCCAGCTTGCCTCAGCTTTACCTTTCGCTGGCGTCTCGTGCTTGTGGAATGAATCGCCGGGGCTCGCGCCGTTTCGACAGCGAGCTTAAAGCAGCTCAGCACGGCCGAGTCAGACTCGGAGCATTAGGGCACCCGGGCTCTGATCCGCTAAACTTGGGGGCTCTGCAGCTCAGCATAATCGTGTTCTTTCTCCTTGCAAGCCACTAGGTTCCTAGAATGGGTTGCTTATGTATATTTTTTTTTTCTCCCTATCTGACTAATAAGATTTTTCAAGGCTCAAAAGCCACACGGCCTTGAATGAACTCCTTTCTTAGTTGCTTAAGAAAGATGCGTCTGGATTTTCCGCGGTGCACATGGGCAGCTGTCCCATTAACCTCTGAAGCTCTTGTCGGGGTTCCTGGCTTACTCTAGAGGAAGGCAGAGAAAAAGAATGCTTTGCCCTTACAAGAGGCAACACTCCTTTGAAGACGGAGCGAAACGGTAGAATTACAGCTGATGATATTTGTAAGGCTTAGGGGCTTTTTCACCTCAGAGGGTCTCTCAGCTGGTGTCGTCTGTGTTTCACCTGGAGGGCAGTGAAAGGCAGGAGATGCGATTCTGCAATTCACTGAGGAGGGCGCAGGACCATGGTGGGAATCTGGTCTCTGGAAGCTGGTACCCAACCCAGGTCGAGGAGTGCACAGCATCATGGTGTGAATCTGGTCTCTGGAAGCTGGTACCCGACCCAGGTCGAGGAGTGCACAGCACCATGGTGGGAATCTGGTCTCTGGAAGCTGGTACCCGACCCAGGTCGAGGAGTGCACAGCATCATGGTGGGAATCTGGTCTCTGGAAGCTGGTACCCGACCCAGGTCGAGGAGTGCACAGCATCATGGTGGGAATCTGGTCTCTGGAAGCTGGTACCCGACCCAGGTCGAGGAGTGCACAGCATCATGGTGGGAATCTGGTCTCTGGAAGCTGGTACCCGACCCAGGTCGAGGAGTGCACAGCATCATGGTGGGAATCTGGTCTCTGGAAGCTGGTACCCGACCCAGGTCGAGGAGTGCACAGCATCATGGTGGGAATCTGGTCTCTGGAAGCTGGTACCCGACCCAGGTCGAGGAGTGCACAGCATCATGGTGGGAATCTGGTCTCTGGAAGCTGGTACCCGACCCAGGTCGAGGAGTGCACAGCATCATGGTGGGAATCTGGTCTCTGGAAGCTGGTACCCGACCCAGGTCGAGGAGTGCACAGCATCATGGTGGGAATCTGGTCTCTGGAAGCTGGTACCCGACCCAGGTCGAGGAGTGCACAGCATCATGGTGGGAATCTGGTCTCTGGAAGCTGGTACCCGACCCAGGTCGAGGAGTGCACAGCATCATGGTGGGAATCTGGTCTCTGGAAGCTGGTACCCAACCCAGGTCGCTGCCTCCCAGCTGTGCCCGAGGCACGGGGCTGTGCTTCCACCCCCCCATTCCCATCCCACAGAATGGTGATGTTTGATTTCCTTCCATTTGGGATGGAGTATGCAAATGGAAATAATCCTCGAGGTTGTCTGCCGTAAGGCTTCAGTCCTCCCCGGAGATCTGTAGTGATCCCCCAGAGGCAGTGAGAAACGAGAAACACCATTCCAGCGTCCCTCTAAGCCGCGGAGAAACAGGTGAAGAAGATCCAAGGTGTGAAGAGGAACACTTGGAAGGTTGCGCTGCTCCTGCACAGACCCGTGGCGCCTTGCTGGTGGCATCCCACACCCAGCAGAAAGCTTTTTCTCATCGTCAGGGGTTTATTCCTACACGTATAAACAAATGCTGGCCTCAATGATGTGGGAGCTGAATGCCATTGGAGGCATAAGGAGCTGTAATGGTGGTTAATAGGTTTTTCTTTAAATGTCAGTGCAAAACCATTCCTTTTTTTTTTTTCCTTTTTTTTTTTGTTGGTGGTTTTTTTACTTTTTCTTTTTTCTTCATTGGAAACTACTAGAAGAAACGAAACAGGTATTCATCTTTAAATATGGATGAAATGCAAGGGAAAGCAGGCACAGAAGCTAGCCTAGGGCCTGGCTGCCCACCTGCCTTATAAAGTTCAGTCTATCCAGAATCACGTCTCGTGAAGGTTCAAGTGTGACTGTCGTGCTACAGTCTGTGGATCTGCAGAATAACAAACTCAGAGATAATAAGCCGCCCTTATCCCGGCTTTGAAGGGGAGCACTAGATGCCGAGAGCGTTTGCCACCGCCTGATGCTTATCCAGACTTCTTACATTTCTGGCTTTGCTCACATTCAGCCTTCCACAGGGGATCACCGTAAAGCCGCACTGCTGAGATTTACCTTGCAAACTCTGCTCGAGACTGAGCATCAGACACACGGGCAGCCTGCTGAGATAACTCTAGTGGTCTTCGGAGGCAAAAAAAAAAAAGATCGAAGAAATTCAATGCGAAGGCTCAAACTCTGTCTTTAACCCTCTCCTTCAGACCCTGTGCTTGCTGCTTGTGGCAGGTGACATCTGGAGTGGTTTTGGGGGTCCCTGGCAATGGGGGAGCTGTTTGTTAACTCTTGTTCCCGCAGCTGAGCTCGCTGATGAAGGGCACGTAGTCCTCTGCTACGAAAAGGCTAATGGCAAAGATTCGGGGTCTTATATGCATTAGAGGTTTCTATTCATTTTGATTTGCCGTTTGTTGAAGGGGGAGGGAGTAGAGAGACTAGTTTGGCTTCTCTTTATTAATTAACCACGGAGTTTAGGTGGTTTTTTTGGTCAAAAACAATAGCATGAAATCTCTGTTGAGGGAGTGTTCAATCACAATACTGACACCATTGGCTTATATTTATTTTTTTCTGCAACAAGATTGTATCTGAGCAATTTTTGTTGCAAGTGAAATAAAAGTGTAGGCACGACGTCATAATTTATCACGTAGAAGACTTTGGAAGCAGTTTCCATTCAAGGATATTGTCCTCTTTTAATCTGTGTGGTACCTGCTTTGCACATTCAAGCCAGGCAGCGTGGCTTGCCCTTTCTGCTCCTCCCCAGCCTGCTGAGGGTAGATGTTCAGCTGTGGCATGCACGGTCAGAAGGGGTGAGTTGAGCTGAATATTCCTGCACTTCATGCAGAATTAGGATCTGTTTCAGTCTGTCTTTGTGTGCTTTGCCTCATCCTTACTAAGTAAATCATGAATCTCCAGGCTCTGCAGCTCAGCCTTAACGTTTCCACCCCCTGTCTCCACCAACTCAGAGTGTTCCTGCTGTGCTTTTACCGCCCTCTTACAGTCACCGAGTCGTAGAATCACAGAATGACAGGGGGTTGGAAGGGACCTCCATCTGGATCATCTGCTCCAACCCCCCTGCTGGAGCAGGTCCACCCAGAGCAGGTCCCACAGGAACACGTCCAGGAGGGTTTTGAACATCTCCAGAGACGGAGACTCCACCACCTCTCTGGGCAGCCTCTGCCAGGGCTCTGCCACCCTCAAAGTGAAGATGTTTAGATGGAACTTCTTATGTTCAAGTTTATGCCCATTCCCTCTTGTTCTGTCCCTGGGCACCACTGAAAAGCCTGGCCCCATCCTCCTGACACCCACCCTTGAAGTGTTCATAGGTGTTGATCAGATTCCCCCTCAGCCTTCTCTTCTCCAGACTAAAAAGACCCAAGTCCCTCAGCCTTTTCTCTTAAGAGAGATGCTCCAGGCCCCTCAGCATCTTTGTAGCTTCTGCTTTTCCCTCTCCAGCAGTTCACTGTCCTTGAACTGGGGAGCCCAGAACTGGTCCCAGTGCTCCAGATGGAGCCTCCCCAGGGCAGAGCAGAGGGGCAGGATGACCTCCCTCCACCCGCTGGTCACACTCTTCCTGATGCCCCCCAGGATGCCACTGGCCTTCTTGGCCACAAGGACACATGGCTGGCTCCTGGGCATCCTGTTGTCCACCAGGACTCCCAGGTCTCTTTCCTCAGAGCTACAACTGGTCTCTCTTTCCACAGTAGTTTTCTGCCCTTCTCAGAATTCATTCCAGTTAGTCTTTCAGGTAAAAACATGCCCAGAAATTAAGGCTGCATTCCAGCGTCTGAAATGAAGCTTCTGGTGACTCAACCCAAAATGGCTTTGATCTGCTTCACTACTGTATTACTCTTTACTGCATGTCCAATTTGCTGCACACTCTTACTATTAAATCTCTATTGACATTACCACTTTCCAGGTTTCTCCCTCCCATTGTGTGATTATTTCCCATCTGGGCTTTTCTCATGTGGGAAATATTCACACAAATTCAAGACTTCAGCAGAGCTTCCCAGCTGCATTAGGCATTTCACCAATAAATCACTGTTTCCTGTGGCAGAAACTGGCTGAAACGGCCTTTCAGATCCCACATGCCGTGATAGCTCACCCTGCCTTATTCCCTGAGTCCCAAATCCTGTGTAGTATCACAAGCAAAGTTTTAAACAGAAAATTGAATCGGGCAGGATTTCAGGGAGGATTCGAAGATGGAGTGCTAACAGTTGGTGAGGATCCACACGCTACATCCGAAGGGCATTACAAAAAAAGACCTAACTGCACAAACCAAGGCTTTTATTTTTGCTGTGTTAACCCAAGGTAATGCAGTCACCAGGATCATTGCCCCCTGCCCTAAGTTTTGGTTAATCTGGTGCTGTAATTTAATGTTGTTTAGACCTGGTGGAGTTGACAGTTGGAGTTGAAGGAGTTCAAGGAATTCAAGGTCGGGCTGGATGGGGCTTGGAGCAACCTGGTGTGGTGGGAGGTGTCCCTGCCCAGGGCAGGGGGTTGGAACTGGATGAGCTTTAAGGTCCCTCCCAACTCTAACCATTCTGTGATTTATGATTTGGAGGCCTGGACACCCAGCAGTAGAGCTGGAAGGGATACGGGGTGCTCAGGAGGGACAGCCTCTTCCCACCCTGGTGCAAGGCCAGGACCCTTCAGAAAACAGAACATCTCTCATCGGGATGTTGCCAGTGTGCTTTCAGCCCTGATAGCGAAGAGAGGATATTTCATCCAGAGCTCATCTTTGTCACCAGTGAGGACGTGGAAATGACCAAGGTGCTTCCGACCCCAGTGGTGTGTTCCCACGGGTGACAACAGTATATTGTGTGTATTAATGTCTTCCTAGAGCCTCCAAATATTTTCAGCTCAGGGGATTTCCTGACCCTGGTGAAATTTTTCTGTTTTGTAACCCAGGGGACTTGTTTCAAGCACTTGTCCGATATGCCCTCAAGTTTACGTAACATTTTTGCGTCTGCATAGCTCTTTGGTAAAAGCTCTCCAGGCTCTTGAACTGCTGGGTGAAAAACCACGTTTCCACGTGGCAAACTGGGCTCCAGTTCACTTACTCCAGTGGCTCTGGTCCTTGCACTGGAAGAGAGTGAGCAGTCATTTGCAATCCAGCCACTCCTTGCTACTCTGGATTTGGTAGACCTTCATCATACCCTCACCAAGGCCAGGCAGAAGAGTCCAAGAATACTCAACGGTTCCTCACGGGAAAGCCGTTTCACACCCTTCATCATTCCCCTTTCCTTTCTTTGAGTCCCTCTCCCTGTTCAAGTTAGGTACAGTGCAGAAGGCAGGGGGTACGAAGGGATTGGGGAAATGGTGTTCCCTATTTTCTTTTTTATTAATTTTTCAGACTCTGACCGACTTGAGCTGCCTTTGGGTTGGGCATGTGGAGCCTGTTGGCTCTGCATGCTGATAACATGCAACAGCCTGCATAGCCGGAGAAGAAAGATTTTACTGTCTGGTCACTGCTAGAATTAAGTTTATTAGTGATAGATCAGATCTAAGATGAAAGATTACTAACACAATTCGGACCAGTTCCTGGATTTCTGAGCTCAGGACTACCTGTAAATTAACCAGTGCCAAGGCCTGAGCGCTGGAGCCAAGTGGCTGGCACCGCTGTGACTGTGCTTCTGGGGATGATTTTTGGCCTGCACCAACCTGCCCTCTCCCAAACAGCTCCTGAGCTTGCTTCAAGAATTAGCATGGGCCGGGGAGCCTGGCTGAATCTCAGCTGCTGCTGGTTTCTTTAACTGCGTTGGTAAAGGATGACGGAGCTTAAGAGTATAAACATGGCCAAACCATGCCATGGGCAAACATGGCCAACCAGAGCCATGGAATGGGTCCTGGGTGTATCTAAAAGTTTCCTGGTGGTGTTGACAGCAGCAAGGGCAGGGTCTACAACAGGCATGGAAATAGCTAGTCCTGACTGTGGCGTACTGAGCAGTTAATCCCAGCGTTGGTCATGCCCCCTGTGTCCAAGGGTAACCATGAACTTCTGTTTCCAGAACTTTCCACCTGCCCACTTTCCTCAAGCTATCAACATTAGAGAGGACTGAATTATTCTGGATGAGATTTATATGTTCTTTTAGTGCGAGGCACGAAAGAATCCACGCTGGGGAGTTATGCTGATGTCATGGGTTTGGTTGCTGAGGCAGTTTGAGTAAATCCGTATATACATAGAATCATGGAATCGTAGAATGGTTAGAGTTGGAAGGGACCTCAAAGATCATCCAGTTACAACTCCCCTTTTTAGTCTGGAGGGTGGTGAGGCAGTGGAAGAGGTTGCCCCGAGAAGCTGTGGCTGCCCCATCCCTGGAGGGGTTCAAGGCCAGGCTGGATGGGGCTTGGAGCAACCTGGTGTGGTGGGAGGTGTCCCTGCCCAGGGCAGGGGGGTTGCAACTGGATGATCTTGAGGGTCCCTTCCAACTCTGACCGTTCTGTGTGTCTATCTGCTGGTGCTTTGTGTCATTTTGGCTTTCAGGTCTCACAATGCCATGAAAGTGCAAAGCACAGGAGTTAGCTGGAGAAGTCCTCTCATATCCTTCACTGGAGAGCCAGGTCCAGCGAAAGGACCACCGGTCGTGCGGGGCTCAAAGCTCTGCTCTGCTTGTGCTGCCGTAGCAGCCCCTAAATCACATGGATGTGTCTGTTGCTTTCCTGTCCATCTCTTGGGTGGCTCCTGGTGATGGGGCACCCTGACGTGCTGCACTCAGCAGCGGGCTGAAGCAGGGGAAGGGCACTTCAGGGGCCAATGTATTTGACTGTCATAGGAGTCAAGTTCTTTGCTCTTTCCGTTCCATTCTTTCTTTTTCATCATCTGGGAGCTCCATGGAAGCCCAATGGACTCTGAAAAGCAAAGGTATTTTCATTTGCAAGGAGTTGTTTAGCTGTAACGTGTAGCATATCTAGACTAGAGCATTTAGAAATTATACTGGAAGCCCTGAAAATTCATGTGATTAACTTTTTGAAAAATCGCACTTTTAAGGTAATGCCTTTTAAAATACTTTTTATTTTTTGTCTTTGTTTGTTTGTTTTTCCAGACCTTAAGTTCATGTTTTCAGACTTGCCTCTGCAGGCACAAAACCTGCTTTTTCTTTTAATGAAAGCTGAGATTTTCACAACTCCAGAACCTGGAGTTCTGAGCAAAACAAACATTAATTACAATGATGAGAACTGGCAGTACCGAGGAGACAAGGTCTCCAAAATACCTTCTTGTTTCTACTAGCAAAGTGTTTCCGAGCTGGATTCAGCTAAAACTAGCCTCTCTTTAGCTAGTCCATCGCTGAAGTTACCCCAGGATGGCTGGGGAGGGATGCAGAGGGCAGCTGGTGGCGAGATGTGGCCGTGGGTACCGTTTCTGTGTCGGTGGCTGTTCTGCTTCCCCATCACCGTACCCAGCCCCTGGAGCCGGTTCCTGTGCCTGGGGGTGGGCAGGGAGGGGACACGGCTTGAAGATGTTGTAGAAAAGAGCAGTTCTGGTCTGCAGGAATTACCCCGATACATTCTGAAACCTGGTCCGTAATTTTATCCACTTGAAACAGGACTTTCCTATTGAGCCAGCAGGTACCTTAGAAAGTTTTAGGAAGGAAAGCATACATATCCTTCTGCAGTAGATGTTGCTTTTTCTGGCTTTTGTCCTGCAGATATATTTGTATACTGCAGCCCAGGTACTAACCACCCTTCGGCGAAATACTGGGCTAAGTAACAAGTACAGGACCCTGCAGAAAAAAAGGTGGTTATCCACTAGAATGGAGCCCAATCACCCATTGCCTTAGTCTTCTAGAAACCCTGACTTGTGCTCTGCTGGAACTCACAGAATTTGCTGTCCAATTATGCATCTGTGACCTTGTCCGGCTGTGGGCACTGCAGGAAGAAAGCAGAGGAAAAAAGATCTCGTTTAAAAATCTGGGCTTACTCAAATCTAGTTTTCATTCAGCCCAGAACACTTAAAGAATTTCTTTGCAAAGTTAATTCTAATATTTCACCCATGCTCAGAGGTGCAACAGTTTGCTGGAGTTTAGTCTTTTCAGAGACAATTTTCTTGATAAAACCCTCGATCCTGCGCTACAGCTGTTAGTTGGGAGTGACTCCACTAGAGCTTTTTGTCTTAGCAAATAAAGAGCACGATAAATTTTGTAAGATGCAGCCTCTGCAAATTTCTCGGGGGGAATATTCCACCCCACGCAAACAGTCCTTCATTGTGTGCTTATGCAGGGTTGATGTCTGTGCAATTAATTGAGTCACGGGTGGTAGCTGTGATTATCAGGCAGCATCCTGTTTATCTCCTCCAGTGGTACTGATGTTTCTGCCGGTGTAAGATGCTTCTCTTC